>OZ038379.1:145541435-145958935 GCA_964036045.1 Eutreptiella sp. 'Long Island Sound 2002' | reverse complement strand
GTGGTGCGTGTGGTGGCGGCTCGCAGGTGGCAACGGCGTGGCAACAGCGGTACTGCGCGGCGTCGTAGCGAAGGGTATGTGGTCGCCTCAGCATTGTAACGACTTACCCCTGGGGGGCGCGAGTCCGGTCGGCTAGAGGCAAGGAGGGAAAAGGAGCGGCATGCTGAGTGGTCCGGGGTGTGACGCGCGGGCCAATGCTATAAATAGGCTTGCCACGTCATGGGTGGGGGCCGAACCTGCGGCCTGGCCGCTGCTGTGGCGGAAGTGGCGCAACAACGGGAGCTGGCCAAACAGTGCAGGTAAGGGTCAAGGGTAGGCGCCAGGGTAAATATGTGGGCCAGATGAGGTGCACCTGGTTACCACAGCCCGGGGCGATCCTCTGGTGGGTACCCCTACAGGGGGTCGATAACCAAGCTACGGCTCCCACCAGCCGG
Source organism: Eutreptiella sp. 'Long Island Sound 2002' (assembly GCA_964036045.1). Lineage (NCBI taxonomy): Eukaryota > Euglenozoa > Euglenophyceae > Eutreptiales > Eutreptiaceae > Eutreptiella > Eutreptiella sp. 'Long Island Sound 2002'. The sequence goes on along the minus strand of OZ038379.1, from coordinate 145,958,501 downwards.
AATCCCAGCGAGCGATATTCACGGGTTGCGCCACTCCCTTCGTGTAGCGGCCGGCGTCCCCCCCTGTAGACGCTCAAGTTATGTTATACGTGGGCAAGTGGATGCCTCGAAGCTGATTGGGTGCCGGCCCCTGACATGGAGTGCCGGCATGGTAAACATCTGGGGTGTGGGTGCAGCTGAAGGCTGGGGGCCAGGCTAGGCTGGAGCCTCCCAGAAATCCTGGCTATGCATATACGGGCTATTGCGTGCTGGCAGAGGGATACGTTGAGTCAGGGGTGGTGGGCAATTACGAGAACGCACATGGCAATGGATTCCGTGGGGTCACGGGTGATGGACGTCTCCACGGTGGCGGGGGTACGCGAACGACGGAGGGTCCGCTCTCGCTTCGCCGCATGCGTGCTGCTTTGTTCCTTGGTTGCCGCTTTGCGCTCGACAGAGAAGCCCTTGCTTTCTGCTTGTTGCGATGCTGCAGCGTTGCTGTGCCTTGCCCCCTTACCCCTGGCGAATAAACGGGCCAGCGTCCATCGCCGTTGCTAATGCTAACGCAATGCAGTTGCCACTGCCCCCAAAGCCTGGTTGACCGGTATCCCCGGTCCTCTGGGTCCTCCATCATGCTGTGGGCCACCTCAGGCAGCCCTGGGACCCACGGGATCGAGCGAGGCAGGAACCACCTGTCGGTGCGAGATGCCCGGTAACACCAGTAAATATATATATATATATATATATATATATATATATATATATATATATATATATATATATATATATATATATATATATATATATATATATATATATATATATATATATATATATATATATATATATATATATATATATATATATATATATATATATATATATATATATATATATATATATATATATATATATATATATATATATATATATATATATATATATATATATATATATATATATATATATATATATATATATATATATAAAGATATATATATATATATATATATAAAGATATATATATATATATATATATATATATGAATATATATTTATATATATATACATATATATATACATATATATGTATATATATATATATATGTATATATATATATATATACCGTATAATGATGTAGTTTGATGTGCTGAGTTCAGAAATGCACAAAGAAAGGGTCCAACAAGGGGCTCAACTCAAGCAATAGCTGATTATCCCTCGCATTCATGTGTCCGGGTCTCGGTGATCGAAATTTGGCAGCACCAGTCCATCAGCGCCTGTTGTGTTTCGTGCATTGCTTCGACATGTTGTGGAGTTACAAGGAAACTCCCAGACCTTCAAATCAGCACATCAAGACGCATCATTTTACCCTGCGACATTTTTTCCCATTGAAACGATATGTTCCGGAAATTAAGGGCACAAGGTAAGTACAGAGCAAACCAGCAAGCAGCCCCACAACCAGATTTGCAGATTTCAGTCACAATCGTCCAAGCTTCCGAAGCTGTACAGCCTGGTCACCGTTTCAACCAGCAAGGGAGCCTCATTTTTTCGATTCCTGAGTTCAAAACAGGGGGGCAATGTGCACCACCCAAAATGATACCACAGACGGGGCCTTAGAACCGGAGTTCTAGAAAATCGGCTGCTAGTCTATTAAACAGGGGGGTTTAACCCGCTCCCCTCCAACCCCCATATACATTTATATATATATATATATATGTATATATATATATATCTTTATATATATGTATATATATCTATATGTATACATATATATATATATGTATGTATATGTAAATATATCTATATATATGTATATACATGTATATATATGTGTATATATACGTATATATGTATATATATATATGGATATATATGTATATACCTACATTTGTATGTATACATATATATATATATGTATATTTATGTGTGTATACCTATATATATGTAGGTTTATATATGTATATGTATATATATGTATGTATGTGTGTGTGTGTGTGTGTATATGCATATATACATGTATATATCCAGTAATCAACACTCCTCTCCCCAATGGTAGGTGGCTCCACAATACGGCCCCAAGATACATGCGAAGGGTACACTTTGAGTAAGAAAAAGTGCTTTTCCAATCATTTAGGGTATACGTTATTTGTATTAGAGGTTCTCTAAGCACTCCTCCATTTTTATCTTAGTATTTGCGTAACCAAAATGGGTGATAACACATTTTGACCTATCGAACCAAACACTAACTCAGGATGTATCGTGGACCCCTTAATCCCCAAGCAATGTGCATTAAAACATCCTTTCCTGGGTGACTGAGGCACTGATATACCGAAGGCACAGCCTATGAATTTATCTATGTTTTCTCATGAATTCTTAGCTATCCCAGTGGTATGCACCCTAGGGGGCTGGGGCATCTCTTTTTGAGAGGTCCTGGGTTCAATTCCCAGTCAGCCTAGCTAAGTAGGAATATCGCATTAGACATGGCAGTGACCTCAGCGCCACAAGCCATGCCACCTCAGCACCTATGGGACCCAAAAACAGAGAGTGCAGATCTCAAGATGGCAGTATGGAAGAGTGTGTGCCCATGGGGCAGTTTTCCAATCAGTGTTTCTCAAACATGTAAAATATTTCATCCTGAGTTGCATTGAATGTTTATTGCTGTGGTCTATTGTTGATAAGCTCTCTTTATTTAACTCTTTGTGACTGCAGCCCTTCATGCCTTGAGCCTGTTTATCTTCTACTTGCTTATCTCTGGCTTGGGCTATCTTGGATTGGTTGTATTTCAACAATAAAACATTTTCATCATCAAAAACAAGCAGCAGGAGCCCTACACCAGCAGCAAGCAGCAGGAGAGGCACATCAAAAACACAGTGCTGAAAACACTAGAAAACTTTCTGGTAGCAAGAGGCAGACAGTCTCTGCGTACCGGCAGCAACCCCTTGCCGTACACTCAGTGCCCCGAGTACTGACCTGAGCAAGAAGGGCGAATATGGACACAAAGAAGGAGGACCCCAACGTGAAGACGGGGCCTGAGGCACCAGCAAAGCCAGCGCCTGGTGAGCCTGGACCTGGACCTAGCGCTGTACCTTCGGTGCCCTTACATGGGCCAGTGGATGTGGTTGACAACTGGGTAGAAGGACTTCAGTCCGCCTTCAGGGCCCTCTCAGTCGAGGAGGTGGACACCAACGCTGTGAAGAGGAAGAGGGAGAGAGAGAAGGATGCAGGAGAAAGCAAGGCAGACGAAGGAGTAGACCATGGGCACAACCCGACGAGTGAGTCAACCTTCGAGGGCGCAGCAAGCGCTTCTGGCCTCCAGGCATCACCCTCTCGTACAACCACCACACTCCCACCTCCAGACCCAGCAGCTGCAACATCCACACCCATGACCACCCCGCCTATGGCTGAGGGCACAGGCTTTACTGGTATTCCTCCCTACCCTTCCTGTGGTGTGGAGGCATCCACCACTGTGTTTCCAGAAGCAACTAGTGAGCCAGTGGCCTCCAGTTCTCTGCCGCGCTGGTATGCGGCGAACCATCACCATCCTCTACCCGCTACGGGAGTCAATGTGGATGTTCCTGGGTATGCAACCCTGAGTGGGCTGAGGAGAGGCCCTGAGTCATGCGGGAGCAGGAGTAGAGGATTGGGGAGATCCTCCAACAGGTCCCTGAGCGGTTGGAGATCAATGAGGCACTCCGGAGAGCCACCTCTAAACTTGTTGGTGATATCACTCAAGACATTCAGGCTAAACTGGACCCCCTGATTCCTCCCCAATTAAGCGTCACCCACTATTGTGGAAGTTTCACACCATCGAGTACAAGCCAATCATCTGGTGGCGGGGTTGACAAACACCATGGGGAGCCTGAGGAGGCGACCGATGCCGACCCCTGCTGTGATACCGAGAACCCCTTTCATACCAAGAACGGCCCAGCCTCCGTACAGCGACGTGGAGAGTTCCACGAGAGCCGAGCTTGACCGGCTGGGGCTGACAGCCCTGAGGGCAATGGTTGACGTGGAGCCCTACGGCTCTAGTGACCTAGGCGGACACCCCTCTGACGATGAGCCGCCGTCCATGACTTCTACTTCACCCTCGGAGGACGACGACCCTGAGGACCTCTAGAACCCGAGCGGGCAGAAGAAGAAAAAGTAGTGGAAGTCCAAGCGTCCTGAGGGACGCAGGTCTCAGGAGGCTAAGGCAATCGCCAACTCCAAGATTGTGGTGAACCTGCCTGAGTTCGCAGGCAAGGATCTCAGCGAGTTCGCTGAGAAATTTGGCCGGTTCCTCCGAATGACCGGCCAAACACATGCTAGTGGGCGAGTAAAGTGTGATCTGCTCCTGCAGTGCTGCAAGACCAAGTACCTGGAGAAGCGGGTCAAGCAGATCGTGACGAAGTCCGCCACCTTTGCTGACGTGTTGGTTGCCTTGGGGAGGCAGTACCCTACCTACGAAACAGACCTCTCCATCAGGGCCGAGATCCAGAACCTGGCCGTGCTGCCCAACAACCCCAAAACAGCCAGGGTATCCGAGCTACTGGCTGACCTGGACCACTGGGCGGGACGACTGACGCCTGGTTCCTACAGCAGCGACGATCTGCTCTTCTGGATGGTGGCTAAGCTCCCTCGGGAGCTGTGGAACGAGTGCCGGTCAACGGGAGAGCGCAAGGCTAGAGCCTTCAACTACGAGGATTTGTCTGTGCTACTCCGAGAGCTGGCGCTGGAGAAAGAAAGCGACCAGCACCTGAACGCCTACCGTCCTGGAGGAGGAGGCTCCGTAAGCCATGGCAAATGGTACCAAGGACCCAGACCTGGACAGGGGACTACCCCCAAGCACGCCCATATCATGGACAATGTCAACGAGCTCTTCTGGTGTGACGCCAGGGATGAGCATGGTCACCAGCAGCACGCACCGGACTGCGATGAGCGCGATTTCTTCATGGTCCAGGGGAAAAAGCAGGAGACCAACACCGGCACCATGCCTAAGATGCCGGATCATAACAGGTGCACCATCACCTGTGCCTCCTGTGGGAAGAGGAAGCACTACGAGGATGAGTGCTACCACAAGCAGCACCTGTCGGCGAAGCTGAAGGGCGAGGATCCCTGCAAAGACTCTAGGAGGGCGGTGGCAAGGGCAACGGCAACGGCTCCGGCAAGGGCAAGTCGAAAGGTCGAGAGAAAGGCCAAGACAAGAGACAAGGCGGACGGGGAGGAGGCGCTAATCGCCAGCCAGACAAGGCCAACAAGAACGAGGACAAGAACAGAGGCAGCCCCAACCCTATTCCAGGGGGGAACTCCGAGCCCTCTGGAGGGCAGTCTGGTCCTACCACACGCTCGCAGACAGAGGCTCAGCGAGAGCAAGGGACCAAGCGTGAGCATGAAGGTGGTAATGATGCCAACGCCAAGAAGAGAAGCCGTCTCATGAGGATGGCCCGCAAATTGCGGAACAAGGGGTTTGAGGTGACCTGTCCTGCGGAGTTCTGACAAGGACGCTCCGGTGGGGCCCTGGACCTGGTTTCTGGGTACGTATCTGACTAGAGGGACGTGAATACCTGGAGGTATTGGATACAGCAGCCACCATGCCTATGGTGGCCAAGAAAAGATTACCTTGTGGGAGCCTGAAGAACACCATGACTACCGCGGCTATACGATTTGGGGATGGACATGGGGTGCACGGGTGCGAAGACTGTGAAGTGGAGGTACCAATGGGCTCCCGAACTATCGCCCATCGGTTCTATGTGATGGACACTGAGGCCTTTGACTTTGTATTGGGGACTGACTTCTTCGTGCAGCAATCCCAGATACAATCCCTGACCCTGCAAGCGCCCTACCTCCTCTACGTGGACCACGGCAATGGTAGAGAGTCCGTGCCACTGGAGCAGTCGCAGCACACCTTGAGCTACCTGAGGGTATCGAAAGAAGAGCCCTCGAACATGATGGCGGCCTCCAAAACTGAGGACTATCAACTATTGGGAGAAGTCCTAGACCAAGGTCTGAAGGAGTTGAGTTACTCCAGAGAAGATCTGCGCGTGGAGTTGTTCGCCAGCGACAAGCAACATGTATTGGATCTCTATTGCAGCAGGGGGAAAAACAGCTGCTACAAATTTTACTGGCCCCCTTCCGGGATGGCCTACGGGAACCCCAGGTTCACTGAACTGGGGAAGGTCTTGACCAAGGTGGCCGTAGAACATTCCCGTATGGCCCTGTGTTCCCCCGATTGGGCAGCCCATGGGGGCAACGAGTACTGGCGAACCCTCCTGGACAGGCTGACTATCAGCTCTGTTCGGTTACCTGATGAGGCCATCTACGTGCTTCTGGGGCGCAAGACGCCCATCGGGAAACCCGGATGGGGAAGTATGCTCAGCCTGGTGGACAGAGGTCTTACCTCCATTCCCTGGGAGGACCTGGACTCGTCTCTGGTCCAGGCTATACAACGAGAAAGCGATGGACTCACCCTGGGCGAGTTGAAAGAAGCTATTGAGACTATACCCGGGGGAGACGAATACGTCGTGACTAACACCAATGTCTCAACTGTCCCTACCATGTACCTGTTCCTGATGGAGTCTCTGAGCGTGGACTATCCAAGCTCTCAAGCTCTATCCACTCTGATGACGAACCTGAGCATGACGCCTTCTTCGTGCAGACATGCGTGGAGGAATTGGAGAACGCCGAATACGCCGCCCCACTGAAACCTCTACTCTCCATGAGGGTGGAATACCTCGTGGACGAGGAGCTTGACCCCCAATTCAGGCTAAGGGAGTACGTGGACTCCAAGAGGAGGTTGGTGGCGAAAGAGCTATGCTACGCTAAGCCTACCCGCAGCTCATGGCCAATGAAGCAAGGACGTATGGGAGATTTATCCGAATTGAAGAAGGACCTCGAACAGAAGATCACCGCCTGGCAAAGCGAGGTAGATCCTAAGCTCATGAAGAGCGCGTGGGGTGCCCATGTGATGACCCCAGAGGAGGAGGACGTCTCGGAGAAAGGTGTATGTGAGCCCCCTCGAGCGTGCCTATGTTGCCATCCCCCACTCGGAGATGGTTGAAAGAGACCTACTATATGCCTACCAAGGGTTGAAGGATACTACAAAGGGCGAAGAGTCGGTGGAGGATCACCTCCCGGCGTCCATCACTGAGCGGGGGAGCAACTTACACTCTGACGAAGACATGGAGGACAAGATCAAGCTATTGGACCCGCGGGTGCAGAAGCTTATCCTGCCCTATCTGGAGGTGTTCTGGGAAAGACCACACCCGGCTTCATGTGACAAGCTGGTACAGATGGACCTCAAGCTGAAACCCGAGTTCTTGGGTCACAAGATCGTGGGAAGACCCTATCCGGCTCTTAAAGAGCAGGCCGACGAGATTGAGCAACAGATACAAGAATGTATCGACGCTGGCCTAGTCCTGGAGTAGAGGGGCCGGAAACTACCCCCAACACTGCAGCCCCTGTTTCCTGGTGGCGAAGCCTGGGTCTACAGCCAAACGGCTGGTAGTGGACTATGGAGAGCTGAACAAGAAAACATTGAACCACTCAGGGTCCATTCCTAATATGGAGTCTACCCTTGAGAAGATAGCCTCCTTTCGCTACAAGACCAAGATGGACAAGAGGAGTGGATTCTGGCAGGTAGACCTGACGCCCACTGCTCAGGAGCTACTAGCCTTCATCACCCCTCAGGGAAGGGTGTTCAAGTGGAAGGTCATGCCCTTTGGCGTGGCCAACGCACCCGCTCTATTCCAAGAGCTGAAGAACAAGATCTTGGCCATCCTACGAAGAAGACCCAAGGTGCAGGAGCTCATATCCCGTGGGGCCCAGATGGAGGCGCACATCAACGATGTATGCCTCGGGACCAATACCCAGGAGGATCACCTAATCCTCTTCGGTGAGTTCTTTGCGGTCTGCCAGGAGAACCACACACGACTCAAGCTGGAGAAGTGTGAGTTCATGCAGGAGACCATGCAGTACCTGGGGTTTGACGTTGGCTATGGGTGGTGGACGCCAGCGGCCTCTAAGGCCAAACCCCTGATGGATGCTATGGTACGACATGAAGACCCCAAGAAAGGACTCCATGATGTACGCAGTTTCATTGGGGCGTGCAACTTCTACCGCCGCCATATCAAGAACTTCACCTACACCAGCGCCATTCTGACGGACTTGATCAAAAAGAGTACTACTTGGCGCTGGGGCCCACAAGAGCAACAAGCGTTTGACGAGCTCAAAGATAAGGTGGCCACCGCTAAGTGCTTGGGCGTGCCTAGAGCACAAGGTGAGATTCTCCTGGTGTCCGACGCCAGCAATGTGGGCGGTGGTGGAACGTTGTTCCAATGGCAAGCACTAGAGAAGGAGGAGTTCGACTCGGCTATTTCCCAATGGGGAAGTGAAGGTCTCAACCGAGATGGAACTCTCAAGCACAGCTACCCTGACGACAAGTGGGTCCTAGTACCGCTGGGCCACTGAATCTGGAAATGGAACCAAGCCAGGGGGAACTACTCCACCTATGAGCAGGGGTTGCTCGCGGGTATGCTGGTGCTATCCTCTCAGGCGCGACTGTTGGGGAGTAACCCTGTGGTCTGGCTGTGCGACCAAGAGTCGGTCCGCACTTTCCAGAAGGGTCCCCCACCTGAGAAGGCTAAGCTACGGCGCTGGTGGACCTACCTCAGCCAACTACGGCTGACGGTACACCATATCCAGGGAGTGAAGAACGAGTGTGCAGACTATATTAGCCCCAACAAATTCGATGTCCTGATGTGTGCCTGGTCTGAAGCGTAGGCGAAGGAGGCGTTCAGCCGATTGGACGTGCACTTGGACCTCAACATGACTATGATACGCCCCCCAGATGGGCTCCAACAAGCGGAACACGTGAAGGAGTCTGGGGATATTTACAAGCGCCTGGAGAAACGCCTTGAACCCCTCCTGGTCAACAAAGAGCAGTGGAAGAGGGAGAAGAGCTACCTCTTGCACGAGGACCGCATCGTGGTACCCAGTGACAGAGTCCCAGCGCTGCTGAATTGGACCCATGAGTCCAGCGGTCATGTAGGTGCTGACCGTACCCTGAGGCTATTCAAGCAGTGGTTCCACACTACGTGGACTGATGATCAACTGCGGAAGACCCTCCAGCCTATCGTGGACGAGTGCCCGTGTAGGTCCTGCAAGCCTGGGGATATCAGCGACAGGGGTCTCTACTCGACCCTGCCCATCCCCCAATGTGCTAACAGTGTTCTCTACGTGGACTACACGCAGATGCGAAAGTTTGGGGGCTACGACTTTGCCCTCTTGGTGACCTGTGGGTTGACCAGGTTTACCAGGGTGTTCCCATGTACCAAGCAGATTACCGGAGAGGAGACTATCAAGATACTCCTGGAGGAGTGGTTTTGTGTCTATGGGACGCCCAAGGAGATCAACTCCCATGAGGACGTACGAGTACGCTCAGATACCGGCTGGTACCAGAGGGTCCTGGGATCCCTCAATGTCCAGGTGTCTACGGGGATCCCCTATTCTCACACGAGCAACCCCTTCTGTGAGCGACAGATTCCAGTCCTCAAGGAGAATGTAAGGATATGGTGCAAACCTGAACGCACCAGAGACTGGCCGAGACTACTCCCCATCATATCCTTGATGATGAACTCCCAAGAGAGTTCAGCGACTGGCTACTCGCCCCATGAACGATTCCTAGGGCGCCCGGCGTGGTTTTTTACATGCTCCCTATCCAGAGGATACCCATTCTTCTGTTGGTGAGTGGGTCCAGGAGCAACAAGCGAAGGTGGACAAGACCAAGGCTATGCTCCAGAGAGTAAGGGAGCGTCATTGGAACAAGAAGAACAAGCACCGGGTGCCCGCTACCTACCAATAGGGGGACTGGGTGCTGGTGCACCACAGCCGACCACCCGCCTGGCCACGCTCTTCCAGCGATGACCCCTACTCCAGGCCCTACAAGATTCTATCTTTTGATGGACACCGTATCATGGTGCGGTGTTCTCCCCATCTAGGGGGGACCCTGATGTGCGCTGCTCAACACCTCAGGCGCTACTATGATCCTGAAGACCTATGTGGGGAGGAGTGGGAGCTGAACGACGAGGAGATCTCGGCCCTAGACCTACAGGGGGCTGCCAGCCCTATGGAAGTTGAAGGGGACCTCCCTGACATGAACGCCGAGGAGATGGCTAAAGAGGGCTTCTACCTGGTGAAGTCTGTCCTACGCCACCGCTATCGCCCGGGTTGGCGCTTCCTCACCCTCTGGGAAGGGTTTGGAGTCGAAGAGGCCACCTGGGAGCCCTTTCCAGCCTTTGTTCTACCTGAGGAACGCCTAAACTCAGTTCTGGTAGACTACTTGTCCCAGAACAACCTTGGTTAGTTGCTGAGGCTCGCTGAGACGCTTGGCTCCAAGACTAAAGCTAGGGACGGAACCTTACCCTTACCTGCCTAAGCGTATGTGTGAGTGTGCTACTCCTAAAATCCTGAGAGCAACCGCAGAAATGGTGTCCAAACTACACCCAAGTCTGCACGCTTGCTCAACCTGGTGGATGTCTTACCGGTGCCACGGGGTACACCCCGGGTCTCTCCGCCCCTAAGCGCCCAGTTTCTGTGCTGGCGCAAAACCTGGGGGGAATACCCAGCATACTAATCCGGGTATTGTCTTCCCTACCTACCTGCCTACTACAGGGGGGGGGTGGCCAAAAGCTATGAAGCCTTGAAAACGCCTATTTGCTACGATGGCCAAAATCTAGCCTAACCACTGCCACTGAGCACCCACCCCGCTAAAATTGCAGGAAACGGGTGGGACAGTGACACACGCACTACAGGTCCTACACCCTACAGTGGCACCATCCTGGTTGGCGAAGCACTACTTCAACTGCCTCAAGTCCCCACTCAAGACTACCAGTCCTACACGCACGCTCTACTGGGTGTTGTTGAGGACGAGGTCTCGAGTCCTGATCGCTCACCTGTGAGATTGCAACAGAACACAGAGCTACTAAGCGTCTGTGGCCTAACAGGGACGCCACAACGCGTTTCCCTGCTAGGGCTTAGAGAGAAGGAGTGCTCAGGTTGCGTGCACAGCGTGAAAGTTGAAGATGTTGGACTGTGCTCACCACTCCTGGCTGAGCCGCAGTTTGTTGTTTTTGTGATCAGCGCCGCATAGTTTAGCACGGCTTGAGACTGCACCAACTCACCCTGACCTTCCCACCTGTAAAGCAAAGGCAGATGACTTGGGTTTGCGGCTGAGGAACCAAGGCTACCTCCACGTATTATACGCTTCTCAGGTAGCCCTATAATACACTGTCCTCAAACCCGAGTACAAGCAAGCAAGCTTATTAAAGTCCACCCATTCTCCTCTAGAACGTGGGGTGGAGCCCCTGGGTAACCTAAACAAGGGTTGTACTGTGCGCACCACGCGTGGCTTACCCTTTAATGCATGTGTGAATGCACGAGCATGCACAAGTTTTCCGACAGCCTGGTCCAATCTTTCTCTTTCCTACCAATCCTACCCACAATCACGAACTCCACCAGGGGGTGGCCTTACCTGGGCTTACCTACCTTACCTACCGCTGGGGAGTGAAGCAAGGTGGGAGAAAAGGCGAAAGATAAGCGAGACACGACACTATGCATAGGTGTGTATGTTCTAAGGGTGGTTGTGCTGTAAGAGCAGTTGTCACAGTTGCCCCGCAATGCACCGCAGGGAAGGACCAGTAGCCCCCCGTGACAACCACTCCCTGGCCGAAGGCCATCTGTTTTTTCCCTAATCTCACCTCTAATCATCTGCAATCTTCTAACTTATCCCTCTATGGTTTGTTAGCGCTGTTACAAGGCACGTTCACGGAGACACGAGACCAGAAAGGTGCATGCTGCATATGAGACGAGCACACCTGTGATTTATACCTGATTTATTGAAGTCCTTCTGTTGATTTTCGAATTCTTGGATCTTGAATTCTTTCTGTCAGTGTGGGTGGAATCTTTATGTTTATTTATTTATGTGTGTTTCGTCATTTTCGTCATTATACTCAACATACGTTTATAATCTTGCTAACTCTTTGTTTTCCGGCGCTTCCCTAAGACCCGCTCCTGCGTGCTGTCTTTTTCTGCATCGGAATTTCCTGATTTAACGAATCAGGAGATGACCACAAATTTTATGAAAATGTGCATCTGATGAACAATTGGATTCTGTTCAGGTATGTGCTTTCAGAAAAATTCTAGGCCGTCATTTGACGGATTTATGTGTTGTCGCTTCGCGTTTGCGTGGATTCGTCCCTCTTCCTTCTATTCCCATGTTTTACAGATATCCGCGCAAAGCGTCGCTGAGTAGGCCGCTGTTCGGGCGGAAAAGCAGCAGCAGGAGACTGAACCAGAACCAAGACCCCTCCAAGGGGCAATTCTAATTCAAACGTCGCACGCTCGCCCCAGTACCAGGACAGGTGTCTCCATCAGGTTCCATGAGACTTAGATCGAGGGTCCTATGAGAGTCTGGCGCTGGGTTGTGTTACGCTGCAGCTTGGAGGGAGGGATGCATATGCATATGGTCTTTGCATGCCCTATTCTAACCCAACCAAGCCACAGGAACCCCTGCAGCGTCAAGAGCGCTGAGTCTTCTGTTGGAAATTGTCATGAACAATGCAGCAAGGGTCGCTGGCCATGGTAACGCGCTCCTTCCCAGTGTTAAGGAAGCTATAGGTATTTTAAAGTAGGTGTGGAAACCAAGGAAAGGCCAAGAAAAAAATCCCTTTTTCCTGAAAATGCGACAGTGGTGGCCGACACAGCACAAGGGGGGAGTACGAAAAAGTGCTTTTCGGATGCTTTAGGGTGTACTTTAGTTGTTGTGGAGTTGCTCTAAGCACTCTTGCATTTTTAGCTTGGTATTGGTCTAACCAAAATGGGTGATAACACATTTTGACCTATAGAACCAAACACTAAATCGGGATGTATCGTGGACCCCTTAATCCTCAAGCAATGTGCATTAAAAGATCTTTTCCTGGGTGACCGAGGCAGTGATATACTGAAGGCAGGGCCTATGAATTAATCTATGTTTTCTCATGAATTCTTAGCTATCCTAGTGGTATGCACCCTAGGGGGCGGGGGCACCTCTTCTTGAGAGGTCCTGGGTTCAATTCCCAGTCAGCCTAGCTAAGTAGGAATATCTCATGTGGCATGGCAGTGACCTCAGCGCCCCAAGCCATGCCACCTCAGCACGTATGGGACCAAAAAACAAAGAGTGCACATCTCAAGATGGCAGTATGGAAGAGTGTGCGCCCATGGGGCAGTTTTCCAATCAGTTTTTCTCAAACATGTAAAATATTTCATCCTGAGTTGCATTGAATGTTTATTGCTGTGGTCGATTGTTGATAAGCTCTCTTTTTTAAACTCTTTGTGACTGCAGCCCTTCATGCTTTGATCCGATTTATCTTCTGCTTGCTTATCTCTGGCTTGGGTTATCCTGCATTGTTTGTATTTCAACAATAAACATTTTAATCATCAAAAACAAGCAGCAGAAACCTTACACCAGCAGCAAGCAGCAGGACAGGCACATCAAAAGCACAGTGCTGAAAACACTATAAAACTTTCTCTTTTGTGCATACATGTCGAGGAACAGGTGGTCAAAAAAGGCTTGAAATGCGCCCATTTGATTTGATCCCCAATGGTGCAACATCACGTTTAGAAAAACGGGTTTTGACCCATTTTTGACCAATTTTTGGTCTTGAAACGGCCCATTTTCAAGAAAGTTTGGGATTTTCCATGGGCCGAAACGCGCCGCTACGGGCTCAAAATGGGCTAAAAACAATTGTTTGAGCATCCCAGGTTGTTTGGGCTCAATTTTCGTAAAATGAATTTTCACCCATTTTTGACTTACCTTTTGTCGGGCCATGGCCAATTGGAAAAGCTTTCAGGATTTTCCATGGGCCAAAAGGCGTGATCTTGGGCTTAAAAGGGGCTAATAGCACTTGTTTGAGCATCTCATATGGTCGAGGATCCCTTTTGGGAACATGCGTTTCCGACCCCAATTTTGACCCATTTCTGACCTTGAAACGGCCAACTCTCAAGGCGTTTTGGGACTTTCCATGGCCCAAACAGTGCCACCACGGGCTCAAAATCCCCTGAAAACACTTGTTTGAGCATCCCAGGTGGTCTAGGAACAACTTTGAAAAAACCATTTTTTTCCGCCCCGGGGACCCCGATGGACCCATTGTTGGCCCCAATTGTGCGAGGGGCTTATGCCCTCCTGCTCCACCAAGTGACCACTTGTACGGGGGTCTAGGCATCTCGTTGGGCGATTCTGAAAGTTTTTGAACCACAAAAGGTGGGGTCTTGTTGGTGGACCAGGTGCCCTCGGAATTCGGATGTGAGCCAGACAGCCAAAGATAGGGCCCGTGCTTGATTTCGGGGTGTTGGTGCACATAGCGCAGATTTCGGACCTTTTTGGCTCCTCTTCCGGGCGTTTCTTAGACATATCGTGAAGTTGAAGGGCACTAGAAAGCTCTTTGGCACGAAAAGGTCAAGACGCACGTGGGGTGTAGCTAGTGTTTTCCTTAGCTGGGGTGTTTTGTCCGGGTTTGAAGGCTTTTTTGGGCGGAAAATGGCTGTTTGGGGCCCAAAACTGCGCAGATTTGGGAGGGCACCTCGCGACTTGGCACCAGCGCCCCGGGCTGCCACTGGTGAGTTTCGGGCTCCAAACTTAGATTTGGCAAGGGCCACTACCTAGGCTCCAAGGTGACTACATGAACAAAAGATCTGAAGCGTGGGCGCAGAGCAATGGTCAAAAAAGCATGGAGACATGCTTGTTGCTTGTTTGCTTGTTGTTGCATGGAAACACCTTTTTGACCCATTTTTGAGGCGCCTTTGGTCCCAAAACAGCACATTTTCAAGGCATTTTGGGATGGTCCGTCGGTTCAATACGCGGCACTACGGGCCCCAAATGGGCTACAAACACATGTTTGAGCATACAAACTGTCCTAGGATCACTTGTGGAACAACACTTTTTTGACCCAAATTTGGACTCATTTTTGGTCCCAAAGCGGCCCCTTTTAAAGGCATTTTGGGATTCTCCATGGCCCAAAACGCGCCACCGGCGGCTCAAAACGGGCAAAAAACACATTTTTGAGCATCTCAAGTAGTTCGGGAACAACTTTGGAAAAATTGATTTTTTTTCGCCCCGGCTACCCTGGAGGACCCACCGTTGACCCCAACCCTGAGCAGGCAGGGATGCACTCCGGCTCCATCAAGTGCCCAGGTGGCTCATTGGGCGATTGTGACGCCTGGAAATCAAAAAAAAGTGGGGGGTTGCGAGTGGACTAGCTGCCCTCGAAATTTGGTTTTGAGCCACGTAGCCCAAGATACCGGGCGTTCTTGGTTTTTGGGGTGTTGGTGCACAATGCGCAGATTTTCGGGCTTTTTGGCGCCTCTTTGGGCGACTTCTCGGACTTCTCGTGGAGTTGGAGGGCACTAGAGGGCCCCTTGACACCGTGGACTCAAGCCGCACGTGGGGTGTAGCTTGTGTTTTCCTTAGTTGAGCATTTTGCCCTGGTTTGGGGCTAGTTTGGGCAAAAGATGACTGTTTTTGGCCCAAACCGGCGCAGATTTTGGGGGGGCACCTCCCGATCTGGCGCCACCGCCCCGGGCTGCCACTAGTGAGTTTTGGGCTCAAAAGTTGAAGTTGGCGAGGCCATCATCTAGGCTCCAGGATGGCTAAACTAGAGTCAAGGGGCAACGGCCAAAATGAAATGGTGACCTGCTTGGTGCATCTTGCTTGTTTGCTGCTTGTTGCTTGCTTTTAAGCGGATTTGAGAGGGTCAGGGGTGTAGTAATATATATTACTATACCCCTGTCCCCTACCCAGCAACAACAAGCAACAGGCAACAAGCAACAACAAGCACGTCTCCTTGGTGTTTGGGCCATTGCTGGGCCTCATCGCTCCAGGCTCCACTCTACTCTAGCCATCTTAGAGCCTAGGTGGTGCCCTTACAAAATCCAAGTTGTGCGCATAAAAATCACCGGTGGGGGCCCGGGGCGGGGATGCCTAATCGGGAGGTGCCCTCCGAAAGTTGCGCATTTCGTGGCTCAAAACAGCCTTTTTGGCCAGAGACAGCCCCGAAACCCAGTGAAAACATCCAAACACGCAACCGTTTGCTACACTACACGTGCGACTCGACTACTCAGTGACCAAGATCCCTTTCTTGCCATGTAGCTCCGCAGTATTTCCCGGAGACGCCTCAAAAATGGTGAAAAATGGCCTAAATGTGCGCCATCTGGGTTAACCAGGCCTAAAACCAAGAACGGGCCGTATCTTGGGCTAGGTGGTTCAAAACTGAATTCCGAGGGCACCTAACCCACCTGCAACCTCAGCCCAAGTTGCCCAACTAGCGATCATCCGCAACAAGCAAATAAAAGCCGTGAAGGAATCTGCCTCCTTCCTCTTCCCTGCACCTTGATTGATCGGTAGTTTATGGACTTGAATGTTCCCAAGGGCGGCTTCCAGCATGGGTAGGAGTTGATGACCCGCGGCGGGGCGGTGTACACCGCCGCGACAGGCCTCCCATGCCCCCGCCGCCTCCCTTCACGTTACTGCTTCATGGACAATTAGAAGAAATTGGTCAAGCTGCTTGCGCTAGATGGACCCGTGTTTGTGGCGGGTCCCCCACAGGCGGCGCTCCTTGGCTGTTGCAATCCTTGGCCGCCTACATTCAATTGCGTCCACCCCTTGTGGACACCCTGGATTGGAAGCAGCCCCTTACTTTCCTCCTCCGTGGGGATGCTGACCCATGAGCTGGTGGAAGTTGGACCCAACTTTCCATTGAGCTCCTCTACCACCGCGCGCAAGGCCCAACACCCGCCTACCCATGGGTGATTGGCATGGCTGTATGCGGGGAAAAGGACATGGCTGCGCTAGAGACAAGAAGGTCCAAGAACATGCAGGTAGATGGTCGTTTTGTTTTGCTTTCATTTTTGCGGTAATTTTTCGAGGTTTGTACTTAACATTTCGCAAAAATTAACGTCGACCAAAAAAGAATCTAATATTAACCTCGAAAAATCAATTCACAAATTAATTCTCTTTTGTTGGTACCTGTTGCAGCCCCTCCAAGACTGCAAGAAGATTTATTGGGGCACCAAGTGGGTCCCCGATGAGTTGGTTGTCGGGGTCCACCAACCCTTCGTGAGACACCTCGTTGGCGTCTCCATATCAGCCATGTTGCGCTCAATTTACAATATGGGTGTGTAGGAGAAGGTTGCGGCGGCGTGAGTGAAAGCGGGGGTTGGCCACACATTTGAGGGGAAGGCGGTGGCCGGTCGCCGCTATTTGGAGACGGGCCGCACCTTGGACAATGGGGGGTGCGTAGGAGACAAGCACGTTGTGGTGGAGCCGTGCTTGATCTTTCTATGCATCCTCCAATGGTGCTTAGCCATGGGCAGCCCCCAAGTGGCCTTCATTGAGGCCCGCCTAGGGCACATTCCCCAGGACAGCGCCGTGGATGTGAAGCGCATGTGCTACCGGGGTCACACTGGCGTTAGGTTGGACGCCTTGCCTTCGCTTGAGGAAGCGGAGGCCCCCCACTCACCCCACTCCCAACCTCCTCTTTCCCTCGTTTAGCTCTTGTTATGCCTTTCTCTTCGGACGCCCTTCTGGAGCCTAGAAGGTAGGTCCACTAGGGTCCCCATGGCGGAAAAAATGATTTTTTTAGAAGTTGTTGCTAGACCACCTGGGATGCTCAAAAAACTGTTTTAGGCCGTTTTGAGCCCGTGGTGACGCGTTTTGGCCCATGCAAAATCGTAAAAAACCTTGGAAATGGGCCGTTTTGGGAACAAAATTTGGTCACTATCGGGACAAGCGTGTTTTTCCAAAAGTAATCCTCGACCATTTAGGATGCTCAAACAAGTGTTTTTAGCCCGCTCTCAACCTGTAGTGAAGCGTTTTGGGCCACAGAAAATCCCAAAATGCCTTAAACAGGGTCTCTTTCTGGGCGGAAAATGAGTGAAAAAAGGGTCAGAATTGCACTTTTTCAAAAGTGATCCTGGAGTATTTGGCATGATCAAATAACTGATTGTAGCCCATTTTGAGCCCTTGGTGACGCTTTTTGGGCCTATGGAAAATCCCAAAATGCTTTGAAAATGGGCCATTTTGGGACCAAAAAAGGGTCGAAAATGGGTCGGAAAAAGTATTTGTCCAAAAGTCATCTCAGACCCTTCCAGATGCTCAAACAGGTCGGTTTTACTCATTTTGACCCTTTGGAGACGTGTTTCAGCTCCTGGAAAATCCCACAATGCCTTGAAAATGGGCCCCTTTGGGACCAAAAATGGGTTAGAAATGGGTCAAAAACGTCTTATTCCAAAAGAGTTCTTGGACCATTGGGGATGCTGAGACAATTGTTCTTTAGCCCGCTTCAGCCCGTGGTGACACGTTTTGGCGCACAGAAAATCCCAAAAATGCCTTAAAAAGGGTCTGTTTTTGGGCCAAAAACGGATAAAAAACAGTCAAAAACGCACTTTTCCAAAAGTGATACTGGACCATTTCAGATGCTCAAAAAGGTTTTGTTCGCCTATTTCGAAGGCGTGGTGACGCTTTTGGCCTATTAAATATCAGGAAAGACCTGGAAAAGGGCCCGTTTTGGGACCATAAAAGTGTCGAAAATGTGTCAAAAAATGGGTTCCTCCAAAGTCATTTTAGCCCATTTTGAGCCCGCTTTGACCTAGTTTGGCGCCCTGAGCAACGTGTATGCACCAAACTGTACCCTTTGCACGCATAATAGAGCCCTATGGTGGAGCCACCTAGAGTTGGGGAGTGTGGTGTACATTTGAGGGTATACATATGTCCAAAAACCTGGAGGGGGGTCATTGATGCTTTTGATGGATTTTTGCCAGTGTTGGCCTTTTTTCCCGTTGCTACCTGTCTCGTAAGGGGGGGGTATATCATACCTTTTTAAAATTACCTTAAAGCGGGCTTGTCGGAGATGTATGGTTTGGGGGGGGGTAGGTGACCATATTTGTGAGAAAAATGGAGGGCGGTGCCAGCAGATGGGGCATGTGGAGGGTGGTAGCAGATTTATGCAAAACACAAATCGTCCAACATGTCCGACAAATCAGATGCTTGGGAGGCACAGTCAGAGTCCTGGGATGCATTCGATGCCTTTTTGCGAACTTTACAAGAATCCCAAGACCCAGAAATTTGGGCATTTTTGCATGCATCCCTCTCCTCTGCGACACACTTGCTGCAAAAGCAGGGCAACCGGCGACGCATGATTCGGTCTTCGTCGCGGCAACACATCCATGAATAGCACTTGGTTATCCGGGGCAACCTTTGTGCGGACCCACCAGTTCAACGTCCCCCGGATTCACACAGTGGAACACATATTGTGTGAACACGGAATATTTTCCCTTGATAGGGTGACCTTGAGTCCTGGACTGCAGAGACATACATCAAATGGGATGCACAGCACCAATTCTGCTTTTTGGGCTGTCTTCAACAGTGTTCGAATGACACCACCCAGAGCATCGTTGGGCCCTTTACCCTCTTTCAGAAAAACAATCTCTAGGGCCATCACATGCCTGGAATTCAAATGGGTGGTGCCGGGAGAGGACAGGGCAGAAACACCCGTCTTGAGGGAGTCTAAGTTGTTGGCAATATCCGCCACTGACATGGACTCGCTGATGGTCCAAAGGACAACCCTCATTGCCACCTGTTCGCGTTTTGGGAGGGAGGAGGGGCCTGTGGCTGTGCATTTTGACATTGTGGTGGTCACTTGAAAACAAAATGTGCAAAGGAAATGGGAAGGGGCAAAAAGGGAACTTGGGGCAGGGTGCATGACAAAACAGTGCAGCGCAGGGCAGGTACCAGAAGCTAAAGACACAAAGCAAACACGGTCTTGGACCCATTTCTCTGACATACCGGTGAGTTAAAACCTGAGCCAATCTGCAAATTTAAGCCTTTTGCAAGGGCCTTCGGAAAAAAATACACATACTCCCACTATCGAACGGTATTTCTGAGCCCCGCATCCGAAACCATCAAAACCACCGAAAAGGGCAATTGACCCCCCCGCAAGGTTTTCGGACATCTATATATATATAATCCTCTAATCTACACCCATCTCTCCAACTGTACCATAGCTCCACCATAGGGCTCTAAGGTGCATGTGAAGGGTACAACTTGGTGCATAAATGTGGCTAAAAGGGCTGAACTCGGTCAAAACAGGCTCACATTCTGCTAAAAACACTTGTTTGAGCATCCCCAAATGCTCCAGGATCACATTGGAAAAAAAGCGTTTCTGACCCACTTTTGACCTATTTGTGGTCCCAAAACGGTCTATTTTCAAGACATTTTGCGATTTTCCATGGCCCAAAATGCGCCACCACGGGCTCAAAATGGGCTAGACACACTTCCTTGAGCATCTCAAGTGGTCTAGGAACAACGCTCAAAAAAGTTTTTTTTGCACTGGGGACCCTAGTGCACCCACCACTGGCCCCAACCGTGCGCGGGCCGTGCAGCCCTCCGGCTCCACCAAGTGACCACTTGAACGGGTGTTGTTTGGCGCATCAGACGCTTGGAAACCACAAAACGTGGGCAGCAGCGGGTGGACTAGGTGCCCTCGGAACTCAGTATTGAGCCAGGTAGCCCAGAATACAGCCCCTTCTTGGTCCTCAGCCTGTTTGACACAGACAGGGCACCTGCAGGGGCAGTTTTGCCCATTTTTGGACTGTTTCTCAGACATATTGTTGACTTAGAGGGCACAAAAGGGCTCTTCAGCACGAGGCAATTAGAGCGCGCGTGCAGTGTAGGGACTGTTTGCCTTTGATTGGCCGTTTTGACTGGGCATCTGGGCCGCTTTGGGCCAAAAAAGGCTGCTGTAGGGCACAAAACGGGCAGTTTCCGGAGGGCACCTGTCCACTTGGCGCCCCCGCACTGGGGCGCCACCGGTCAGTTTTTGGCTGGAAACCTGGATTTTGCAAGGCCACCACCTAGGTTCGAGGATAGCCAGAGTAGAGTAGAGCCCAGAGCGATGAGGTGGAGCAGTTGCCAAAACAAAAAGGAGAGGTGCTTGTTGTTGCTTGCTTGCTTGCTTCATTGCTTGCTTGCTTGTTGCTTGTTAGCTACATTTAAGGGAAGAGGGGTGTAGTAAGGGTGTAGTAATATATATTACTACACCCCTCTCCCCTTAAATTTAGCTAACAACAGGCAACAACAAGAACAAGCACCTCTCAGTGCCGCTTTGGCCAGTGCTCTGTCCCAACGCTTCGGATCTTTTAGCCTAGATGGTGCCCTTGGTAAATCCACGCTTGGAGCAAAAAACTTAACGGTAGAGGCCCGGGGCCCTGGCGCCAAGTTGGGGGGTGCCCTCCCACATCTGCGCAGTTTTGGGCGGAAAACAGCCATTTTTCGACTGAAATATCATCCAGACCCGGGGAAAATGCCCGAACGAAGGAGGACACTGGCTACAGTACACGTGCAGGTTGACTTCAACTTGCCAACGAGCCCTCTAGTGCCCTTCAACGCGACGATATGTCCAAGACACGGCCCAAAAAGGCGCCAGAAAGCCCCAAAATCTGCGCAATGTGCACCGACACCCGAATCGAAGAACGGGCCGTATCTTGGGTCACGTGGCTCAAAACCAAATTCCGAGGGCACCTAGTCGAGCTGCAACCCCCCACTTTTTGTGGTTTCCAAGCCTCACAATCGAGGTTCATACTTAACATTTCGCAAAAATTAACGTCGACAGAAAATGAATCTATTATTAACCTCGAAAAATCAATTCACAAATTAATTCCCTTTTGTTTGTACCTGTTACAGCTCGTCGAAGGCTGCAAGAAGTTTTATTGGGGCACCAAGTGGGTCCCCGATGAGTTCTTTGTCGGGGCCCACCCACCCTTCGTGAGACACCGCATTGGCGTCTCCATATCGGCCATGGTGCGTTCCATTCACAATATGGGTGTGTAGGAGAAGATTGCGGCGGCGTGAGTGAAAGCGGGGGTTGGCTGCACATTGGAGGGGAAGGCGGTGGCCGGTCGCCGCTATTTGGAGACGGGCCGCACCTTGCAGAATGGGGGGTGAGTAGGCGACCAGCACGTTGTGGTGGAGCCGTGCTTAATCTTCCCATGCCTCCTCCAATGGTGCTGGGCCATCGGCCGCCTCCAAGTGGCCTTCATTGAGGCCCGCCTAGGGCACGATCCCTAGGACAGCGCCGTGGCCGTGCGACGCATGTGCTACCGGGCTCGCACCGGCGTTAGGGTGGGGGCCTGGGCTTCGCTTGACGAAGCAGAGGCCCCCCACACACCCCACTCCGAACCCTCTTTTTTGCCTCGTTTAGCTCTTGTTATGCCTTTCTCTCGGGAGGCCCTTCTCGGGCCTAGTATGACCCTCACGCCTTTGAGTGGGGCCAAGAGTTTGCGGGACCCTTTTGTCTCCCAACTCCTTGGTGACCGGGTGGCCTCGTCCCCTCCGGCGGAGGCCCGGTGGTAAGAGGCCCCCCTTTCTGACGTTCTCAAGGCTTACAGTGCCCCAAAAGAGACGCCTAGACCCCCGTACCAGTGGACACTTGGTGGAGCCGGAGGGCAGCCCGGCCCGCGCTCGCTTGGGGCCAACGGTAGGTCCACCAGGGTCCCCGGGGCAGAAAAAAAGACTTTTGTCAAAGTTGTTCCTAGACCACTTGGGATGCTCGAAAAACTGTTTTTGAGCGGTTTTGAGCCCGTGGTGACGCGTTTTGGCCCGTGCAAAATCCCAAAAAACGTTCAAAATGGGCCGTTTCGAGACCAACATTTGGTCACAAATGGGTCAAAAATGTGTTTTTTCAAAAGTGATCCTCAACCATTTGGGATGCTCAAACAAGTGTTTTTAGCCCGCTCTCAACCTGTAGTGATGCGTTTTGGGCCACAGAAAATCTCAAAATGCCTTGAGCAGGGTCCATTTTGCGGCCAAAAAAGGTTGAAAAAAGGGTCAGAAGCGCACTTTTCGAACAGTGATCCTGGAGTATTCGGGATGGTCAAATAACTGACTGTAGCTCATTTTGAGCCCTTGGTGACGATTTCAGCCGGACGCGCCAAGGGGAAGGTCCTGAGGATTCGCAACCGCAAGGGCTGGTCGAGATATGTGAGATCCACCGAGGAATCTTGGGCCTTAACCCCGCAGTGGTATAAAATGGTCTGTGATTGGGTCGGGGAAGAGTTTTGGCCGGAGCTTAACACCTTGCCCATGTTTCAGGGAGACCATGCTTCCAAACCGAATCCGTCGTCGACCTCTAGTGGGCGACAGCAGAACAAACGTATTCGAATGCTGACCCGTGACCAAAACAGTCGCCCCATGGGCTTTTTTGTACCCTGGACTGAGCACATGTTGTTTCTGCACCCCAAGGAGTCCGAGACTGCCAGCATAGTGAACAAATCTCGATGGGATGGCGCGAGGGGAGTAATTCTGTCCCGGTCAGAACCAAGGAAACTTGGGTCTTGTCACTAGGGGAAGTTACCGTCAATCGGTGGGACCTCCACGGGGATATACCAAGGTTCCAGGATGTCCATGCGGAACAACATATGCAGGAGCCTGATACTCAGTACCGGGCGATAGTGTTTGGTGTCGGACAACCCCCTAGAACCCCTGCCTATGTCCTCCACTACTCATCCTTTACCCCCCCCTCTTCGGGTCAAGAAATGTACTTTGTTTTCCACAACACGTCCTCATCCTAAGTTCCCTGAAACTTGAAGTCTTTGGGAAGCTTCAGGGTACTAGGCGCATTTCTTCTGGTCTTTTGTGTCGATCGATAAGGAATGAAAATCCCTTCATATTTGTTCGCGAATTTCCGTGAAATTTGCAAAGGTACAGGACCTGGGTTTTGACTTCGGTGCCTGCGTGAACCGGCGTCGGGCAAGTACCGCCAGTTGGCGCCCGTGCGACCAAAATCGCGAAACCATGAACTGTCCTTTACGGAAATTTAACAAAGGCCAGCAACGATGATTTGACTTCACTGTTGCTTCATTCAATATCATAAATGTACAGTGGAATCAAAAAACCACAAAGTGGTGAGGCAAAAATTGAAAAACGGGCATCAACATGATGCCCAGGCAAACAAATGTTGCTGAGTAGGTCAAGGAGCCTCGCCGGCACCTTACGGTGCCTTGCATCCCATTTGCCCCTCATTTGACTAGTCACGGCATGGAATTTTTCTGCATTTCATAGGGTCACTTGTGCAGGGCATATCTTTAAGCTACTGCTTCCGTAACCTTTAAAGTAAAATGCATAGCAAAGCGACCAGTGTCTCTTGTAATTCTATATTAGGTCAACTAGTTTCAAGTAGATTTGAAGTTCTGACTGATGTATTGACTTTGAGTCATAAAAATTGGATTCCAAGAATACCATGAGTTGATGCATGAAAAGAAAGGTATATTCCTCTTCCCATGGTGTACACAGACTGAAAGCACTTTGGGTCAATTTATGTTGACGTTTCGGTTTAATTTAATAACCATGGTGGCTCAAGACATCCATGGTGGGGCTTTTCAGCTCTTTTCACTATGTCATTTTCATCTCATTTTCCACTCGATCTTACGCAATCATGGGCTCATGTTTGGGGCTCGGTTCTCGAAGCCCGTGAGGAGTTTGAACCCAACTTCTCTTTGTGCATGTTCCAGTATGTGTTCATCTCTTTGTTCGCAGTTTTTTGTTATAATTGCGCTCATGTACCATGATTGAGTATCAGAAAAATTAACTTCATTTTGGACCTATGAATGTCATGACCTCACTAGGGGTGACCATGGAGATGAACTACCATGGAGATTTCTTTTGAACTTTGGATCCATCGGGGTCTTTGTGGTCCCTAGTATCTGTATCCTGTTGAGTGGGAGATCCATGGACGTGCTGCCGCTCGCTTTCGTTGAATTTGTGCACGCCATTTTGGGTTAATTTCATGCCTAGGAAACGGTGCCGAGCATGCATGTCCAAGTTACTCCCTGTGTGTGTGCTCACTTGTTGGGCTCAGAAATCCACGCCATCATTGAGTTTTGACCTAATAATTGATTCTTTTGTAAGCCACAACTCCTCCTACATCAGATGGGTCAGATAACTTTCAGAAATGCATTAGAAGCCGCCGGCATCTCACCGCAACCGGATCTCTAAAACCTTTTTGAGATCCAAAATTTCACGTGTCCACTTCAGGGAGTTGGTTTGTTGGGTTCTCTGAGTCGAATTCCCTTGTACATTGACCCTCATTCATTCCGAGCCGTCTACCTTGGGTATTTGGACTTGTTTGGGTATGCTTCATAACAAACTTAAGTCATTTGAACCTCTTTTGCCAAGCCTATGGCATAGTTGATTTACATGGCTCCAACCAGGTCTATAGAAAGCCTTGAGAACCACCCTGTCATGTGGTCCCTTTACAGTCTAACAGTAAGAAACCCATGAAGAGTTTGACCTTGAAGTCTTGTTCTATGCATCAGTGCTGCTCTCTACTTCAGACTGATGATTTACGTGAAGCTTACTGGTGCATAGGTTCACTATTTTGAATTGTACCAGGAATTGTGTCGAAAATTCCGAATTTCATGAGGTCACTTCAGGTCCATGGCAAAGCTAGGCCACAGGTCAGTTTTGGGCCAGCCTGTTTGTCCATGGCCTACCAACAGTGTCCATGGGGCATATTTGCGTCATTGGACTCTTGGGCTTTCCTTAAAGGATCATCCAAGTCCATATGTCACTTCAATTTTGACTTGAATCCTATGTGTAAAACATGCTCATGGAACCTTTTTGAGGTTAGGAAAAGTGACCTCAAAAGGTGTGTACTGGAGATTGCTGCTTTGCTCCAAAGCCAGGAAGAGGTAGGGTCGGCCCTTCTGGGAAAATCAACTCCCTCTCTGGATCCTTTGTGCATGCACTTGTCAGGACCTTAGGCTATCAGTATGTTTGAATTATTTGCATTCTTCTGACCCTGCTTTTCAGTGTTGGGGAATTTCACCAAAGTGCGCAGCCCATCAGACTAGATACAGTGTCCTGGTATCGTTGAGATAGGGCGAGATATTTTGGTATCATGTTGGTGGACTCTTGCCCTTTGGAAGCTTCCACACTGACTGACTGATTCCTTCAAAAGTCCCCTACCGTGGCCAGGGAGCACTTGAATGTCAGTGACCTCTGATTTCCGGTTTTCCCTGCTTGTGTGCCCTGATGCCTGCAGGAAAATTTAGGGCCCACGTTGAGTTGTATTCTGCCCCTCCATGTGTGTTAGGGTGAAGGTTCTGGGTCCCCATAACCACCCTTGTTTCTGTATGGGACCCTGTCCAATTGCTCTGACTTCTTATCTGCCATTTTGTCTTGTGTACATACTCTTTTTGTGGTTGCATGATGTATTTCTTTTCGGCCTTTTTCGTACGAAAGGGCTACTTTTATGATTGCTGCGCTCACTCAGAGTTTCAGCAAGGTTCAGACTTCTTGTCCAGTGCTGTGCCTTCGCTTGTGACTCGCTCCGCTCAGGGAGACGCGCCCATACATGCCCCGCTTAGACACAAGTGGGTACAATAACACAAGGAGGACTATCACAAAAGTCTCCTAAGGGCTACGCGGGAGTACCTAGCCGAGAAGTGGTGCTCACAAAGACCCCCCCAACGAGGACAGCTTCAGATTTGACACCGCCAGCCCGACATGCAGGAGCTGGACCCGCGAACTGGGGAGCTCATCCCCTCCGTGGCAGCTCCCGCCCTCCACATTACCGGCTCCGGGCTCCATGGTTCCGGCTCAACAAGCAGCTCGGGGTCCGATGGCCGACCGCCCCTGGCGTCCCCCGTACTCGTGAACCCAGCTCCCTACGCCTTCCCAGAGTGGGCTGAGGACCCCGATGGGTGGCCGCTGGAACTTCACGGAGGAAATCGAGCTCAGCAACGAACCAGGCCAGCGGGACTTCCGCATGAGGTCGGCCACTTTGGAGACCGTCAACGTGCAGCAGCAATGGCAGGAGCTCGACGCCTTTGCTGCCCACTACCGAGGCTGCCCCGCCCAGTCCGCCACCGTGCAGCAGGAGACCGTGGCCTTTGTGTGCAACCTGAGTGGAGTCATCCGCTCGCTCGCCCGGCACACCAACGCCAGGCTGACCCAGGCTTGGACCGAGGGACACACCTTGCAACAGCGGGTCCGCCACGTTGATAACCAGCTTGCGCGGCTCATTAGGTCTGGGGATGAGCTCCGGGCCAAACACCTGAGCCAACTAAGTGTGCTCACCGCCCTCCAAGCAAACACCGCGGCCGCCGTCGCCGCCGCCGCAGCTGTTCCCGACCTGACGACCATCAGAGCGGCCATGGAGGTGGAGATCAAGCGTGCCGTGAAAGTCCCGCTGGGCCCCCTCATCAAGCCGATCAACGAACTGGAGCAGCAGGAATCCGAGCACCATTGCGCTCTCCTGGGCTACGTCGACCAGTTCAAGGCCACCATGGCGTCAGCCGCCGCCGGGACCGGTTATACCACCGGTTCTACAAGACCCCAGTGAATCCATCCATCCGCCCCCTCAAGACCAAGCTAGCAACCATGGAGGCAGAGCTCCAGCAACTCTAGCTCACCATGGAGAACGAGCGGCGCGCCGAATCCCAGTTCCGGCAGAGCATACTTAATAGCACAGGCCTCATGACGACCGCGCCCGTGACACCAGCTCAGCCCCCCTGGGGACCCGTGCCCCCGTCCACAGGTTCTGACTGCTTTGCAGATCAGGTCAGGGCCGAAGGGAAACGCCTGACAGCCTTGGAGAATCCAGTGGCAGGCTGTAATGAGCTCATAATGTAGTTCAGGAGCCAGCTTGAGGGGCTGCAGGGTGAGGAGGGTGTTGAAGAAGGGCCCCGGGAGGGTGACTTTGTCATTCATGGGGCCCATCGTCATGTACACACTGCAGAGTTCAGTGGCCATTCTGAAATGGCTTGTCATGTTGCTGACGTACTTACTCACGTGCATGCGACGCCCCATCCCAATGTGCATGTGATCCCACAGCCCTATGTAGATACACATGTGCATTGTGCAGCCAGCCATGCAGCGGAAACATCAGAATTCCCCGGTTATCATGCCCCCCAAGGGCCTACAGAAATGGGACCACCATGTTATCACCCCCCCCCATGATCCCCCACGTGCAGAATTCAGTTTCTCTGGACCCCCCCCCTGGATATGCTCATCAGCACACCCATCAGCATCAGCCATACTCGACATCCCCCTTCCAAGCACATCATTATTGCTGCCCAGAGGCGTCACCTTCAGGGACTCCACCGTTGGCACTCTGATGATCGGGGAAATTTTGACGCCACGGTAATCCCGAGATTGCCAGAGGATGAGGAACTTCCTAAGGTCAAACCAGTAAGGATTCCTGCTTGGGGTATGGCCTTTGCTGAAATTGCTGATGACCCGGCCCCGCGCCTCGTGGGTAGCCCCAGGGCCTTCAACCAATTCTGGGCAACCACGGGGCCAGGGGCCTATGGTCATCAGGCCACCCCGCACCTGGACCCCACATCCCTTGAGGACCTGCAGCAGGCCAACGTCCCTCCCTCCCATGATGATTTTTGAAGAGTCTGGATGTCATCGTTGATTCTCAGAAATCTGATCTTTCCCCAGACGTCTACCAGAGGTCTACTTTCCCCAGATGTATGGAGATTAACGATGTCCGAGGCTATCCTTTGAGTCTCTGATTTACATCCGATTTTTCCCTGGTCGCTGGATTTGTGTGAATGGAGATCAGTGGTTTCCAATCCATTCCTTTCCATGAAGTCACTGTTGCCCAAACCAAGATTTGACTTTCCGCACTGGACTGGAGCCCAGAGGACCGATGTCAGTGGATTCCACGTAATTGGAGGTCTCTTATGGTACGCCAGGAAATCTTTGGCCAGAGTTACTTGTTTGTTTCTGATTTCTATATATATATATATATTTATATTCCATTTCATTTTCGATTCGTCTCGCGCCATAACACCAACCACAGGGCCAATGGCGGAGCCACAGCCCACAGTAACCAGGCCTTTGGTGTATTTTGGAGCAGGATCACACCCCCTGAGTTACTGTACATATGGCTGCTGTCCTTCGAGGAACGTCGGCTCAGCATGAACGCTCAGCTGCCCGTGGTTAGGCCGCTTTTGTGTTATGCTCGCCGGGGGGCAACCC
Source organism: Eutreptiella sp. 'Long Island Sound 2002' (assembly GCA_964036045.1). Taxonomy (NCBI): domain Eukaryota; phylum Euglenozoa; class Euglenophyceae; order Eutreptiales; family Eutreptiaceae; genus Eutreptiella; species Eutreptiella sp. 'Long Island Sound 2002'. Next base: position 145,929,471 of record OZ038379.1, on the reverse strand, counting down.
CCATGCACCAAAAAACGTCCCTCCCAAGTGGGATGGAAGGGGGCAGCTAAACCCTCAGCCTCAGCCAAGCCCTCGGCCTGCACTCTGACTTGACCCAAAAGGTCATTGCAGAGCAAACTAAGTGCGGCCGGTCATTTGACTATGTTTGGCTGTACCTGTTTGTGCAGGTGTACTTCCTGCAGCAGAAAAAAACAGATGAGCACCTGGCTCATTTGCGGAGGCGGCACCAGGGCTCAAGGTGCAACAGCTGCATGAAGGTCCCCCTGACAAGGTGTATTCCTCATCGCCTGCCGGGTTCCACAACCTGCTGCAGGATCCTGACTACCCCCACCCTGCACAGGGAGAGAGTGACAGCCTACCAGTGTCCCCTGATGGGCAGCTGGAAATCAATTTTTTTGAGCAAAAAGTCACCAAGACCGGACCGCCCTGTAGTTTCTGTGCCTTCAAGGGAAACAAGGTGGAGACCTGCTACCGCAGGCATCCCCACCTGCAACCGCCCTCAGGGGCCCGCAAGAAGGGTCTGAAAGAATGACCCCGCCGCAAGGGCTGTGGCAGCACGTGGCACACCCCGGATCAGTGTTGGAAAATCCATCCACACTTGAAGCCCCAGCCAAAGAAAGCTGCCAGACCCACCCCCGAAGCGAAATTATAGGCGTGAGCGGACGCGATGGGGCGTAGGCCTGCTCATCGGACGCACAGGGTACAGTCCTTGCTGGCGTCCTCCAGGGTGACTCGTCCCCTCACCCTGTTGCCCCAATGGCAGAAATCCTCAAAGATCCCACTGAGTTGTGATGCCGTGCAATGAGCCGGCACCACAGTACTCTTGTAGGTATCCCTGAAGAGATCTACATTGGTCTTATTCCTCGCCTCTCATTTCATCTCCTCCTTTACCTCCTTGTAGGAGAGGCATCGGCAGAGATGGCGGTCCTCAATGGGGCCGGCGATCTTCGGGGGTATGGAGGCCAGGAATTACACAGTCCGAGCCTCCTCACGCAGGGCACGCCCCACTGACGGTTTCCACCTTGCTCATTTCAGGTAGTGAAAAATACGCGGTACGCCTCGCGGTGGTACTCAAGGGGGATGAACAGGAGGTACTGGGACTGCCCTGATCAGCGGTAGTGGACTCAGCAGCCAGGAAAGGCCTGATTCCACCAGGGACCTCCTTTTTTAAGTCCCTGGAGCCCCTGTCATCGGCGCTGGACTTTCACTGCATCGTCAACACGGGTTGTGACGCCGTAGGGGTGATCGGATATCAGTTGGTAGCAGATGTGGTCCATACCCAGGCTGACAGTCCAATACGGCTGATTAAGCCTGGATCCAATTCCCCGAAGTGTGGCACCCATTGTATACATGGGGCCCTCTTACTCCCCGTATCACGGAAAGGAAAATAGGTCGGAGCCCAATGTCCTGATGCAACTCTGTACATCGCTGACAGTGGGCCCAGAGCCATAGTGGGGTATCCCTTATTGGCTCCGTATGGTTTGGCAGTCTTCCCAGGGCAAGGGTCATTGATTTTTGAAGAGGATCCCAGTGGAAAGACCATCACTGTCCCGGCGTTTGAGCCCCCACCTGGGATGGAATTGACCCAGGTTGAGGGGGACAACCCGATTCAGTCGGTCGTCCCATTATACTCCGCTTCTGCGTCGACGGTCACTGAGGATGGTCCTTCAGATTTCAATCGGGACGAGGGTTAAGTGAGATCTGTGGGAGTGGGCACCGGAAGGTGAAATGCCCTAGTCGAGCCTCACACTCGGCCTTTGGTCCCTTATGAAGGGGTCCACTCCTGCACAGATGGATCTGCCTTCGTCGATGGGTGCCATGTCCTTGCCTCCGCGGGATACCTCTGCGCTCCACAAACGCACGACGCAAGTTGTGCGGGCGAGAGGGCACAGGGCAGCCTGGGTACTTCTGTGCCTTGGTCTGAACGGTTCAACAGTCCATCGCCCACCATCGATACCCTGACCTATTCTGAAGTGACAGCACCTCCTGGGACAATTGACACTACATAAGCAATCCTGAACGCACAATCTGTACCCCAGCAAATGATAGAGAGGCCTTCACAGGTTCTACTCTCACCGGCAGGGACCAGCTGTGGAAGCGGTCTTGATGCCCAGGTCATACCCTGGACGATCATCCCCATTACACCTGAGTTGCAGGGCAGCTTGTTGACGCTGAGTTCAGCAGGGTTACAGCCTGAGCAGCGCTTGGAAGAGGACCCATCATCGGTCCACAGACTGACCGGAGCTGCCTCCAAGGGCAATGACCCGGAATCTCAGTCCACAGGATGCGATTACCATAAGTTAATGTCAGTTATAATCGCCCTGTCTGGGAGTATAGCCGCCGAGGCTGGGATTCACCAGAATTCCAGAGGGTGGATAAAAACAGATACTCCCCCTGCTTCAGCGCCAACAAGGGGAGACCCACAGCTGGTAGACGCCCTATGCATCATGACATCCCTCTTGGCTGGCTTGTGGTATCAGGTGAAGGCACCCCGCTACGTCAAGCCAACAAAAGGATTCAGCATGGCCTGAAGTGCCAACGGCTGGTGAACCCATCAGGTTGCAACTGAGGGTCCTGGCAGCTGGCACAGACTGGGACCAGACCAAAGAGGCGATGGTCGACGAAACCCTTCTCCCCCTTTTTCCTACCCCGACTGTACTTCCTTCCCCAGATATCCGGCAGGAGCCGTCCGATCAAGGTCGTGTTGCCCAGTTGCAAGTCTCCTGAGACTTCATAAAAAGATGATCGCAGTCTTAGCCGAGGATTGGCTGGACATTGGTGACCGGGAAACCTCAGGAGTCCGGTCAATTGATGTCCACGATCAGGTATTCGAGTCCTGTTCAGGTGATGAAGGTTCTTTGGGTTTTGGATCCGCCCGATGACGGGACCACGGGGGTGTGGAGTTGGGTGCCATCAACATTAGTGTCATGGGCCTGCTGGACCCACAGGACAAAACCCCCATGGCAACTTCAGCCCCCACCGGGGTTTCTCAGGAGAACCCGACGATACGACCCCGACAGTCCGCTGGGATACCGCGGAAACTGAGGAAGAATGAGAGATACGACCTGCGCCCGCTCCGGCACGAAAGGTTGTGTGAATCGGCTTGAAGAGCATTGGGGACCAGCGAGCCCCCCCAACTCACATTCAGCCCCTTTGACCGCCTCGGGACTGTGAGTGGGGTGGGTGAAAAGGGTCAACAGTGGCGTGAGTGGGGTCAGGGACGTGGCAGAAGAAGAATGAAGAAGCGAAATCGGACTGGACTCTAAGACAAAGAATGCACCAAAAGGGTATATGTGCCCTTGCGGAGGGGAGCATCATACTTTTTTTTCCTTACCGCTAGCTCTTGAGCTGCCAGAAACGTTGCAAAAGGTCATATGGGAAGGCGTAAGGGGGTTATAGTGGTACCAGTCCGAAAGAGAGAGAAGTGGTTTTGGAGTTGAGGGGAGATTGCAAGGATTGGTGGGACATACCGAAAGGGGACAGTATTGTTTGGGATCGGAAGGGTAAAATGCCCTATCAGGAGGGTCACCTGCAGTACCGGACTGTACTTTTGGATGCGCTTGGTATTGGTCAAGAGGGACTGAACCGGACCAGCTGGAAACAGCCCTTGGAAGATCCTGACCTCAAAGATGACCTCCACCAGGGAGCCTGGCGTCCTGAGGGTACCACTGCAGCCCGAGGCCTCGGCAAGAGACCCTTGGGCATGAAGCGCCGGACCTGGAATGGCCTGGCACTGAAGAGGGCCAAGGAAGGGTATGGCCCCCCTGACTCGCCCGACATTGATTTTATTTATCCTGCATTCCACAAGCCCAGCTCACAGGACGGCAGAAATGACCCGAATCCGTGATACAAAGTGGAGTCATCGTCCCGGGACAGGCCTGCTTCCACCAAACTCACCCTGAATCACCTCGAGAAGGTAGAGGCCTCCATCTCCAGCCAGAAAGTGGTAGATTGGATTTTTGACCCCGTTGGCACTGAGACTGCCAATTGGGTCGATCACAGGACCCCCCCCCCGCAAATCTTCCAGTCAAGAACTCGGTCACTGCGTTCGGTCCTAGAGGCCGATGCCAAGGCGTTCTCAGACCCCCATCTTCAGAAGATGGTGGAGTCGTACCGCAAAAAGCTCCTTGATGAATTCGAGGACACAGTTTTCAATTCAGAGCAGAATAATTGGGAGGAGATCAAGGCCACTGCCAGCAAGAGGAGACCTGATGGCTGGGTCAAGCTGGAGCTGAAAGAGGGCTCGAAACCTGTGGTCTTCAGCCCCATCGGAGCAGTAGGTCTGCGGGAAGAGGCGCTGAAAGAAAAGGTCCAAGGTTTTGAGAAGAGAGGGTGGATTGAGGGATCTAAGGGCCCTTGGGTGGCACATGGGCATTCAGTGCCCACACCTAGGGTAAACAAGTGGAGGTTGGTGATTGATTATCGGTACTTGACTTCATGTCTCGAGGGTCATGAATTCCCCCTACTGGTCATTGAGGACCTCGTCCAGCGACAGCATGGGACCTGTCTGTGGACCATCCTCGACGTTGAGGATGGGTTCCACCAGATACCCCTCACGGAGGAAGGTCGTCTGCTGACGGCTTTCTGTACCCCGTGGGGAGTGTATCAGTGGATCGTCCTGCCCATCGGGGTGAAAGTGGGACCACAGATCCACCAGAGAATGGTCACCAACGGCATCAGGCACCTGCCTCCCTCAATAAGGGCCTATATTGACGATCTACTTGTGGGTACGCCCCCCTCAAGGGCTTCCATGGGTAAGGGTAAGGTAGGTAGGTAGGTGCACTCGGTCGTCGAGAGGCGCCCCATGGTTCCCCCTGGCGTCGCCCCTGTGACGAACAGGAAGAGGCTCCGCGCGTGAAGAGGGGAGGCCGCTTACATCCCGCTAGACCTGACTCTTGGCCCCCAGCAAAGCGGCCCCGGGCAACACCGGGAGGGCTGATCGCCGCCAGCGTGATGTGCTTGTCTCGCCGGGAGGGTGTGCCCCCGTGCTTGCGCACGTCCCCTACTTTGGGCGGAACCCTAGAGGTTCACCGGACTTCCTGGCGTATCCCGTTCCCAAGGCATGCATGCACGTTCTTGGTACTAGCGTTCCGAGGCGCTTGGGTGTCGCACGCTCCGCCTCGAGTCCCAAAGCAGCGCAGGCCTTAGGATGCAGCCTTACCCCCGTTCTCCGGATCTCGTTTGGCCGGGTCACCTGCATGGCACGGGCTGCCTCAGTGCCCGGGCTGTGGGCACTGGGTTTCCTACTGTTGTGCGGCGGTTGTGTTCCGGTCCAGTTGGCGGTTGGGTGTGGGTTTTGTTAACCCCGCCAGTCCTGGCTGGGGTCTTGGGTGGGTGTGTTTGCGCACGGTTTGTGGTATTGTCCCTCTAGTGTCGGCTGTTTGTGGTGTTCGTGGTTGGGGTTCGGTTTTGGCCTGCTTATGGGACGTGTGTGGTTGCGTGGGCGCCCCGCTTGCCCCCCGCCGTTTCCGGTTCCGGCGTGCGGTGTGGGCGTGTGTGCTGTGCCCGGGTTTCGGCTGTGCCCAGTCCTTCTTGGCTGGGTTGTCGAGGTGTGTTTTTTGCGTTTTTATCTTTTTTGCTGGGTGTCCCTGTCCCGGGCCTTGTGGTCCCTGTCCCCCCATCCCCCTTCTTTCTGGCTGGGCTGCTGGCTCTTTTTTTTTTTTTGTGGTGTGTGTCTGCTTGTTTCGGTGTCACTTTTCCCGGTGGGCCGCTGTTCCTGGCTTGGTGTTGCCGGTTTTGGCTGGGTGGTCCCCCTGTGCCTCTTTGGGGGTCATGTCTTCGGTGCCTTCTGGGGGGGGGGGTTGGCCGCCTCTGGTGGTGTTGCCGGGCGGTTTGGCGGCTGTGGGCTGTTTTCGCGCCCCCCCCCTCCCCCCTCTGTTGTTTTTTTTTTGGGGGGGGGGGCTGCCTGTTCCTCCCTCTGCCTTCCCTGGGCTGGCGCACGCACTGGCCCGCATTCAGTGTTGTCTTCCGGGCTGCTGTTGTGAGTTGCGTTCTGTTTGGCGGTGTTCGGGCCCCATGGGTCAGGTGGGCTATGTACACCGTGGGCTCAACGCCCCTTCTTGCCGGGTTAGGTCCTGGCTCTGCCGGCTGGGCGGCTGCGCCAGGCGGCTGCTTGTGGCTCTTGGTTAGGGGGCTGGAGTTGTTCGTGTCCTTTCCCCTCTGCGGTGCCGGTTTTAACCTTCTGGGCGGTCCGCCACCGTTGTTGCCAGGCGCGCTGTGGCCCCGTGTGTGGCCTGCGGTGCTGGTGTGTGGCGTGCTGGTGCGGCGCCTTCCAGGGTGTGCGGTGGCTGGCTTCAGTTAGTCCTTCAGGTTAGGCTCAGTTGTGTTGTGTTGTGCCGCTCTGTGCCGCGTCGCGTCGCGTCGTGCTGTGGCGCGTTGCACTCTGGCGCGCTGTGGTGCGGTGTGCCGTGGTCTCGCGTTGTGCCGCAGTGGGTCAGTGGAGGTCAGCCTGGCCTGTGTCGTGGTGCGGAGTGCGGGCCGCAGTGTGGCTCGCTGGTGGCTTGGGGGTGCGGTTAGGTGTGGGTGTCTCGCTGGGTCCGTGCTGTGGGGGCTTGGGCGTGCCGCTCGGGCTGGTGGATCGGGTAGGTCAATCGTGTGACGGTCCGTGGGGTTGCCCTCCCTGGGGGCCTGTGCCTTGGTCCTGTGTCCTCTGGGGGTTTCGGTCCCTAGTCCTGGTCGCTGTGGCCGTGCCTTCGTCCTCTTCCGGTGCCTGTGAGGTGGCCCTTGTGGCGGCTGGGGTCGTCGCCTGGCAGTGAGGGCGTGGTGGTGCGCCGTGCGGCGGCTTTCCTTGCGGCTTCCTCTGTGGGTGTGGCCCGTTCTCCCCGTGTAGGTGTGCCCTCCATTCCCCGTGTGGTTTCCGCTGGCTGGTGGGTGTGCGCTGGTGTGATCCGTACGGCGTCCGATGCCTGCTTCGGCGGTGTGTGTTGGGGGGTGCGCCCCCGGGAGTCGTGGGGTGTTCGGTGGGGGTGGGGCAGCGCTGGTCCCCCCGTCGTGGTATGCCCTTCCTGGGTGTGGGTCGTGGCGTTTGCTGTGGTGCTCTTTTCCTCCGTGCCTTGGTCCCCGCTCCCGCCCCTTCCTGGTTCTTGGGTGGTCCCCTGCCCCCATGTGGTGTCTCTTCCGGCGTCCTGTCCCTGTGAGTTCCTGCCCTCACTTGGGGCCCCTCCGTGCCCTCTTGCCTGAGTGCTCCTTGGTGTCCCTTGCCCTTCCCTTGCCCTTGTCCTCCCCCTTCCTGGTGTGGTGGTGGCAGGAGGGGCGGGGTGAGGAGGGGGCGCCGACGGCCCAGGCCTGGGGGTGGGTGGCCTGGAGCCACTGGCGGAGGGCTTTGGGGGGTGTAGGGGGGGCGGAGGCCCTGGACCGCATCGCGGAGGAGGGCCTCCCATGCCGCTTGTGGCATGATGGGCTCTGAGGCGGCCTCATTGAGGTTGGCGGGGGTGCGGGTGCGCACCTCCTCGAGAGGTTTGCACCATGTGCACCCCATCGTGCCTTTCCGCTCCCCCGGCCAGCTTCACCCAGCGGCGGAGCTCCTGCAAAGCGGGGGCAGACCACCTGGCGAGGTGGGCGGGGGCCTGGGGGGGGGAGGGGTCCGTGCCCGGGGTCCTGGAGCGGCGGGGGGAGGACGTGGACCTGCGGTGGTGGCGGGGGTGTCGGTGCCTGGGGGAGCGGGAGCGGCGGTGGCGGGGGCTGGGGGTGGAGGACGGGTACGGGCGGAGGGGGGAACGGGAGGGGGAGGTGGACATGGGGCGGCGGTGGCGCGCTTGGTGGCGTCCGGGGGAGCGGGAGTGGTGGTGGCGGGGGCTGGGGGTGGTGGATGGGTATGGACGGCGGGGGGAACGGGAAGCCCGGCGGGGCCTGTTTGGGGAGGGGTAGGTGGACATGGGGCGGCGGTGGCTTGCCTGGCGGCGTCGGGGGGAGCGGGAGCGGTGGTGGCGGGGGCTGGGGGTGGGGGTCTTGTATGGCCGGAGGGGGGAGGGGGAGGTGGACATGGGGCGGCGGTGGCGCTCGTGGTGCTGCCCGGGGGAGCGGGAGCGGCGGGAGCGGGGTCTCGGGGGGTCGTGGTGGCACCTGGGGGAGCGGGAGCGGCGCAAGTGGGTGGTTGAGGCGCGGTGGCGGTGTGGGGAGTGTGGGCGCCGTGGGCGAGTGTGCCGTGCGGTGAAGGAGCGGGAGCGCCGCCGTTTGCGGGACCGGGCCTCATCGCTCGAGTCGGGCCAGTCAGGAGGCGTCGGCGGGTCCTGGGGCACTTAGCGTGGTGCCGCCTGGTACTGGGGGGGGGGAGGTCCCCCGTCGTCCATGGATCCGCCACGTAGGGGTGTGGTGGCGGCAGCGGCTGGTGGTATTGGTCGAGTGACTGTCCTTGGCGGGGTTGGGCCCGGGGGGCCCCTTCGGCGTGGACGTGGTGGCCGGGGGGATACGGCTACGGAGCCTGGTACGGGGGGGTGGCTGGTACGGGGGGGGTGGCCCCTGGCGGTAGGTGGGGTATGCGGGTGGAGCGCTCGGTGGCTGCCATCCCATTCGCTGGTGCTGTTCGTGCACGGGGGGTTGTGGCCCGGTGGGGTAGGGCGGTGGGCAGTGGTAGTGGTGGGGGTGGTGTTGGTAGTGGTGGTGGTGGGGCCGCTGGTGGTGGTGGTGTGGGTAGTGGTGGGGTTGGTGTTGCGGGTATGGCCCATGGACCCCTTGTGGGTTTTCCGGTCCCCCTTGTGGGGGTGGGGGGTTGGGCATCGTGGGCAGTCCCTGGGGCTGCACTATGTGGTGGGCAGGGGGGGCGGGCTGGGGGCCGGGCTTGACGGTGAGGGTGGTCGAGGGGTCCCACGTTCCTGGGTTGGTTTGGCCGGCGGTGGTGGTGGTTTTCGGGGGATGGATGACGGGGCGCTTGGTGACGGGGATGCGGACGAGGGCTTGAACTGGGTCGTGTTGGGTGGCCGCCTCTGCGGTGGTGGTGGGTGCCGGTGGGAGGGGGGCGTGGGTTGCGGTTGGTGGGGGGTCCTGGCTTGGGTGAGGGTCCGGGTGGGGGTGGTGTCGGTTGGGTTTGTGTCGTTGCGTTTGTGGTGTTGTGTGTGCTCGCGTGGGCGCCGGCTTGGGTTTCTGGTCGGGTTTGGGGTCGGGGTCCGGTTCCAGGTTGAGGAGGACCTCTGTCCGGAGGTGTGAGGGCACCGATGTCGGGTTGGGGGTCGTCCTGGTGCGTTGCCGGGATGCCCGAGTCGCCTGTGTGGGGGTCGGGGGGTCGGTGCGTGTGGCCGCGGCTATGGCTTTTGCCGTGGCCTTGAGGATGAGGGCGGCGGGGAGGGGGGGGTCGGAGGATGAAGTGGAGGAGGTGGACGAGGCTGAGGATGAGGAGGAGGTGGTGGATGCGGGTTGGGCTGTGATGCGGGCGGGCTTGCGGGCGGCGGCTTCTGCTGCGGCCACAGCGGGGAGGATGGAGGGCATGTTCTCGGGCTGTAGGTTGGGGGCGGGCGGCTGGGGGGGCCCGGTCGTGACCTGGCGGCCGGGCGGGCCGATCTGGTCGGCAGCGGCGGAGGAGGGAGGGGCGGGGCTGTGGCCTTCTCCTTCTGGGCTTGGCTGCGCCCCGCTCCTGTAATGTGCGAGGTTGTGTGGGTTGGCGTCCGCGGGGGGGACCAGTTTGCGTGGGCTGCATTCAGGGGCCGGGGGAGCTGGGCCTGGGTCCTCTGTGGTGTGTGCGGGGGGCGCTGGCGGGCCACTGGGTGGGGTGGGCGTGCCGCGGGGCCCGGGGCTCCTCTCGGCGGGTGTGTGTGGGTTGTCGAGTTTGGGGGGTGGTGAGGGGTGTCCGGCGGGCCAAGGAGGGCCAAGGAAGGGTATGGCCCCCCTGACTCGCCCGACATTGATTTTCTTTATCCTGCATTCCACAAGCCCAGCTCACAGGACGGCAGAAATGACCCGAATCCGCGATACGAAGTGGAGTCATCGTCCCGGGACAGGCCTGCTTCCACCAAACTCACCCTGAATCACCTCGAGAAGGTACATGCCTCCATCTCCAGCCAGAAAGTGGTAGATTGGATGATTGACCCCGTTGGCACTGAGACTGCCAATTGGGGTCGATCACAGGACCCCCCCCAGCAATTCTTCCAGTCAAGAACTCGGTCACTGCGTCCGGTCCTAGAGGCCGATGCCAAGGCGTTCTCAGACCCCCATCTTCAGAAGATGGTGGAGTCGTACCGCAAAAAGCTCCTTGATGAATTCAAGGACACAGTTTTCAAATCAGAGCAGAATAGTTGGGAGGAGATCAAGGCCACTGCCAGCAAGAGGGGACCTGATGGCTGGGTCAAGCTGGAGCTCAAAGATGGCTCGAAACCTGTGGTCTTCAGCCCCATCGGAGCAGTAGGTCTGCGGGAAGAGGCGCTGAAAGAAAAGGTCCAAGGTTTTGAGAAGAGAGGGTGGATTGAGGGATCTAAAAGCCCTTGGGTGGCACGTTGGCGTTCAGTGCCCAAACCTAGGGTAAACAAGTGGAGGTTGGTCATTGATTATCGGTACTTGACTTCATGTCTCGAGGGTCATGAATTCCCCCTACCGGTCATTGAGGACCTCGTCCAGCGACAGCATGGGACCTGTCTGTGGACCATCCTCGACGTTGAGGATGGGTTCCACCAGATACCCCTCACGGAGGAAGGTCGTCTGCTGACGGCTTTCTGTACCCCGTGGGGAGTGTATCAGTGGATCGTCCTGCCCATGGGGGTGAAAGTGGGACCACAGATCCACCAGAGAATGGTCACCAACGGCATCAGGCACCTGCCTCCCTCAATAAGGGCCTATATTGACGATCTACTTGTGGGTACGCCCCCCTCAAGGGCTTTCAAGGGTAAGGGTAAGCTTTTGGACAGTTGTGCCCTTGACGAAGAGGCCATAACTGAGCATTATAACTTGGTCAGGAAGCTTTTCTGATGCCTGGCTGACCACCATCTCCAAGTGAAGGAGGAAAAGTGCCACCTCTTCTGTTGAAGGGTTAAATATTGTGGTCACATCCTTAACCAGGGACGGAGATCCCCCGCCCCCAAGAAAGTGGCTCCAGTTCGTGACTGGACTGAGGGCATGATTCGTACCCCCAAGCAGATGAAGGGGTTCCTCGGAGTATGTAATTGGTATTCGATTTACATACCCCAATATGCTTCCCTGGCTGCGCCCCTGATGGACAGTTTGAAAGGGAAGTATGAGAGAGCGCCAGAGGGAGGCAAATGCAAGGTCCCCAAGGAGCGCAACTTCATTGAATGGACTGAGATCATGAGACAGAGTTTCGCCAAAGTCAAGGTGGCACTGTGCAAGAAGTGTGCATTGTATATCCCCAATGACACGGGTGAATATGCGATTCACACTGATGCCTCGGATTTTGGCATAGCAGCAATTGTTTGATGGTAGCTGGGCTCCTTGCGCCTTCTACTCAAAAAAACTCAAGGGCCAGATCCGGTATGGTCCTGAGGGCGAAGACGTGGGCTTTACCAGACAAAGGGCGTGGTCTGTGCGAGAAGAAGAGACCTACGCACTGGTGTCCTGCCTCCTGGATTTGAAGAGCTGCATATCAGGGCGTAAGGTCACTGTTTTTATGAACCACAAGTCCCTCGAGTCATGGTACAAGGAGGATGCCTGTGCAATGACTGGACCCCTGGGTCGTCGCGGCCGTTGGCATGAGTTCCTTTTCCGGAACAACATTGTTGTTGTATACAAGCCGGGTAAGGACAATGATGTCGCAGACAGGATGAGTCGGTGGGCCTACCCTGCGGGGCCGGGCGATGACACCAACTTCCATGGTTCGGACGCCAACCTCCAGGGGTATGAGTACTGGGAAGCCAGGAAAAGTCCCAAAATGATGCCCTGATTGATCGGCTGTCCATATCTTGCAAGGGGAGGGAGTCTGGACCCCCGTGCAGCCATAGAGCCGAGTGTCATGGTCACTGCAGCGGGTACAGCAATCTGCGCGCGGCCAGCCACTACCCCTGCTCTCATTCTGAGTGCGCCGGCCTGGAAACGGCCACTCCGGACAGACTGGATGCCATTAGGAGCGCTGATGCTCTGCTCAATCCAAAATTCAGGGCCCAGGTGACTCCGGACCCCCTTCCTGCTGATCTGCCACTCACTGCAGTCCCCCCTCGGGGTCCTGATTGCGTGGATCACCATAAGATTAACACGTGTGGTGTTCTGAACATCCTGCACAGTGATCCTGATGATGCTGACTGTTGTTCTGAGGCTGAAGAGTCCGTGAGTCCTGAGTTCTTTAGACATCCAGACCTCCATGGTATGGCCCATGTGATGAGGGAGTCTCCTCATGCTCCCAATGCCCTGGTTGCTGCCGTCACATCGGTCAATGTGCCCCCACCGTGTAGTATCCTGTATGAGGATTGGGAACCATACTACGCTGAGGACCGCGACCTGAGATTCCTGCTGGACTGGGGTATCAAGAAAAACATTGAGTATGGAATCTACCGGTGTGTAAGGTGTACATGCGCCCATAACCCACAGAAGCAGGTTGCTAGGTATAATGCCGCAGAATATAGGTCGCGCGTGAGTGCGTAAATGATAATGGGAGATTCAAGAATTTGTGTGTTATTTGGAAACACAGTTTACGTTTACATGTTTGTAGATATGACATGAACCTGTGTGGAATATCTTGGACGTTTGTCTCGACAAGGTCTGTGCTTGGACTTCTTGGTGTTCGCTGTGCCAGGGATAGCAAAAGGCCTTACAAAACGTTCAGATCCCACGGGGATTTTAACTTGTCGTTTCCGTGTCGTTCCTGTGATGTTCTGCGACGTTGCGTCTGTGAAGAACTATGAGAACTACTCCAAAACAAAACTGCTGAACATGATTCAACACCAGCGAGATCAACAGGCTGGCAGTTCGAGAATACTGCCGCAAAACTGGAGACTACAGCTTGGGTGAACTGGACTCCTTGCTGACGGCGAAGGAGCGACAGGAGTGTTTTGACAGCCACCAGAAAGGCTGCCAGTCATGGTATGAAAGTGACTCTCAAAGCCTACGGCAAGTGCGGGCTGAAACTGAAGAGTACCACCGACACGTAGACCGCGCTGTTGAACAGCTACAAGCAGCGGAGTCCTTTTAGGGCTCCTTTGAACCCACTGTGGAGGCCTTGGAGTCTGAGGTTAAGATGATGAGCGCCAGGGCTGAAGATCGCGCTCTGACGAGCACTCTGAATGGGATTCCGCAACAGCCGCGCAAGAGAGGAACGCGTGGCAAGGGACGCTCCTTTGAAGGCAGTACCACTACTCATTAAGTGCAGGTTGTAGGAACAGTAGCAATCCGACCCGTGTGTTGTCTCTTTTGCACGAGTAGCATTGCGCTCCGGGTGTCTTTTTTGCGCCGTGGCCGTTTTTTTGAAGCACCTTGCTCCGTTCACGTGCCGCGAGTAGCATTTAGTAGGCTGTGGGTGCGTTCCTGGGTGTGTTCCCTACGTCTGCCTTGGTTAACGTTTTTTCCCTTGTTGATAGACTTCAAGTGGGCTGTTCTCAAGACAGCTGTTTCCCAGATTTACGGTGCAAACGCGAGAGAAGCCGCACATGCCAGTAGCTCTGGTATGTGTTTGCGTGCTCCGCTGTTTCGTTTTCTTTCGTTGCTGCTTTTGTTTGTACTGTTTTCATTCGTATGTCAGTGAGAAGTTGGTGTTTCAGTCACAAGGAGAAGTGGGCGCCGAAGAGTGGACAAGTTTTTTTTTTGGTGTGTCTGCTTCATGGTGCACTTGCGTAGTCGTGCGTTCATAGTCTTCGTGCGCGCGTCGTGCGATTGGTTTCAGCTTTGTGCATGCATGCTTGCTGTGGTGTGTTAAGCCGTGTAGGCCTGTGCTTTGCGAACGCTGTTAAGCTTGTTTGTACGTGCGTCTTTGCGCTGTTAGGCTAGCTTGTACGTGCGGTCGTGGTGTATGATGGTGAGATCTGATTTGATGATGCGTGCATGTCAAAATGAGTTGTGTGTTGGTGCTCAGTTTTCCTTCAGCGCCATCGTCGATTGATTCGTATGTACACACTGACATACGCTCTTGCTTTCGTTTTTGCACCTGATTCGATCTCAGGCATCCTTTGAGAGATCGTAGCTTCGGGTGTCCCACCTTGTCTCTTCGTTTCTTTGCTAGTTTGCTGGTTCTCGCTTTTTCTCTTCTTTTTGTGTATTGTCTCACAGGCAATGGCGAGAGCTGGAGTCCTGAAGTAAGTGAACGATGGGTTTTGAAGAAGTCCTCGCTGTATATACTAAGGAATGTTTTTTTCAGTGACTTGAGGACATTTACGGGAACAATTTTGAGGCTCCACTTTGTTGCTCCGCCTTTGTTTGTCTTTTTTCTTTCAGCATGGACAGGGTTTTGCAGAAGGTTCACTGCCTCTTGTGTGGCGTTGTTGTGTTTTTTGCAAGCCTGTTATTTAGTGCTCATTGGCCGCGCACGCCATGTAACCACTTTTTACTGTAAAATGGGTTGGAGTCCCGTGTGTGCAGTGGTGCGTTGCGTGCCTTGGTACAGTCTGTGCTATGGTAGTTGCTGTGACTATTTTCTGTGGTCATTTTGAAACATGGTTGTGGGTTAGCGCTTGTGGTCACCACTGTGACTCTTGGATTGTGTGTACCCTTGATGTGGCATATATATTCATGTATTTCAGTGGGCTGCCACTGCAGCCTGGGGGCTGCTCACCCCATTGAGCATGGGTGCATACATGTTCCCTTTTTTGATATGCATGATTGGTTATGCTTGTAGGTGCGGGAGTGCCGGGCTCTCCGCCACCTTCTGATTTGTGTTTTGGAGATCTCACTTTTATTTATTGATGCGCATGCACACCTATGGTGGCATGTCAGCCACTTTTCGGTGGTTGTGGACCCCTCAAGTGTCTTGGAAGGGGGATGTAAGGTGTACATGCGCCCATAACCCACAGAAGCAGGTTGCTAGGTATAATGCCGCAGAATATAGGTCGCGCGTGAGTGCGTAAATGATAATGGGAGATTCAAGAATTTGTGTGTTATTTGGAAACACAGTTTATGTTTACATGTTTGTAGATATGACATGAACCTGTGTGGAATATCTTGAATGTTTGTCTCGACAAGGTCTGTGCTTGGACTTCTTGGTGTTCGCTGTGCCAGGGATAGCAAAAGGCCTAACACGGTGGCATGAACCACAATGGGGACACCCCCAGATCAGCGTGGATGGTAGGGCAGTGGTTCCTGTGGCCATCCTGAACAGGGTAATAGAAGCAGTGCACTTTTTTGCGCATCCAGGTACCCCCAAACCCCTGGAACTCTTCAAGCGACAGTCCAATGTCCGTAACCTGTGCAATGATGACCTCCAGGACAGAGTGAAGGAGGTTGTGGATGCCTGTGTGGTATGTGCACAGTCCAAGGCACAAAGGGGCCCACATCCTGACTCATGTGTGCCCTTCCCGGTGCCCTCCTATCCCTTTGCATCCGTGGCAATGGAGTTTGTATCTCTGCCTGAAGTTAAACATCCTGAAACAGGGGTGAAGGTGGATTATGCTATGGTAATGGTGTGTTGTTTGACAGGTTACATCCCCACCATCCCATGTAGAAAAGAGGGACTGACGAGCCATAAAGAGGGCTGCTCTATCTCTGCACTATTGTGCCTTTTTTACTGGGATGCCCAGGGAGATACATTCTGATAATCAGTCCATCATCTTGTCAGAGTTCTTTGACGCCCTGTGTAGTCTCGCTGGTATTACCCAGGCCAAATCTATAGTGTATCGACCACCGAGTAATGGGCGTGCGGAGCGAGCAGTCCAGTCCCTTATCAATGCTTTGCGGCTATACTTGGAGTTCCGCGAGCTGGACTGGATCTATGTCCTGCCATTTGCCCTGTGGGATCTTCATGACATACCGGGCCCCATCACACCCTATTCACCGCACCGGCTGGTATTCGGCCGGGACCCTATCGGGTTTGGTGAGGTATCCCCCCTGACCGTGGATTCCGGGGTGAAGGGTGTGACCGAGTACTTCTGCAGGGCTCAGGACGAACGCCAGTTCATCCAATCAAAGTTGATTGACCTCCATGCCCAGGAGTTCCAGGCCTTTTCAAAAAATTGGCCGTCTCTGCAGTTTAGGGAGGGAGACCGCTTGTTGTTGCAAAATAGGACTGACCAGCCTAGCCTACATCCCAAGCTGGACAGGATATGGCAGGGCCCTGCAGAGATCCTCCGTAGGGTTTCAACAAATACATAGTAAACCTGAACGGTAAGGAGGTCATTCTGTCGGTGGGAAGGCTAAAGCCCTACATACCACGATGGGATGGTGTGAAAACCCCCGTCCATCATTACTCTGAGCGTCAAGACCTCCACAATGACTCCTATGTCGTCGGGGATTTCCTGGACCATGAGTATAGGCTGAGCCCACGCAAACTGCACCCTGTTTTGCGCATCGAACGCGCAGAAAAGGACCGGTTCACAACAGGGCAAAAGACCTATTTTTTTGGATGTTTGATGAACATGTTTTTGGGCGTAGTGGAATGGATTGCTTTTTGTAGCGGTGCGCAACTCAGTGTTCCTAAATGGGTCGTTTTTTATATTCTACGGTGTTCTGACTGCGCGAGGCCTCGCGCACTCAAGACATTCCAAGTAGAACTTTGTTGCGCGAGTCCTCGCGCACTCTGGATGCCTAAATTTATATTTTCTTTTTACTTTGGAGTACATGTGTACACCGATTATGGGAAGTCTGCACGTCATACACTTTCAATGCTCCTTCGTCAACACGATGTGAGTTTTAATAACGTGTGGGAGCTGTACATTTCCACGAACGCCAGTCCTTAGGGTTTTTCTTTTTCGTAACGCAGATCGCGTGATGTAGTGGTTTTCAGGATAGATATGACGCGTAGAACTACAGGTACAGTACCAGACGGACAAACACATTTGATTTTTGCGGTGTATGTGTGTGTAGACACAGCTTTGGTCACATATAACACGGCACAGAACATTGTTCAACCGAAACAATCAGTGCGGGAGGCCTCGCGCACTCAAAACACACAGAAAAATGAAAAAGCAGGCAGGTCAGGCTACGCCGGTATTTACATTCCCTTTCAAGGCTATCACCTGTGACTGCTGATTATCATTTTCCTCTAGTGATCAGGGGGATGATTTGCTCTTTTCCAACAGCAACTCGATGGCAGACGTGTCCAGTTTTAATAGCGGCCGTAGCCTTCGCTGCCCGAGAGATAGGGTTTTTTTTCTACAGGGCTTAATGACAGAAACAGAACAGGAAATTGTGGTTGGGAGGCTTGTTTTCCGTAACTATGAACGGAGCGCACCCAGACACCAAACAAGAATTGCGGCGGCAGCGTGGGCACAAGAAATGACGACAGGAAAGGGCCAGATGTTTTCAAAGACGCTTTTTTTAAATAACGCTGTGCGAAACAAAAATTTGTGCGCAAATTCAATTTAACACAGAAAGACGCAAAATGGCACTCCGAGCCAGAAAATCCGTAACGCATTGAATAATTGCAGAAGTAGGCAAGGGGACATCAGCACTAGGAGAGGCATGTGCGGCAGAACCAGCACACCAAACAGCAGATGACTTGTGCAACCGACTGAAACAGAACGACATGTCCGCACAACTGGTGTTAACATTTGCACAGGGACTCAGGTTAAACATACAAATGCAACACAGTTTGCCAGCAGCTAGAAGGCGGGGAGACAAGCGCTGGGTGCGCATTTTGCGACAGGAGGGCTGGAACCTGTACCTGCCGATGTGTCAACAGGCAGTACCAAACGGGAAAATACCGGGAATCACAACAGGGTACCTAACGCAAACAGAAAGACAAACCAAAGTACGACTTGGGCAAGCAGACGCCGCCGCCGATACAGTGGACGAGCAGGCAGCAGCAGCACTTAAAGCAACGTGGACACTGGATCTTGCATCGTGTTGCGTGCTGTGGATGGACAACTGGTACCGGGCTCAATACAGGACACACCCAGACAAAAGTGCCCGGCTGCAAAACTGTACTGCAATGGCAGTACCTCAACTGAAACAGAGGCCCACGTCTGGGGCAGGTCATGCAGCCAGTGAGGACCTGGCAGCACGCCATACAGACAGTCGCACGGGCTCTGCAACAGCGTGAAAAGAGTTTACCCCAGGCTGTGCGTGACATGGGTTATGCGGATGGTTGTGTACAAAATGCCGGAAACGTGAGAGCACCGTTTAATGTTGGGAGGGAAACAAGGAGTGTGCAGGCACCGGTGTGGTGCCCGTTTGCCATGTCAAAAGAAAAGGTAACCGGTGGTGCTGGTCCGGTCAACTTGGACACAGCACAACAGACAAACAGGGTTCTACCGCGGTTCGTTGACGAAAACATACACTACAGGATAATAAAGTTTTTGTACGGGGCAAAGAACCAACAATGGAACATGCGTGCCTACCAGCCATATGTACCTGTAGTTTACGGTGTTTGGCATGCCTACAAGTTTGTTGTTACACACACTTTTCGGGTGTTCTGGCCTATTCTAACTTATCTACGGGAAGGTCTGCTACGCTCCGGTTCAATAAATACTATCATACCCAAAGCTGATAGTTATGGAAAAAACTATTGCTGCGCTGATGCTTGCCACACCCAGGATACTACGCCCATATCCTCCCAAGGCACAGGCTGCAACTTCAATCGGTGGTCGTGACATGGCGCATGCCAACAGTCCAGCAGTGGCAAACACAGTGTTGCAGTTGATTTTGGAATGGTGCCCACTGTTGTTGTACTTGGGTCACCTGGTACGCGAGTACAACTGGGCGGGGGAAAACACGGATACAGGGTCGCGGGCTCAGTTTTGCAGTTGAGGCTGCGGCGAGGACCGTGTGACACCGTACTAAAGTACGAATACACCATCATGTGCACATTGCTGTACAACAGCAAGTGGCACCAGGACCTGCCCAGTCAGGCACACTCAGAGGAGTTTGGAGAAGGGATGTTGAGCAAGCTGGTGCGTGACAAGGCAAAAAACACCAGTTCTGTTACTGTTGAGGAGGTGGAAAACCATTACCTGTTACTGAAAGTTGGTCCAAGCGGCAAACGCGTGGGTGTGCAAAACGTTCCTCAGAACCTAGTGCACAGGTTGCAACAACGACTGACAAGAGTTTAGGCGACAGACCAGATTTGCATGGCCTACGTGGAATGGGAGTCCGACCGCCTCAGCACCGTTGCAACTTCGTGGCCGTGGAGGTTAACGAGATCTCCACCCTCACCAACACAACCCTTTTGGTTACGCCCACTACAAGTTACTTGGTCACAGCGTAGTGGATGCCCTCATTGACCAAAAAACAAATCCGACCAACCAAACAAAAGGGAAATTCAATGCTGTTGTGGGGCGGCGAACAGATGTGGATGCCGACAGACAGGAAGCAGCAACGCGCAAGGCCCGGCATTGCATGCGGTAACTCACACTCGCAGTGCGCGAGGCCTCGCGCACTAAAGGATACGAGAAACAGGTCTGTAATGAGATGTGTGTGCGCAAGGTCTCACGCACTGAGTAGGTCGCTAAATCCGGTGTGACTGGTGGCAGCAGAGACGGTTGTGCAACAGATTTGCAAAAAAGACTGGCAAAATGGCGTTTTGACTGATTTCGGAGTCCAAATGACCGAGGTTTGTGTCATGCGATTTGCCCTTTTCAGGTACTTTTTGGCACCATGAGTCAACCAGGGTCGCCAGAACGTCCACCACCAGACGCAGAGCCCATGGAGTCGTCACCAGGGACCGACAAAGGGGACACGCCGAAGAAAGGACGCAGGAAGAAGGGTGATAAGAAACCAATACCGGAGATGAAGCTCACAGTTGACGTTCAACAGTGGCTGCGCAAGGAGAATGGTAAAGCAGTGAAGGTAAAGACTACTGATTTGAAGATTGACAAGACCAAGTAGCGGGGACAGATCCGACAGATTGACCAGGACGACGTTGCGAAGAAAGTGGTGGGATACCAAGCACTGCCACCACCTGGACCGTTGCTCGTAACGGCATGGGAGGATAGTGGTATGACTAGCTTCGGATTCGATCGAAGACATTTCTGCTGTTTTCCGTGGTATATGATTTCGGTTGCAGATGGCTCGCTCTACTTTCTGAATGGTCAACGTGGGAAAGAAACATGCAGAACGATTCAGCAAATGCGGCTCGCAGAAGGCAAAGAATTGGAGGATTGGCAAGAGTATTGCTACGTTGACATTCTCAAGTACGAAACGCCTTGGAGGATCCGGGCCAAGGTTGCAGGATTGCAGCAAGCTAGCAGCCCGTCTGTGACGTTGATTCCGCTGTCCGAGGCGCTGTACAACATGTTGTTGTACATTGAGGACCAGAATCGGGAAAAAGCACCACAGGATTTCGAATGGTTCAAAGCTGCTGTTGTCCAGGCTGCCGTCAACTCTGCGTTTGTTGCACCCGAGTTGTTGGAGGAGCCAGGGCACACAGTATGTCTTCGTGTGTCACACGGTCGCAGTGCGCGAGGCCTCGCGCACTCCATGACACTGTCTTCCCTCGTAGGACTCGACATTCAAGCACTGGAGGGACATCTTCTCCCTGGTGTACTACTGCGGGCGTAACGTGCCTACCCGTATGACGAACCTCAAGAGTAAGAGCAAGAAAGAGGACGTTACCAAGAATGCCTTCAAGAAGCTGGAGGGGCTTCATCTACGAAGTTTATTGCAGAAGGTCTGTGCGCATATGAACCTGAAGGACTCGACCTTACGTACCACCCAGAACTACATTGACGCTTTGATTACGGAACAATGGGTTACTTTCCATCTTGACCATCCAGACAATAAGGATTTCGTCAACCAAACCTCAGGTATGCGTCAGTTTCGCAGCTCCAGTGCGCGAGGGCTCGCGAACTCAACCACCTTTTTCACATCTGCAAAGCTGCTCATGCGAAGATCCGAGCAGAAGTCGCAGCTCTGGGCACGACGCAACTGAAGATTGGCCTGGGAAATTGCTGTTATTGAAAAGACGCAAAAGGTTCCAGGTACCGGTCGCCCTGGCCAAAGTGGAAAGCGTTGATGGGTGCACCTCTGTGGCAGACTGGGGACAAGGGAGCACCTCCGTCACCGCAGATGCTGGTCGTGCGGAGACAACTGCGAAGGAAAGGTGAGGCGCCATCATCTCCACCCACACAGACACAGTTGAGCACTGCCGAAGTGAACAATGTCCCCAAGCAGGACGATCAAGGGAACAAATGCACTTTGACAGCATGGCGTATTGAGGATATCGAAGATACACCACCAGCCCGTTTCCGAACTTGCAGTACCTGTTGTGGGTGGTCAACGCTGACGTTTTTGTGGAATATGACTCTGCAGGTTTTTTTTCAGAAGTGGCTGTTCGATGTGGTGATGCTGGGGAAGGACGTCACTTTCTATGGCGATGCTGATGTTGTGCACCGTATTGGCCGCGACATGTAGAGGCTGTGGCTTATGGAGAAGGACAAGGATCCAACTACGGCGCCTTTGTATCATGCCCGTTTGCCGGTATACTCCTCGTTGTCGGGTTCCGTTACCAGCAACATGTATCAGCCTGACGAACATTGTATGTGGATGGGAACAACGAGTCGCTGGGATAAGTAGAAATATCTGCTTCTTTCACCAGTTTCGATGCCGTTGTATGCGCGAGGCCCCGCGCACTGCTGTCTTCGTTATTCGTCTTTATTCATTGCATTTGCAATTGCCGGACTATGTGACGTAATCCGCTGGACATTTCGGAGAGATGCAGAGGGAGAACCTCGGCGGTTTCATGCCTCTGATTCACTTGCTCTGGTACCTCGACAAGTATCTGTTGCACTGTTAGCATGCTGACGCAGTGGTTGTTGTGGACGACACGCCTGCCATGGCCGCAAGGATTGCTATGTCGGACGAGTCGGGGAGGACTAAAGTGGCGTTTCTGGCGATCAAGCAAAAAGACCTTGCAAATGCAGTTGCAGGTGCTCTGCAGCATGCCATCATCATGCGGTACATGTTGGAAGCCGATCAGACGGAGCAGGGAGCAACAGCTGCAACTTGGGATACTCCAGAAGAGTGGCTTCTGTGTGTCATTGCACTGTGGGTTCTGGACAGCAGCCTAGGGTTCGAAGGGCACCAGAGGGTGCATGCTGCAGAAGCCCTCCAAGAACAGAACTTGAATGAGGCCCCCGCTGGCAACAGTGAGCCTGTTGCGCCTGCACCTACCTTGGCAAGCCAAGCCAAGGTGAAGAAGACTGCCAAAGTCGTACCAACTCAGGGTACTACAGCCGGAAAAGGAACCCCCTCGAGTAGCAAGGAGCCGGCGGAAGGAGAGAAGAAGGAATCAGACAAGCCCGGAAAATCAGATGACGACGATGGCGACAAGGAGACAGAAGTAAAGGATCCGCCGCAAGGGCTGGAAACCCAGCAGAAGCGCAAGAGGGCGCCCGCCTCTCACTTTGATGCGAGTCCCGATGATTCGGGTAAGGACCAGCCAAAGAAGAAAGCAAAGAAAGCAAAAACTGCTCCGACTGCAAGTGCAGAGTGCAAGCCGCCATCGCGTTCTGGTGCTCAGCCATCCCATGGTACCGTTGCTTCCCCAAGTGGGACAAGTACGGTGGCAAGAAGCCTGGGTTCCAGGTTGGCTGAGGTTGCAGGACCGGAGAGGAAGTAAGTCAGCGTTAACCCAAGTGTTTTTTCTCTTTTTGCAGTCATGTGTGCGCGAGGCGGCGCGCACTCGCCTTCGACATGAATGCAATGATATGCCCTTAGGGGCTTGTACATTTTTGCCGAGCTGTTATTTCAGTGCTTGTATGTTCTGCATTTTGTGACCTGTTTTCGTTGCCTCCCGTACACAATTGTTTCCGCAACTTTGAGTGCGCGGGGCCTCGCTCACTGAGGGACATAAAAAAGCAATTTATTTTGCAGGACAAACTTAGGTACAACTGGAGACCCACAGAATGTCATTTTTGAAAATGAGCTCCTGAAAAGGCGCACGCTAGTGGGATTTCGAAATACAAAAACAACAACATTGGTAAAACTCACCCTTCGAAAAAGACAAAATAATTGTTTTTTTTGGTAAACAAAAACTCAAAAAAGGCAGCAAATTGCGTAAAATCCTGTTTTCTGGTGGTGTCTGATTCATGCGTGCTGCAAATGTTGGATAATAACAATTTTTTGGGTCCGCCTCTTCCTAAAGGGGGTGCATTTTGCGTGGTCCAAGATACGATTAAGGTTGGAGGGGAAGCGAAGAAGTCCAAACAGCCCTTCGAAGGCGGCAAACCCTGGTGAAGAGTGAAATATGGGGGTTTTCACCGACCCGAATGGCATGATGTCACTGCTTTGCTGCAAAACATCAATAAAGACTGGCTGGACTACAATCAGCGGCATCACATCACGGTGTCCACTGATTCCCTCCGGGGATTCAAGCTGTGCCCAGACCAACTGATCTGCTGTCCTGATGCCCAGCCTGAGGATGTCTATAAACTGTCCTGCCTGGCTTCTAGTTTAGGGCTGAATCAGGCAGATCCTCCACCCCCTGACAACCGCGTGGATGTCCCTGCAGCCCCTGAGCCGGTCTCTGGCTCACAGTGGGCAGTGAGTCAGCTGGCATGTATGTTGTTTCCCGCTCTCTCTTTCTCTCCTCCTGGGATATCTCTGGACTTGACGCCGCCCTGGGGTATCTCAGAGTCCTGAAATGCATGGCACGTGGGCGATGCGGGGCAGCAGTTCGGGTCATGTACTTGGATTGGCTTGGAGTGGCTCCAACCTAGAGTGCCAGCCAATACAGTAAACCACCAGCGCTTGCCAGGTCATGGAAATGGCTGTGAAGAGCCGAGTCTAAACAAACATACAGCCCGGAATAAACAGGGTGTGCGACTTGATTTTTCGGCCTTCGTGTGATTGAAGGCCAGGCGTTTGCATGGTACAATGTGCAACACGACTGGTGTGCAAGCACTGTCAAAGGGGACTGGCCAATGGGGAACGGCAAAGGCCAGCAGGGTACGTTGGAGTGCTTTGGCATCGAGATACCTGGGGTATGAGAACACCACCTTCCTGCTGGTAACTCTCCAACCGCCAGCGCACATACGTCCGCACTGGGGTACATCGAACAGCTCAGGACTATGACAGGACGAGGCCCCGATCTTTTTCTGTGTTTGGTGCTGAAGTTCAGGCAGTTCATAGTATTTTATTGTGTACTATCTCATTTCTCTCTTGTCGTGCCCGCCATTGCTGAGAATGGCTACCTTTTTCTATTTTTTCACCCGCTGATGGCAAGCGGGCCCTTTCACCGTTGTACATATGTCGAAGTGGGAATCCGTACTGCAGGTAGTCACATCAGTTCTTGTGTACATAGTTTGCCCACTCGCCAGTTGGCCGTAGCTTTTTCTTTGAGAGGGGTCGCCAACTTGGTCCAAGGCGTTGAGCTGCAGAAGGGAGTGGAAAGCTGATGCAGCCACATGATTTTCATTGAGAGCAGGCGCCAACTCAGATCCTGTGTTGGTCTCGGGAGGGGAGTGTAAAAGTCATTTGGCGGTTTAGGACGATTTTACACCCACCCCTCCAATCCCTTTGTATGTTTCCTGTCTGCCACCACTTGGTGGTTTCTTCCGCCTCAGTGGGTACACTGAGCTGAGAAGGGGAGTGTTTGGTGTCAGACAACCCCCTAGAACTCCTGCCTATGTCCTCCACTACTCATCCTTTACAGCCGCCTCTTCGTGTCAAAAACTGTACTTTGTTTCCCACAACAAGTCCTCGTCCCAAGTTTCCCGAAACTTGAAACCTTTGGGAAACTTCAGGGGACTAGGCGCATTTTTTCTGGGTTTTGCGTCGATCGATAGGGAATGAAAATCCCTTCATATTTGTGGGCGAATTTCCGTGATATTCGCAGGCGTACAGGACCAGGGTCTTAGCCTCAGCGCCTGCGCGAACCGGCGTCGCGCCAGTTCGCGTACCTACCGCCAGTTGGCGCCCGTGCGACTAAAATTGTGAAACCATGAACTGGCCTTTACGGAAATTTAACAAAGGCCAGTGACGATGATTTTACTTCACTGTTGCTTCATTCAATATCATAATTGTACAGTGGAATCGAAAAACGCGAAGCGGTGAGGTAAAGGTCGAAAACTGGGCATCGCCATGATGCCCTGGCAAAAAAAGATGCTGAGTAGATCAAGGAGCCTCGCCGGCACCTTACGGTGCCTTTCTTTCCCTTGGCCCCTCATTTTACTAGTCGCGGCATGGCATTTTTATACATTCAATAGGGTCACTTCAGCAGGGCATATCTTTAAGCCACTGGTTTCGTAACATTTAGAGTAAAATGCATAGGAAAGCCACGAGGGTCTACTTTTATTGTCTATTAAGTAAACTTGTCGGTTGCAAGTAGATTTGAAGTATGCATGAAAAGAAAGGTATATTCCTCTACCCATGTTGTACATAGAAAAGTTTATAGTGGTTTCAACACTGTGTTTTTGCCTCTCCTGCTGCTTGCTGTTGGTGTAGGGTTTCCTGCTGCTTGTTTTTGAAGATGAAAAGCTTTCGTTTGCTGAAATACAGTCAATCCAGCATAGCCCAAGCCAGAGGTATGCAAGGAGAAGAGAATCACGATCAAAGCATGAAGGGCTGCAGTGTAAACAGTGAAAGATGATAGGATATTCACAGAAACTGCAACTCAGGTCAAATCGGATTGCATATTCACAAAGATAGCTGAAATGCTTTGGAAAAGAGTTGGAAAACTGCCCCATGGTCACTCTATCTCCATAGTGCCATCTCAGGAGATGTGCACTCTTTGTTTTGGGTCCCATATGTGCTGAGGTGGCAGGGCATGTGGCGATGAGGTCACTGCCATGTCACATGGGATCTTCCTACTTAGCTAGGCTGACCGAGAATTGAACCCAGGACCTCTCAAAAAGAGGTGCCCAGCCCCCTAGGGTGCATACCACTAGGACAGCTAAGAATTCATGGTAAAACATAGATGAATTCATAGGATCTGCCCTGAATATGTCAGTTCTCAGTCAACTCAGGAAATGATGATTTGCCTCACATTGGAAGGGCATTAAGGGGTCCACTCCATATCCTGATTGGGTGTTTGGTTCCATAGGTCAAAATGTGTTATCACCACTTTTGGTGGGATCAATACTAAGATAGAAATGCCTGGATGCTCAGTGCATCTCTAATACAACTAGAGTATGCCTCAAAGCATTGGAAAAGCACTTTTTCTTACTCCCCCCTTGTGCTGTGGTGGCCACCACTGTCGAATTTTAGGAAAAAGGGATTTTTTCTTTGCCTCTCCTTGGTTTCCACATCTACTTTAAAATACCTATAGTTTCCCTCACACAGAAAAATGGGAGTTCACCATGGCTGGCGCTCTTTTGCTGCTCTGTTTGTAACATTTCCTACAGAAGACTCAGCGCTCATGGCGCTGCCGGGGCTCCTGTGGCTTGGTTGGGTTAGTTTGGGAGCATGCCAAAACATGTGCAAGTGCATCCCTCCCTCCAGGACGCAGCGCGACACAAACCCAACGCAAGACACAATATACACACTCGCATGGGTTCTCGTAAACCTGCTGGCGACCTGTGACCTGTCTTAGGGCGAAGGGAGTCGTAAAAAAATTAAATTGCCCCTTGGTGGGGTCTTGGGTTCTGCTCAGTCTCTCCAGGCTGCTGCATTTCGGCCCGAACACGGCCTACTCAGCGAGGCTGCGCGTGGGTATCTGCAGAGGCAGGAATGGGAGAATTATGGACGAATCCACGCAAAAGCGAAGCGGCGACACCAAAATCCGTCAAATGACGGCCTAGAATGTTTCTAAGACAACACACCTGAGCAGAATCCAATTGTGCATCAGAAGCACATTTTTATAAAAATTATAGTCATCTCTAGATTTTTTAAATCAAGAAATTCCTACGCATAGAAAGGCGGCGCGCAGGAGCGGCTCCTAGCGAAGCGCCGGAAAATGCTGAAATAATGGAATTATAAAAGTATGTCTCACGTAGTCTTGAAAATGACGAGACACACATTAATAAATAAACACACAGATTCCATGCACACTAATAGAAGAATCAAAAATCCAAGAATTCGAAAATCAACGAAAAGACTTCAATGAATCAGGTAGAGACTACAGGTATGCTCGTCTCGTATGCCGCATACACATTGCTCGTCTCGTGTCTCCGTGAACGAGTCTTGTAGCAGCGCTAACAACGATAGAACGCGATAGAGGGATTGATTAGAAAGATTGCAGATGATTAGAGGTCAGATCAGGGTGATTAGACATACACACAAGTGCATAGTGACGTTTCCCGCTTGCGCCCCTCACGTGCCCACTTGCTCTCTCTCTCCAGTGGTAGGTAAGGTGAGTAAGCCCAGGCGGGGCCACCCCCTGGTGGAGTTCGTGATTGAGGTTCAGATGGGCAGGTTTGCCCACGGTACTCGTGCATGCTCGCGCATTCACAAACGCATTAAAGGGTAGGCCACGCGAAGTGCGCACGGTAAACCTTGTTTAGGCTACCCAGGGGCTCCTCGGTACGTTCTTTAAGAGAACCTGAGGAGTCCCTTAACGCTTGCTTGCTTGACAGGGGAGCTGATCCTTCAGCGTGTTTGCGGACAGTGTATTATAGGTCACACTGAGAAGCGTAGAATACGTGGAGTGTGGATTGGTTCCTCCGCCGCAAACACCCCTTCATTTGCCTTTGCTTTACAGGTGGGCAGGTAGGGTGATTGGTGCAGCAGCATACCATTTTTTTCATGCCCTGCTAAACAAGGGCGCAGATCACACAAACAAATAACTCCCCTCTGCCTGTGGCAGAGCAGGTAGTCCGACTCCATCCACATCTGCGCCGTGCACGCAAAAAGAGCACCTCTTCCCTCCAAGCCCTAGCAGGGGAAACGCGTTGTGGCGTCCCCTGTTAGGCCACAGTTGCTTAGCAGCGCTGTGTTCTCTTGTCTTCTTCACAGGAGGGTCGCTAGGACCCACGACATGTTCTTCAACAACACCCAGTAGAGTGTGAGTGTAGGAGTGGTAGTCCTGAGTGGGGGCTTGAGCCAGTTGCAGAAGTGCTCGCCCACCAGGATGGTGCCACTGTAGGGTGTGTAGGACCTGTAGTGCGTGTGTCACTGTCCCACCCGTTTCCTGCAATTTTAGCAGGGTTGGTGGGCTGTGGCAGTGGTTAGGTCAGTGTTTTGGCCACTTAGCAAAACGGCGTTTTCATGCCTTCATAGCTTTTGGCCACCCCTCCCTGTAGTAGACAGATAGGTAGGGAAAACAATACCTGGATTAGTACGCTGGGTATTCCCCAAAGGTTTTGTGCCAGCACAGAAATTGGGCGCTTAGGGGAGGGGAGACCCGGGGCGTACCCCGTGGCATCAATAAGCCGACCCTCCAGGTTTAGCAAGCGTGCAGACTTGGGTATAATTAGGACACCACTTCTGCGGCTTGCTCTCAGGACCTTAGGAATAGCACACTCACACACACGCTTTGGCAGGTAAGGGTAAGGTTCAGTCCCTAGCTTTAGTCTTGGAGGCAAGCGTCTCAGCGAGCCTCAGCAACTCCCCAAGGTTGTTCTGGGACACGTAGTCAACCAGAACTGAGTTTAGGCGTCCCTCAGGTAGAACAAACGCAGAGAAAGGCTCCCAGGTGGCCTCTTCGACTCCAAACCCTTCCCAGAGGGTGAGGAAGCGCCAACCCTGGCGATAGCGGTGGCGTAGGACAGACTTCACCAGGTAGAAGCCCTCCTTAGCCATCTCCTCGGCGTTCATGTCGGGGAATTCACCCTCAACTTTCATAGGGCTGGCAGCTCCTTGTAGGTCCAGAGCGGCGATTTCCTCGTCGTTCAGCTCCCACTCCTCCCCACAGAGGTCTTCAGGATCATAGTAGCGCTTCAGGTGTTGAGCAGCGCACACCAGGGTCCCCCCTAGACGGGGAGAACACCGCACGGTGATACGGTGTCCATCCACTGATAGAATCTTGTACGGCCCGAAGTATGGGTCATCGCTAGTAGAGCGTGGCCAGGCGGGTAGTCAACTGTGGTGCAGCAGCACCCAGTCCCCCTCTTGGTAGGCAGCCAGTACTCGGTGCTTGTTCTTCTTGTTCCACTGACGCTCTCTCACTCTCTGGAGCATTGCCTTGGCCTTGTCCACCTTTGCTTGTTGCTCTTGGACCCATTCACCCACAGAAGAATGGGTGTCCTCTGGATAGGGGGCATGTAGGAACCATGCCGGGCGCCCTAGGAATAGCTCATGGGGCGAGTAGCCAGTAGCTGAACTCTCTTGGGAGTTCATCATCAAGGATATGACGGGGAGTAGTCTCACCCAGTCTCTGGTGCGTTCAGTTTTGCACCATATCCTTACATTCTCCTTGAGGACACGGATCTGTCGCTCACATAGGGGGTTGCTCGTGTGAGAGTAGGGAATCCCCGTAGACACCTGGACATTGAGGGATCTCAGGACCCTCTTGTACCAGCCAGTATCTGAGCGTACTCGCACGTCCTCATCGGAATTGATCTCCTTGGGCGCCCCATAGACACAAAACCATTCCTCCAGGAGTATCTTGATAGTCTCCTCCCCGGTAATGTGCTTGCTACATGGGAACACCCTGGTAAACCTGGTCAACCCACAGGTTACCACGAGGGCGAAGTCATAGCCCCCGAACTTCGGCATCTCCGTGTAGTCCACGTATAGAACACTGTTAGCACAGTGTGGGATGGGCAGGGTCGAGTAGAGACCTCTGTCCCTGATATCCCCTGGTTTACAGGACCTGCACGGGCACTTGTCCACGATAGGCTGGAGGGTTTTCCGCAGTTGGTCGTCAGTCCACGTAGTGTGGAACCACTGCTTGAACGGCTTCAGGGTACGGTCAGCACCCACATGACCGCTGGACTCATGGGTCCACTTCAGCAGCGCTGGGACTCTGTCACTAGGCACCACGATGCGGTCCTCGTGCCAGAGGTAGCACTTGTCCCTCTTCCACTGGTCTTGGTTGACCAGGAGGGGTTCAAGGCGTTTCTCCAGGCGCTTGTAGATATCCCCAAACTCCTTCAGGTACTCCGATTGTTGGAGTCCATCCAGGGGGCGTATCATCGTCATGTTGAGGTCCAAGTGGACGTCCATACGGCTGAACGCCTCCTTAGCCAGCGCTTCAGACCGGGCACCAATCAGGGCGTCGAAGTTGTTGCGGCTGATGTAGTCGGCAAACTCGTTCTTCACTCCCTGGATATGGTGTACCATCAGCCGTAGTTGACTGAGGTAGGTCCACCAGCGCCGTAGCTTGGCCTTCTCAGGTGGGGGGCCCTTCTGGAAACTGCGGACCGGTTCTTGGTCGCACAGCCAGACCACAGGGTTACTCCCCAACAGTCGTGCTTGTGAGGATAGCACCAGCATACCCGCGAGCAATTCCTGCTCATAGGTGGAGTAATTCCCCCTGGCCTGGTTCCACTTCCAGTTCCAGTGGCCCAGAGGTACTAGGACCCACTTGTCGTCAGGGTAGCTGTGCTTGAGGGTTCCACCTCGGTTGAGACCTTCAGTCCCCCATTGGGAAATGGCCGAGTCGAACTCCTCCTTCTCTAGTGCTTGCCATTCGAACAACGTTCCACCACCGCCCACATTGCTGGGTTCGGTCACCAGGATAATCTCCCCTTGTGCCCTAGGCACGCCCAAGCACTTAGCGTTGGCTACGTTGTCTTTGAGCTCGTCAAACGCTTGTTGCTTTTGTGGGCCCCAGCGCCAAGTATTACTCTTCTTGATCAAGTCCGTCAGAACGGCGCTGGTGTAGGTGAAGTTTTTGATGTGGCGGCGATAGAAGCTGCACGCCCCAATGAAACTGCGTACATCATGAAGTCCTTTCTTGGGGTCTTCGTGTCGTACCTTGGCATCCATCAGGGGTTTGGCCTTAGAGGCCGCTGGGGTCCACCACCCATAGCCAACATCAAACCCCAGGTACTGCATGGTCTCCTGCATGAACTCACACTTCTCCAGCTTGAGTCGTGTGTGGTTCTCCTGGCAGACCGCAAAGAACCCACCCAAGAGGATTAGGTGATCCTCCTGGGTATTGGTCCCGAGGCATACATCGTCGATGTGAGCCTCCATCTGGGCACCATGGGATATCAGCTCCCGCACCTTAGGTCTCCTTCGTAGGATGGACAAGATCTTGTTCATCAGCTCTTGGAATAGAGCGGGTGCGTTAGCCACGCCAAACGGCATGACCTTCCACTTGAACACCCTCCCCTGAGGGGTGATGAAGGCCAGTAGTTCCTGTGCGTTGGGCGTCAGATCCAGTTGCCAGAATCCGCTCCTCTTGTCCATCTTGGTCTTGTAGCGGCAGGAGGCTATCTTTTTGAGGGTTGACGCCATGTTACGAATGGACCCTGAGTGGTTCAGCGTCTTCTTGTTCAGCTCTCCGTAGTCCACTACCAGCCGTTTGGCTGTAGACCCAGGTTTAGCCACCAGGAAACAGGGGCTGCAGTGTAGGGGGTAGTCCCCGTCCTTGTACTCCAGGACTACGCCAGCGTCGATACATTCTTGTATCTGTCGCTCGATCTCGTCGGCCTGCTCTTTAGGAGCTGGATAGGGTCTCCTCCGGATCTTGTGACCCACGAACTCGGGTTTCAGCTTGAGGTCCACCTGTACCAGCTCGTCACATGAGGCTGGAGGGGGTAGTTCTCCGAACACCTCCAGATAGGTCCTTATAAGCTTCTGTACCCGCGGGTCCAATACATTGATCTTGTCCTCCATGTCCTCGTCAGAGTGTAAGTTGCTTGCCCCCTGAGTAATAGACGTCGGGAGGTGGTCCTCCACCGACTCTTCGCCCGTGGTAGTGTCCTTCAGCCCTTGGTAGGCATATAGAAGGTCTTGTTCAACCATCTCCGGTGGACGATAGCAACATAGGCACGCTCGAGGGGGTTCACATACACATTCCTCCGAGAGGTCGTCCTCCTCTGGGGTCCTCACATGGGCGCCCCACACGCTCTTCATAAGCTTGAGATCTACCTCCCTTTGCCAGGTGGTGATCTTCTGTTCGAGGTCCTCCTTCAATTGGGATAGGTCTCCCATACGTCCTTGCTTCAGTGGCCATGAGCTGCGGGTAGGCTTCGCGTAGCATAGCTTTTTTGCCACCAACTTCCTCTTGGAATCCACATACTCCCCTAGCCTGGATCGAGGGTCCAGCTCCTCGTCCACGGGGTCTTCCACCCTCATGGAGAGTAGGGGTTTCAGTGGGGCGACGTACTCGGCGTTCTCCACTTCCTCCACACAGGTCTGCACGAGGAAGGTGTCGTGCTGAGTTTCGTCATCTGAGTGGATAGAGCTAGGTAGCTCAGATAGTCCACACTCAGAGACTCCATCAGGAACAGGTACATGACAGGGAGAGTTGGGGGCGTTGGTGTCAGTCACGATGTACTCATCTCCTCCGGGTGTAGTCTCAACAGCATCTTGAGGTCGTAAGCGATCCTTCAAAACACCCAAGGCGAGTCCGTCGCTTTCTCGTTGTATAGCCTGGACCAGAGTCGGGTCCAGATCCTCCCAGGGGATGGAGGTAAGACCTCCGTCCACCACGTTCAGCATACTCCCCCATCCGGGTTTCCCAATGGGCGTCTTACGACCCAGAGGCACGTAGATGGCCTCATCAGGTAACCGAACAGAGCTGATAGTCAGCCTGTCTAGGAGGTTTCGCCAGTATTCGTTGCCCCCATGGGCTCCCCAATCGGGGGAACACAGGACCATACGGGAACGTTCCAAGGCCACCTTGGTCAGCACCTTCCCGAGTTCACTGAACCTGGGGTTCCCATAGGCCATCCCGAAAGAGGGCCAGTAAAATTTGTAGCAGCAGTTCTTCCCCTTGCTGCAGTAAAGGTCCAGTACATGCTGCTTGTCGCTGGCGAACAACTCCACACTCAGGTCTTCTCGAGAGTAACCCAACTCCTTCAGACCTTGGTCTAGGACTTCCCCCAATAGTTGATAGTCCTCAGTCTCGGAGGCCGCCATCATGTTCGAGGGCTCCTCCTTCGATAGCCGCAGGTAACTCGAGGTATGTTCCGACTGCCCCAGTGGCACAGACTCTCTGCCACTGCCGTGGTCCACGTAAAGGAGATAGGGCGCTTGCAGCGTCAGGGATTGTATCTGGGTGTGCTGTACGAAGAAGTCAGTCCCCAGTACAAAGTCGAAGGCCTCAGTGTCCATCACATAGAACCGATGGGCGATAGTCCGGGAGCCGATAGGTACCTCCACTTCACAGTCCCCGCAGCTGTGCACCACATGTCCATCCCCCATGCGTATGGCAGCGGTGGTCATGGTGTTCTTCAGGCTCCCACAAGGTAAAATTTTCTTGGCCACTATAGATATGGTGGCGCCAGTGTCCAATAACCCCAGGTATTCGCGTCCCCCTAGTCGGATACGTACCCAAAACACCAGGTCTTGGGTGCCACCGGAGCGTCCCCGTCAGAACTCCGCGGGACAGGTCACCTCGAACCCCTTGTTCCGCACTCTGCGGGCCATCCTCATGAAACGGCTCCTCCTCTTAGCGTTGCCGTCATAACCACCTTCATGCTCACGCTTGGCTCCTTGTTCTTGCTGGGCCTGCGTTTGTGAGCGTGTGGTAGGACCAGACTGCCCTCCAGAGGGCTCGGAGTTCCCCCCTGGATTAGGGTTGGGGTTGCCTCCGTTCTTGTCCTTGTTCTGGTGGTCCTTGTCTGCCTGGCGGTTAGCGCCTCCTCCTCGTCCACCTTGACCCTTGTCTTGCCCTTGACCACGTCCTTTCGACTTGCCCTTGCCGGAGTCGTTGCCTTTGCCTTTGCCTCCACCTTTGCCTGAGCCTTTGCCAGGATCTTCACCCTTAAGCTTCGCCGATATGCGTTGCTTATGGTAGCACTCATCCTCGTAGTGCTTCCGCTTCCCGCAGAATGCACACGTGATGGTGCACCTGTAATGATCCGGCAGCTTTGCTTTGGCGCCGGTGTTCTTCTCCTGCTGCTTCCCCTGGACTACGAAGCAGTCTCGCTGCTCGCAGTCAGGGGCGTGCTGCAGGTGGCCCTGCTCGTCCCTGGCATCACACCAGAATAGCTCCTTAACGTTCTCCATGATACGGGCGTGGGCGTGTTTGGGGGTAGTTGCCTGCCCAGGTCGGGACCCTTGGTACCCTTTGCCATGGCCTCCAGAACCTCCACCACCAGGACGGTAGTTGTTCAAGTGCTGGTCGCTCTCCTTCTCCAGCGCCAGCTCCAGGAGTAGCACGCATAGATCCTCGTAGCGGAGGGATCTAGCCTTGCGCTCCGCCGTCGAACGGCACTCGTCCCACAGCTCTCGAGGGAGCTTGGCCACCAACCAGAACAGCAGGTCGTCGCTGCTGTAGGAACCGGGCGTCAGTTGTCCAGCACAGTGATCCAGGTCAGCCAACAGCTCAGAGACCCTGCCAGGTTTTGGGGTTGTTGGGCAGCACGGGCAGGTTCTGGATCTCGGCCCTGATAGAGAGGTCGGTTTCGTAGGTCGGGTACTGCCTCTCCAGGGCAACCAACACATCGGCAAAGGTGGCGGAGTTAGTCATAATCTGCCTGACCTGCTTCTCCAGGTACTTGGTCTTGCAGCACTGCAGGAGCAGATCGCACTTGACTCGCCCACTAGCTTGGGTTTGGCCGGTCAATCGGAGAAACCGGCCAAAATTCTCAGTGAACTCGCTGAGGTCCTTGCCTGTGAACTCAGGCAGGTTCACCACGATCTTTGAGGTGGCAATAGCCTTCGCCTCCTGAGACCTGCGTCCCTCAGGGCGTCGGGTCTTCTTCTTCTTCTTCTTCTTCTTCTTCCCCCTTGGGTCCTCGGGGTCCTCCGGGTCATCGTCCTCTGAGAACGAAGCAGAAGTCATTGACGGCGGCTCATCATCGGAGGGGTCTCTGCCTAGATCACTAGAGCCATAAGGCTCCACGTCCACCATTGCCCTCAAGGCTGTCAGCCCCAGCCGGTCTAGCTCGGCCCTCGTAGAGTTCGTCACGTGGCTGTAGGGCGGCTGGGCTGTTCTCGGTACAAAAGGACTTCTCGGTATCGCTGCAGGGGTCGGCATCGGTCGACTCCTCAGGCTCCCCAGGGTGTTTGTCAACCCTGCCGCCAGGTGGTTGGCCCGTACTCGGTGGGGTGACATTCCCACCGTGGTAGGTGACGCTTGGGGCGGTATCATCAGGGGCTCCAGTTTCTCTCGGATCTCTTGAGTGAGGTCGCCCACGATTTTTGAAGTGGCTCCTCGGAGCACCTCGTTGATCTCCGACCGCGTCAGGGACCTGTTGGAGGATCTCCCCGATCCTCTACTCCTGCCTCCAAGAGACTCAGGTCCTCTCCTCAACCCACTCAAGGTTGCATACCCAGGTGCATACCCAGGAACATCCACATAGGTTCCAGTAGCGGGTAGTGGATGGGGATATTCAGTCGCATACCATCGCGGCGAAGAGCTCGAAGCCACCGGCTCACTGGCAGTAGTTGCCTCAGGGAGCGCAGTGGTAGGTGGGCCCATACCATAGGCGGGGTAGGGAGGCATGCCAGTAAAGCCTGTGCCCTCTGCCATAGGCGGGTTGGTTATGGGAGTGGATGATGCAGCGGCTGGGTCTGGAATTGGGAGTGTGGTGGTTATAGGAGAGGGTGATGCGTGGAGGCCAGAAGCGCTTGGTGCGCCTTCGAAGGTAGGGTCATTCGTCAGGTCTTGCCCTTGTTCCTCTCCTTCGTCTGCTTCGTCTCCAGCATCCTTCTCGCTCTCTCTGTTCCTCTTCACAGGCTGAGTGATCACCTCCTCGACTGAGAGGGCCCTGAAGGCCGTCTGAAGTCCATCCAACGAGTCCTCAGCCACTTCCACTGGCCCATGTAAGGGCTCCGAAGGTACAGCGCGAGGTCCAGGTCCAGGTCCCCCAGGTGCTGGCCTTGCCGGTGCCTCAGGCGCTGTCTTCACGTCGGCGTCCTCTTTCCTTGTATCCATCTTGGTTCGCCCTTCTGCTTATATGTGATTGCTCGGCGCACTGGATGTACGGCACGGGGTTGCTGCCGGTGCGCAGAGACAGTCTGCCTCTTGCTACCAGAAAAGTTTATAGCGGTTTCAACACTGTGTTTTTACCTCTCCTGCTGGTTGCTGTTGGTGTAGGGTTTCCTGCTGCTTGTTTTTGAAGATGAAAAGCTTTTGTTTGCTGAAATACAGTCAATCCAGGATAGCCCAAGCCAGAGGTATGCAAGGAGAAGAGAATCAGGATCAAAGCACGAAGGGCTGCAGTGTAAACAGTGAAAGATGAAAGGATATTCACAGAAACTGCAACTCAGGTCAAATCGGATTGCATATTCACAAAGATAAGTGAAATGTTTTGGAAAAGAGTTGGAAAACTGCCCCATGGTCACTCTATCTCCATAGTGCCATCTCAGGAGATGTGCACTCTTTGTTTTGGGTCCCATATGTGCTGAGGTGGCAGGGCATGTGGCGATGAGGTCACTGCCATGTCACATGGGATCTTCCTACTTAGCTAGGCTGACCGGGAATTGAACCCAGGACCTCTCAAAAAGAGGTGCCCAGCCCCCTAGGGTGCATACCACTAGGACAGCTAAGAATTCATGGTAAAACATAGATAAATTCATAGGATCTGCCCTGAATATGTCAGTTCTCAGTCAACTCAGGAAAAGATGATTTGCCTCACATTGAAAGGGGATTAAGGGGTCCACTCCATATCCTGATTGGGTGTTTGGTTCCTTAGGTCAAAATGTGTTATCACCACTTTTGGTGGGACCAATACTAAGATAGAATTGCCTGGATGCTCAGTGCATCTCTAATACAACTAGAGTATGCCTCAAAGCATTGAAAAAGCACTTCTTCTTACTTACATGGACCCAAAACACCTGGGGTCAATTTATGTACACGTTCCGAATTCATTTGATACTCATGGTGGGTCAAGACATCCATGGTTGGGCTGCCATCCGTGGCCCAAAAGAGCCATTTTTTGCCCTGTTCTGGACCCTCTTTGAGAGCTCCTTGCGCATAGCCATTGTGTTCAATTCCGCTAATTATTCGCCATGCATGTTGGTGCATGTCTCCAGTGCACGTATGTGTTTATCACAATGAATTTGAAGCCAGTAGCTAAGCACTAGATTGATTTGAATAACGTGGTCTTGAGCACACGTTTTTTATGTGCTCAAGGTTTGACTTGATATCTGTGGGGTATCATGGAGCCCGAAGTCAAGTAAAAGCTTGTTGTGTACGTACTTGATGCGTACTTCTGAAATATAGAAAAGTTTGACTCGCTTCGAGACTCAAACATCTTCTTTTTGTAAGGTGTTTTGAATCATTTTAAGCTGTTTTCACTGTGTCATTTTCATGTCATTTTTCACTCAATTTTACCCAATCATGGGCTCACATTCGGGCTGGATTCTGGAAGCCCGTGGAAAGCTTGAACCCAATTTACCTTTATGCGTGTTTGGATATGTGTCTGCTTCATGGTTCGTTGTTGTTTGTTTTATTTGCGCTCATGTACCATGTTTGAGTATCAAAAATGTCAACTTCATTTTTGACCTATGAATGTCATGACCTCACTTGGGGTGACCATGGAGATGAACTACCATGCAGTTTTCTTCTGAACGTTGGATCCATCTGGGCCTACTTGGTCAGTAGCCCTTCAGAATGCTCGAGTTTCGAACCCGTCAAGGTGCTGCCACTCGCTCCTATCAAATTTGTGCACGCCAATTTTGGTTAATTTCATGCCTAGGAAAAATTGCGCAGCATGCATGTCCAGTTTTCCCCGTGTATGTGCTCACTTGTTGGGCTCAACTCCACGCCATTGTTGAGCTTTGACCTAAAAATTGATTCCTCGGAGGGCCATTATGCTCCGAGTGTGAGATGTGATTTCATTTAATGAATGAGGAGTCGCTGGCAGCACACTGCAACCGGATCTCTAAAGCCTTTTTGAGATCCACAACTTCACCCGTTCACTTCAGGGACTTGGTTTGTTGGGTTCTTTGGGTCAAATTCCCTTATTTCCTGACCCTTATTCACTACAAGCTGTCTACTTTGGGTATTCAGACTTGTTTTGGTATGCCTCATAAAATACTTAAGTCATTTGAACCTATCTTGCCAAGTCTATGGCATAGTGGGTTTATATGGCTCCAACCAGGTCTATAGAGAGCCTTGAAAACCACGCTGTCATGTGGTCACTTTACAGACTAACAGTAAGAAACCCAGGAGGAGTTAGACCTTGGGGTCTTCTCTTATGTTTCAATGGTGCTCTCTAGTCCA
This sequence comes from Eutreptiella sp. 'Long Island Sound 2002', assembly GCA_964036045.1. Classification (NCBI taxonomy): domain Eukaryota; phylum Euglenozoa; class Euglenophyceae; order Eutreptiales; family Eutreptiaceae; genus Eutreptiella; species Eutreptiella sp. 'Long Island Sound 2002'. Next base: position 145,891,355 of record OZ038379.1, on the reverse strand, counting down.
ATGTTGAGCATTTGCTTGAAGCTTAATCGGGCATAGTTTCACTACTTTGAGCTTTACGACCAATTTTGTCAAGGATTCCTAATATCATGAGGCCACTTCAGGTCCATGGGCAAAGCTGGGCCACAGGTCACTTCTGGGCCACCTTTTTGTCCATGGCCTACCAACAGTGTCTATGGGGCATATTTGGGTCATTGGAACCATGGGCCATCCTTGAAGGATCATTCAAGTACATATGTCACTTCAATTTTGACTTGAATCCTGCGTGTACAACATGCTCATGCAACCTTTTTGATGTTATGAAAAATGAACTCAAAAGGTGTGTACTGGAGATTGCTGGTGTGTTTGCCGCCTTAAACCCCATATCAGAGCCTTTATAGATGACATTCTAGTAGGCACGCAACCCACCTATAGTGGGAAAGGAAAACTCCTCGATTCCCAAGCCATAATGGAACATTATAAACTCATGTGCGAATTGTTGGAGGTATTAAAGGAGTGCCACTTGGAAGTTCAAAAGGAAAAATGTTTCCTTTTCTAGACTCAGGTGAAGTACGTTGGCCACATCTTGCATGAAGGCCAGCGCTCTCCGGCACCTGGGAAGGTCGCCCAGGTAAGCCAGTGGTCCGAGGATATGATTCGGACACCAACGCGGATGAAGAGTTTTCTTGGCATCTGCAATTGGTTTTCGATTTATATTCCGCATTACGCATCACTGTCGGCGCCGCTCATGGATTCCCTTGCCGCAAGGTATAAGTACGATCCTGGTAAGCGCACCAGTCAAGTCGCAGCGCATAAGCAGACCATCAGTTGGACTGATCTAATGCGGGAGAACTTCAAGAAGATTCAAACAGCCCTATGTGAGGCCTGCAACCTGCATATTACCAGTGACCAAGGCAAGATCGCCATCCATACAGATGCGTCCGACCACGGCATCGGCGCTGTCCTGGAACAGAAGGACCACCAGGGAAACTGGCGTCCCTGTGCTTTTGTCAGTCGAAAACCGTGGGGCTGCGTCAAATACAACGCTGATGGGAATGTCCTGCGGTATGTGGGCCAGAGAGCATGGTCAGTGTAGGAAAAAGGAACTTACGCCCTGGTGTCCTTTTTTTTGAAGTTCAAAAGCTGGATATCAGGGCGCCAGGTCACTGGTTTCACTGACCATAAGTCCCTGGAGTCATGGTACAAAGAAGAGCTTTGTACCATGGATGGTCCATTGGGACGACGCGGCGGGTGGCACAAATTCCTCTCCCGGTATAAAATTGTAGCTGTCTAGAAACCGGGAGTGGAAAACGATGCCGCCGACGGGATGTCCCGCTGTGCCTACACAGCCGGATCGGCTGATGACACAAGGTTTCACGGTCCGGACGCCGATCTGGAAGGCATAACCCAGTGGGAGGCCTCTGAGCGCAAAAAGGAGCAACAGCTCATTGCAGCAAACCAGTATCCCCGCAACGTCCTGGAGGTGAGAGCCCCTGAGAGACATTCTTCAGCACAGGACATGCAGGAACAGCTGGAGCGCAACCATTTGCTGTTGCAGGTCAACAGGTTGCATAACAGTGTACATTATGAAAGCAGTTCCTCCCCTGACGACCCCGCAGTGGATGCTGTCCAGAGCGTGTCGGACCACTGTGAACCCGGTTGGCCCTTACCGCCTTGTTCCAGTCAGATGAGTATGAGCCTTGTGGAGGACTCCTCCTCTGAAGCAGAATCCAGTGTAGGCCCTGATGAGGCCATCTGGACACCTATGATTTGAAATCTCATTTTGTCACATAACTCAGTATCTGAACATTTTTGCAAACAGCATGGAAATCTCTACATGACTGCGAAGTCGATTTTTGAAAATTTGAATCTTTTGGAGAATGCATTTCTGATCTGGCATCGCACTCACTAAGGACTTCCCGTAATCGCAGATTCATTCGCGATTTAGCGGCAGCAACGCGGGCGTAAATAGTTTGTTTGGTCAATTTTCTGCTTAGGAGGTGTCTTATTTGGTGACATGGTTGGCATTCACTCTTTGATTGATTGCCTGCCACATGTTTTTGATTTACAGACGGTGCAGATGTCATCAGTGCTGTCAATTTGTCTGATGCGTGGACAAGGTAGGAGCATCTGTGCATTGCTGTGTTCTTCACATTTTGGACTCAGGGGGGCCAAAAACAGTGGGTATGGGGCCGAGAGGACATATGGCAGGAGTCATTTTCAAGTAAAAGTTGCATGCAGGTAGTTAGTGCCACATCTGTTGAAATCTGGTACACCGCCCCCCCCCCGAAGGGCCATTTTTTGGAACAAACAGGTAAATGAGCCTTTTGAAAATGTTTTTGTGAGGACCCCACCTATTTTGGGGGCGCTGAATCCACAGTACATGCTCTCGGAGTCCAAAAAGTTGCTTTCCTGGTAGATTTTGAGTAAAGTTGTATGCAGGTAGTTAGTGCCACGTCTGCTGAAATCTGATAAAACGCCCCCCCCCTGGGGCCATTTTTTGAGAAAAACGGGTAAATGAGCCTTTTGAAAATGTTTTCATGAGGAACCCCCCTATTTTTGGGGCGCTGAATCCAGAAAATATTCCTCTGGAGTCCAAAAACCGGCTTTTTGGGTACGTTTTGAGTAAGGTGACGTTTTTGCCCGTAAAATCATAGGTGAATGTGTTACATGAGACAGATGATGCGTCCCCACTGTGCTACAGTAAGGGAGATCCTACCTGGGTTGCCGCTGGCCTCTTTTGGAACCTCACTAAGGTCAAGGTGCCGCCTGAGACCAACATACTGTACGAGGACTGGATGCCCCACTACAGGGCGGACAGAACGTACAAACGACTCCTGGATAGGGGTCTAGAGAATCAGGTTTCCATGGATGGATACCTCTTGGCCAAGGAATCACAATAGAGTCATCCCCACATTGGTCGGGATGGTAAAATCTGTGTCCCGCAGCCCATTGTGTCTCAGGTCATTCGGGCGGTACATGCAGGTGCCCACCTGGATCAGGCAAAGACCCTGGAGCTGTTTCTACGGCATTCTAAGGCTGACATGCCCTATGCCCGGCTGTCGGAAACATTGAACAAGGCATTGTCGGACTGTGTGGTTTGCGCACAAGCAAAATCTAGACGCCGCCCACATCTGGGTTCTTGCAAACCGTTCCCCGTACCCTCGTTTCCTTTCAGCTCAGTGACCATGGACTTCGTGGACTTACCTGAAGTCGGTAACCAGTCAACCAAGACAGAAATTTAGGCCAACTACGCCATGGTCATAGTTTGTTGGTTGACAGGATATGTGATGGCCATACCCTGCTGTAAGGAGAAGCTCACCAGTCGTAAGGCCGCTGAGCTTTTCCTGCATAGGTGCGGAGTTTTCATGGGCTTACCCAGAGAGATCCAAGCTGACAACCAGTCGATAATTCGCAGCACCTTTTTCAATGCTCTGTGCAATCTTGCTGGCATTCGCAGGCCAAGTCTATAATATATACACGTAAGTCAAATGGCGGGGCTGAGAGGGCTCTGCAGAGTACTGTCAATACTCTGCGGCAGTACCTCCTCAGCAGGAGGATGAATTGGCTGGAGGCGTTGCCACTGGCCCTATGGGGTCTCAATGACCTCCCTGGGACAGTTGGCACCCTACTCGCCCCGCCGGCTGGTGTTTGGTTGTGACCCCATAGGGTCGGGGGACCCACCCCCGGTGGTGGACAGTGAGGGTGGTGAGGACGCCACCAAGTTTTTTAAGAGGGTGGCTGCAGAAAGGGAGTTGGTACAAGAAAGACTGGAGGCAATACACAAAAAACAGTTGGACAAGTTCCTGAAGGAACACCCTCCCTCTGTTTTCGTTGCCGGTGACCGGGTATGGGTGCAGAACCGAGATGAACAACGAGAAAAGGTCGTTGGAGTATGACAAGATCTCTGACCCCATTTACCGGGTTAACCACAATGGGGTGAACCAAGACCTATCGGTCGAATGGCTGAAGCCCTTTGTGAAGCTCCATGAAGGACGTCAGGCCCCAGTGCATTACTACGCGGAGCGTCGTGAGATTGACGATGATTCATACGTGGTGGAGCGGGTGGACAAGCATGAATGGCGTGGAAAAGGGGCCAATGGCCGCGAAAAACGTGCCCGCCAACCTTTTGCTGGGGCCAGGCCTTGGTGGGATGTTAAGTTTCGAGATCATGCGCGCCTGAAATGGCACCCCGCCACCAGTTTTCTCCACCACATCAACAGTACGTTGATGAAATATAATATGCGGCATGGACGCCACGTGGACCTCAGTCACTTTAATGAGCAGAGGGTGCAAGTGGATGATTTCCCATTTAAATGGCGACTGGGGGTCAGCCTTCCTTGCTTTCGGCTGCCTGAGCCTGAGCCTGAGCCTCAGCCTGAGCCGCAGGGGGTGTCTTTGGTTGATACCCTCCGGAATCTGTGGAATGGAGGACCCTCCCAAGGGAATGGTGAACCAGTTCTGGCTGCAAATGGTGGTGAATTGCCGTTCCTGTCGCTGTACCCGGACATGATCCTGATGTAACGGTGAGTTCACCGGATCCAGGATCGTGCCTACTTCTGCTGACGCTGTTTTCTTTCCTGCTTGCTGATTGACTGATCTGAACCCCAGTGGTGTTTTCTATTTTTTCACCCACTGTTGCATGTGGGCCCTCCCTGGATTCGGGACTCGGAAGCACCCGTTGGTACAGCCTTTTGGGTCAGTTGTCATCATTGTGGTTTGTATGTTATGTGGGTGAGCCGTCGCAACTAGCTAGAACCACAATTTGCTTGTTGCTTAGGAGACAAGTCTGGCCAAGAGGGCCCTTGTGCAGCAGATGCCACGGAAACCAGCAGCCGCAATAACGCCAGTGTGCAGACGGTATTTGCCCTTGGAAGAGCGTGCAGCTGTGAGCAGGGTAAGGAAGTGGCGTCGAAACTCCTTTCCTGTTTCTACGTCGACTCAAATTCTCCGGGACATTCTATAAGGCAGTACAGTTGCCAAGTCCAGGAGTGCACGCAGAGACACACATCGTCGATCGGCTGAGAGGCGGTCTGCGACTCGCCGTCTCACAATGGCTTAGCTCCTGATCAACCTAGTAGACAGGCGTCGTGTACATAGGCCCCCCTGAATGTGTGCCCCCGGCACAGCCTGTTCTAGCCACGACAGACTATGACGCTCCAACGTGCCTCGGCGTGGAGAGAGTGTTGGTATGAACCTCTGTTAGGGCTGTGCAACCAGACATGCATCCGTGCATGTATCTCTTTGTTATGTTGTTTGCTTACTCCCCACCCTTCCGGGCTTGTCTCTCCACTTTTCTCTGCACATAGCGCACATCACCGCACCACACCATCTTGTATTCCACCACCACCAGCCCCTGCCACCACACCCACCAACGCCGGGGTACCACACACAACCAGCACACCCTCAACACCACCACCACGCGGTCCAGCACCACCCGCCGCCCCCACTACACGGGCCCACGACATACGAGCCACGGTACACCCCCATGGACCAGCCAGGAGCCGCGCACGCACACCAGCGACACAAGGGCCTAGTACGAGCGCCCCACCACCACCAGCAGCCCCCCCACCCACACCCCGTACCAGCGAGCACCATCCACCAGCAGCCACCCATTACATACGGGCCACAGCCCCACCCGGACGCTCATGCGGCCGCCTCCCACCCACACCCCGGCACCACAACCAGTCAAGAACCGCAAGGGCCGCACGGCGCACACACGCAACACCCACACGACCCACAGGGACGCCCGGACCCCCAGCCAGCACAACACCCACCCCCGCCCCCCCGACCCCACCACCACCAGCAGCCCCCCCATCCACACCCGGTACCAGCGAGCACCACCCACCAGCAGCCACCCATTACATACGGACCACAGCCCCACCCGGACGCTCATGCGGCCGCCTCCCACCCACACCCCGGCACCACAACCAGTCAAGAACCGCAAGGGCCGCACGGCGCACACACGCAGCACCCACACGACCCACAGGGACGCCCGGACCCCCAGCCAGCACAACACCCACCCCCGCCCCCCCCACCCCACCACCACCAGCAGCCCCCCCATCCACACCCGGTACCAGCGAGCACCACCCACCAGCAGCCACCCATTACATACGGACCACAGCCCCACCCGGACGCTCATGCGGCCGCCTCCCACCCACACCCCGGCACCACAACCAGTCAAGAACCGCAAGGGCCGCACGACGCACACACGCAACACCAACACGACCCACAGGGACGCCCAGACCCCCAGCCAGCACAACACCCACCCCCGCCCCCCCCGCCACCAACAGCGCCACCCCCACACCACCCCCCCCCCGCCCACCCCCCGAGACCAGGCCACGGACGCAACACGCGGCAGCCAGCACCAGCCAATTGACGTCGATACCCCCGCCGACACACGTCACCGCGCATCCCCCCTCCCGCGACCGCCACAAGAGACCCCATCACCGGACCCCACGCGCGACAACGACGACCACCCCCCCCCAACCCACACCACCCCCCCCATCACACCCCGCACCACCGGCCGCCGCACCGGCCGAACCCTACGCCCTACACAACCCCGCAGCGGTACGGCAGCACCTCCGGGGGCTCGGGGAACACGACGTCGTGCTGTGCCTCCGCACCTCCGGCACCAGCACCCGCATCCGGGCAGCCACCCTGGTCCAGGCGGCCACCCTGGGGGAAGGCGTCCGAGACTTCCTCTTTGACGCCTTCCTCCACGTCGCCCGACACGACCGCCCCCCACGCGCCACCCCAGACGGCGAGAGCCCGCCCCCCACGGGGAGCCGGATCTGGGTGCCCCCCATCGATTGGGGGCGACACCTAGTCGGAAACCCCGTGCCGGGGCGGGTTGACACCAAGGGCCACACCCGCTACCACGAGCCCAACATGGCCCAGCCCCCACCCGGCGCCACCCCCGACAGCACCAAAGAGTTGGAGCGGGAAACATGGGTAGCCCGGATGGCCTCCCTGAGCAACTTCCGGCACCACGTCCCGGGGGACATCCCCACCCCCGACGAGCAACAGCCAGCCCCCTCCACGTACATGACCCTCATGTACAATCTGCACTACACCCTCTCCACCACCAACTACGACGCACTCACTGACCACTGGGTGGTACACGGCACCGACTCCCTCCTCCCCGCCGACTACGCCCCCCCCCAACACAGCCCAGGCCCCGACACGTACCCCAGGGGGGGCGACCCGGACGACCCCACATCTTGGGCACGTGGGAACGCAAATCGCTGGACACGCTGCTCTCCATCCGCAGCAGCAGCCAGGGCCTTGGTAGGGCGTTGGATTGCCTCGCCAAGTGGATCCAACGGACCTGGGGGATCCCCACGGACCGGTGGGTGTGGGTGGTCACGCTGCGCCCCCAGCAGAGGGAAGCCCCCCCAAACCGCAGGGGACCCACCCCCCCACGCCCCACCACCCTACAGCTCTGCCCGTACATGGTGGCAGCCCGCCTCATGACGCTGCTGTGGCCGGGCCCAGACACCCCCACCCAAAACTACCCCCACCTCACAGAGGAGGACATGCCCGGCATCCAACGATGCTTCTTCCAGACCCTCGACTACCTCCAGCAAACACACCCGCACGTCCTGGAGCAGATATGGCCACCCCCCGGGTAACCCACGTGCCCGCGCAGCCGAGACAACGCCGCCACACCAGCACCAGCACGCACGGATCACCAGGGAAAACGCGCGCACACGCCCGGTGCCCGAACCCGCACCCTCGTTCTCGCTACTTGCAGGACCCAGCATCATACGCCCGCCCCCAAAGCCCAGGACCCTCCGCCGTCCCCCACAGCCCTCTCCTCCGCCTCCGACTCCACAACCTCCACCACCACGACCACCTCATCCACCGCCAGGACCACGTCCTCATCCAGCAGTCGACCCCCCAGGCCGCGGGGGACACCTCCCAAACGGGCCCCCAAACACGCCCCCACCGCAAGCAACCCCGTCGCCGCCAAGGCCCACGCCCCGACGAGGCGCACACCCGCGACCCAGCCGAAACCCAAGACCGCCGCCAAACAGCCACCCAAACCCGTCAGCGCGCCACAACCGCAACCCGCAGCCAAGCCCAAACCCAAGTTCAAACCCGGCGCTACGACGGCAGCGCGAACCCGGCCCCCCGAGGACGTCCTCTATGACATTCCACCCCAGCCGTCCCAGGCCCGAAGGCAGCAGCGCCCAGCGTGGCGCCCCCCCACCGTCACCGACGCCACCGCCACCACCTGCATGGCAGAGCGCGCCGCGGCCGAAGCACGACGCACCTCGTCCCGCCACCTCTCAAAGCCCGCACCCCAGGCCCACGGACCGCCCCCGACCAGGCCAGAACGACGCCAGGGTCCACCAGCAGCGTCCCCGCCCCCCTACCAACCCTTGATGACAGCCCACATACAGCGCATGCCCCACTACCGCCGCCGCCGCGAATCCCCGCCCGACCTCGAGGCGGAGACCGTGCGCGCACACCAGCGGGTCCACATCCGCTCGCGCCCCCACTCCCCACGCACCCCCACGGAACAGGACTACGAGGAATCCCCCAGGCCCGCCACCGCCACCGGTCCCCACGACCCCGTCACACCCGACCCCGCCCACTCCTCCGCCCAAGACCGCAAGCCCGCCCAGGAACAGTGGTGGCAGCGCTGGACCCACACGCAGCTCTGGGAGCTGCGAAAGTGGGCCCGGGGAGAGCCCTCCCTCGAGGGCCTGGTCCATCGGCCCCGCAAGGGGTCGGTGGAGAACTGCCGCCTCCGGCCGGCGGGGGGGTGGATGCCGCAGGCTGCATGGGAAGCCATGCTGGCCGATGCGCTCCACCCCCTGGGAGTCCACCGCCGCAACCTCCCCGCGCCCCAGGACCACCCGTATGTCCTCAGGCGCCTGCGGGAGACCCTCCAGGAGACGCAGCGAGACGGCATCCGCCTGTGGGACATCACCCAAAGCCCAGCCCCGCACAAACACACCCCCTCACCACCCCACAGGAGTCGGCGCACAAAGACCGGCGGCACCCACAGCACCCCAGGAGCCCTGCGCACCACACAACACGACGCGCCTGACCCCCCAGCCACCGGCGCCGCCACCTAACCCAGTTACCCAGCAAACCACCACCACGGGGCACCACGCCAGGGCCCGCCCGGAAGTCACCAAACGAACCGGACGCCGAAGGACGCCAACGCACACGACAGCGGGCACCACTACGCCCAATACACCGAACCCAGGCCCGCTACCGTCGCAACCGCCTAACCGAGCCAGAACCCAAGCACAAATCAATCCCGAGCCACACCCCGAAACCGCTAACCCTTGACTCCTAACCAGGCCCGCCGAGGGAACAACGTAACCACACCCCACACCCACAGCCCACACAGCCGCCTAACCAGCCAGCTCCAGAAGCAAAGAGACACCTCACCAAACCCACCCTGACCCAAGCCCGTGTACATCAGGACGCGCGAGCCGCACCCCCGGGGCGCGACCGCCGCCACAGCACCGACGACACACGCCAGAGGACACAACGCTATTGCACCGCCGCACCAGCTGCCCATGCCTGTGCCTGCAGTGTACGCGCGCCCCTTTTTTTCTTTTTTTTCCCGAAAGAAAAAAAAAACGAAAATTAGGGGGGGAGGAAGAGGGACACAACCACCCATGGCACACGCGCACCGCACACAGCGCGCACACCGGTGAACGGGAGCCAGCTGGCCAGGGACACCGCACATGCAACACAACACACCGAGCGAGCACACCGGTGAACAGGAGCCAGGTGGCCCAGGACACCGCAGACGCAACACAGCAAACCGCGCGGGCACACCGGTGAACAGGAGCCCAGCGTCCCAGGACACTGCACACACGTAGGGCGGCCGAGGGACAGGAAAGAACCAATACCCCATGGGTCGGACGCACTGGGGCGAACCAGCCGACCCACCGGGCCAGTGGCAGGAGCGGTACTCCAAGGCCACTGGTCCGAGGCCGACCACGCTGCATCGGGGACCATGGCAAACGTCACCCGGAGCCATGGAAGCAACCGGTGACAGGCGAGCCGGTACACAGTCCAGGAGGGGGTCAACTGCCAAGCAGAGTGCCCCCGCAACTCAAGCCACAAGGATGAGGCAGTCGTACCGTAGACAAGCGGGAGCAATACCCCTTTTGGTGAGAGATACTCCGCACGGCTGGGCAGCCCCCAGAGCTGCCGCCCAAAGGAGGGGGCATGTGGCCCTACCCATGGACACATGTGGGGACACCCTCCCACCTGGGACACATGGACCGGGTGGCCGCGACAATGCCTTCCCAAGCACATGCGGGAGCGGCTCAAGAGGCACCTGACATAGGGCAGTGGGAGGGACAGGACGTCCCCTTGTTAAGACCTTCTTCCTGCAATGTCAAAGGAGGCATCCCGAGCTCCCGAAGATACCTACCTACCTACCCTACCAGTGGCCATGGACTTCGTGGACTTACCTGAAGTCCGTAACCAGTCAACCAAGACAGAAATTTAGGCCAACTACGCCATGGTCATAGTTTGTTGGTTGACAGGATATGTGATGGCCATACCCTGCTGTAAGGAGGGGCTCACCAGTCGTAAGGCCGCTGAGCTTTTCCTGCATAGGTGCGGAGTTTTCATGGGCTTACCCAGAGAGATCCAAGCTGACAACCAGTCGATAATTAGCAGCACCTTTTTCAATGCTCTGTGCAATCTTGCTGGCATTCGCAGGCCAAGTCTATAATATATAGACGTAAGTCAAATGGCGGGGCTGAGAGGGCTGTGCAGAGTACTGTCAATACTCTGCGGCAGTACCTCCTCAGCAGCAGGATGAATTGGCTGGAGGCGTTGCCACTGGCCCTATGGGGTCTCAATGACCTCCCTGGGACAGTTGGCACCCTACTCGCCCCGCCGGCTGGTGTTTGGTTGTGACCCCATAGGGTCGGGGGACCTACCCCCGGTGGTGGACAGTGAGGGTGGTGAGGACGCCACCAAGTTTTTTAAGAGGGTGGCTGCAGAAAGGGAGTTGGTACAAGAAAAACTGGAGGCAATACACAAAAAACAGTTGGACAAGTTCCTGAAGGAACACCCTCCCTCTGTTTTCGTTGCCGGTGACCAGGTATGGGTGCAGAACCGAGATGAACAACGAGAAAAGGTCGATGGAGTATGACAAGATCTCTGACCCCATTTACCGGGTTAACCACAATGGGGTGAACCAAGACCTATCGGTCGAATGGCTGAAGCCCTTTGTGAAGCTCCATGAAGGACGTCAGGCCCCAGTGCATTACTACGCGTAGCGTCGTGAGATTCACGATGGTTCGTACGTGGTGGAGCGGGTGGACAAGCATGAATGGCGTGGAAAAGGGGCCAATGGCCGCGAAAAACGTGCCCGCCAACCTTTTGCTGGGGCCAGGCCTTGGTGGGATGTTAAGTTTCAAGATCATGCGCGCCTGAAATGGCACCCCGCCTCCAGTTTTCTCCACCACATCAACAGTACGTTGATGAAATATAATATGCGGCATGGACGCCACGTGGACCTCAGTCACTTTAATGAGCAGAGGGTGCAAGTGGATGATTTCCCATTCAAATGGCGACTGGGGGTCAGCCTTCCTTGCTTTCGGCTGCCTGAGCCTGAGTCTGAGCCTCAGCCTGAGCCGCAGGGGGTGTCTTTGGTTGATACCCTCCGGAATCTGTGGAATGGAGGACCCTCCCAAGGGAATGGTGAACCAGTTCTGGCTGCAAATGGTGGTGAATCGCCGTTCCTGTCGCTGTACCCGGACATGATCCTGATGTAACGGTGAGTTCACCGGATCCAGGATCGTGCCTACTTCTGCTGACGCCGTTTTCTTTCCTGCTTGCTGATTGACTGATCTGAACCCCAGTGGTGTTTTCTATTTTTTCACCCACTGTTGCATGTGGGCCCTCCCGGGATTCGGGACTGGGAAGCACCCGTTGGTACAGCCTTTCGGGTCAGTTGTCATCATTGTGGTTTGTATGTTATGTGGGTGAGCCGTCGCAACCGGCTAGAACCACAATTTGCTTGTTGCTTAGGAGACAAGTCTGGCCAAGAGGGCCCTTGTGCAGCAGATGCCACGGAAACCAGCAGCCGCAATAACGCCAGTGTGCAGACGGTATTTGCCCTTGGAAGAGCATGCAGCTGTGAGCAGGGTAAGGAAGTGGCGTCGAAACTCCTTTCCTGTTTCTACGTCGACTCAAATCCTCCGGGACATTCTATAAGGCAGTGCAGTTGCCAAGTCCAGGAGTGCACGCAGAGACACACATCGTCGATCGGCTGAGAGGCGGTCTGCGACTCGCCGTCTTACAATGGCTTAGCTCCTGATCAACCTAGTAGACAGGCGTCGTGTACATAGGCCACCCCGAATGTGTGCCCACGGCACAGCCTGTTCTAGCCACGACAGACTATGACGCTCCGACGTGCCTCGGCGTGGAGAGAGTGTTGGTATGAACCTCTGTTAGGGCTGTGCAACCAGACATGCATCCATGCATGTATCTCTTTGTTATGTTGTTTGCTTACTCTCCACCCTTCCGGGCTTGTCTCTCCACTTTTCTTGGCGTGTCACCCCATTGACACACCATTGAGCCGGCAATGACTCTTTGCCCTCCTCAGGAGTCACCGTCGCAGCCCGCAGTGGTTGAAATTAGTGTTTTTTGCAGTGACACAGATGGAATGTACAATACAGAGTGTTGTTACAGCGTTCCCTGTGGTTCGCTGATTTTGGAATCCAAGTTGCGTGGTTGCGGTTACAGGAACTCGCATCCTGAACTCAATTGAGTTCAGGAGACTTATACAGACCTTATGCACATTGTACGTGGGAGTGAACCTTGTTCCGGGCCCACAAATACGGGTTAAAAGGGACCAGGAAAACAGCACTGGCCAATCAGTGCAGGTAAGGCAGCTGCCGAGGCTAGGGGAACGTATGTGATGCCACAGATGTGCAGATCCTGTGCGATCACGCCTCGGAAACCTCCAGCGCCAGAGGGTCCCCCTACAGGGGGGTGACAACCAAGCTGCGGCACGCTCCCGGCTAAATCCCAGCCAATGAGTTTTGTTTGTTCGGCCTGGCCAGCCACAAAAGGCGCCGTTCAGTGCAACAAAAAGCCAATGAGTTTTGTTTCCAGGTTACCGGCCTGTTTTTGGGGTCTACCCCCACGTGAATTGTGTGTAGTTTCTGTTTTGTCTACTGTCGTCACTGCAGTGTGCATTGCTGAGTGCCGTATGCGGGTGTTGCCTGCGATGGTGCTATGTTTGTCCTGTTTGTGTGCAGAGCACATGTGTGGGCTGGTGAGGGTGGATTCCCTAGCCTCAAAGGTATGTTCTGCCCAAGTACGCCTTCGGGGATACTTGGGGCTGGTGGGGGGGAGTGTTTAGGAAATTCACAGCTCATTTGGGAATTTAAACACCCACCCTTCCCTCCCTATTGTGCATTTCTGCGGGGTCACCCCCTAATGGTCTTTCCAGACGCAAGCCCTACTTGTGTCTTGGGGGGGGAGTGTTTTGGGATTGACCAGCCTCTGAGGGCCGCCTCCTTGGCCCCCCATAGGCACCCTTATGACTTCCTTGAGGTATCTCCCTTCTTCCGCTGAGATACCAAGTTTTTTCCTCGTCTGCAGTTGTTGCAGAATTCTCGAATCCCGACGTCGTCGTTATTTGCCCTGACTGGCATCAGGCAATCAGGAATTCCAACAATTTTATGTTGGTAACCGAATTTCATCAAATTGCGATCAGGTCCTAACAGGTGACCACAGGCGCCTATCGCCGCAGTCGCAAATGACGACGTCGCCTGTGCCGCAGCTCTGATAAGCCAAATTTATGAAGTGATTTTTCAAGAACTTAATGGCGCAACACCCTTCCAGTGTTCCCCCATTTTTCTTCTCTAATTTTTGACATAAGTCGCCGATTTTCCCGTGAAGAAAAATCTCGAAACGCGCTTTAATCCCCCAAGTAAAATATAAAGGGATTTGCGCGTTCAAGGCCCCTAGGGCAACCTAATGTGCCTCATAGGCTCTATTGATGAGGGTTTGCCCCTATCACCCTGATATTGAGGCCAATGGGTCCCAACTCAATATGCCCAAAGGGCTATACATTTTTGGAATTTTTCAAAACTTTGGCATTCTCATGTACTTGGCGGCCAAGTACATGTGGAAATATGTTGAGTTGGTATAATCTCCCTCTTTTAACACCTTAACACCCAGGTCATATAACTTGCCTTCTCCGAAGTGTGCATGTATTTGCATTATAACCCACTTGGCCACAGTTTGTGCTTGCATGCCAAAAATTGACTTTCCGAAATGAGGTCGATTTTCAACCCAAGCACTTGCATGTTCGTTCAAGGACCACGTTGACATACGAGTATAGGTGTACTTTGGTCCCAGGGCACTAGATTGGGTATATAAGGTTTGGGTAGGGTTGTTGGGCAAATATGGATCATTTCGTGTGCCCATTTGGCGGGTGTACCATTGCAAGACAAACCCGCCAATGGACCCCATATTAAGCGGAGCCCCTCTTCCTAACCCGAACTAGTACAGAAAAGTCTAACCTTCGCCCAAGGACCGGTGGAGAGCACACCCGAAGCAATGCGCTACAAGCAAGGTGTGTTATCTGCCTTTTTCCATTTTTCCATGTGCCCACTTCGGGAGCGACGCAAGTGACCTTCCATGGCACCCCAAGTGGACCCCAAGCGTGGGATTGCAGGTCCACGGTACCAAGACATTGGGTGTAAGGGAAATTGCCGGCTACTCATTTCAAGCCGGAGATGTTGTAATATATTTGTGGGGATTTCAAGTGCATTCTGCGTGTTTTTTCATCAATTTTCCCATTTTCCGGCCGTCATGTGGCAATTATGTATCTCAATGATGCGCTCAATTGACATCATGACTCAAAAAGGTTTTGAGAGTACATACCTCAATGCCCAACATATCTTAGTCCCAACCAATAACTCCTCTTGGGCTTGGCACATCAAGGCCACCATGTGGGCGATTTGGGCCAATCCCAAATCATGGGCTCACTTGGCGACCCTGCCATTCCCAAATCCAGGGGGGTTGGGGCGACGCCCAAAAGGTATGTTGGACACATAGGACTTGATACCAAGTCTGGGGCACCACCCGGTCCAAGTCGGACAGGTGCACCGTTTGCCCCCACCATGAGTGTGCGCATTTTTGGCCATTTTCTGCCATTTTCTATATTTTTGGCCCGACGCGCACTATGTTCAGCCCGCCTGTGCACGCCGGACGCATGGATTAAGGGACCAAATATGTTATGTAGCTTATGCATATTGGTCCCCATGACTCACACACCACGTGGACGAACCAACGCACCCACTCATAAGGAGTTATGTCAAGGTGTGTGTGGACATTTTTCTCATTTTGGCACTTGTGAGTACAATCCTGCCTATCACCATGCCATGGCCCATGGAGTTCTTGGGTAACCAAGTATGTGTGGGCCGATGTTCGACTCCCATTGATTCCCACACCGAACTTTGAGTCCCGTCTCCAAGCCATCATGGAGGAATACCCTTGGGGACACTTTTAATTTTGGCTCATTTTGGGGTATGCCAAAACACCCCTTTTTGGGACCGCAATTTCAGCCCACCGTGTGGTCAAATGGCGGCCCCATATCCTTATGTCCATGAGGAGCCCGGACCAAATTCTAAGTCTTGCACTTAGATATGAGCCTTAGATCCTGCCCTCTCTTCCATGAGCCATGGGTCTCGCCTTGGCTGCCCGGAGCAGCCATGAGATTCAACTCAATTTTGCCAATCATCGTCATTTTGTGAGGTCCTTAATGCGTCCTTACGGACGCTCCCTCAGATGCACTATTGGTGGATGTTTGAGGCCTAAGTCCTGAGTGCCCATTGCTCCCTTGCTTTCGCTGTGGGACCTTGTGTGCAGTCCACTAGGACATTGTTATTGTAAAACAAAAGTGCTGAATTTGTGTGTTGTGAGGGCACTTCCCGACTCTATACTCCCATACCCAATGGAAAGCGGAAACTGCCCATTTGCATATAGGTCAGGTATGAGATATTGTGTTCATATTTGTTCGTTGTTCTTCCCTTCCTCTCAGGGGACGTCTGTTTCTTATTTTTATTATTATTGATACTTGTTTTGACATTCAATTGTGGAGTTCTTGCTCTTTTTGCATTGCAGTGTCGTAGTGTTGATCCAAGGCTGACTAGGACAAGGTCATTGTAATGGGATTGAGCTGCAGTGCATGCGCACGTGGTCTCTGTAGATTATAGGTCGCGCGCGTGTGCGTAGTCTCCAAGATTTGTTACGACATTTAGTGGATGTTTCACAGAGATTGTATTATAAAAAGCATTGTGTGTTATTATCTCATTTTGTAGATATATGATGTAGACCCGGACAAAGGATTTGTCGATCTGGGTTCATAATCAGTCATCCTCTTGGTGTACTTGTGGGATTGGGGTATACGGAGGTATGGCCGGTTACAAGATCGACTCCTAAGTTCCGGGTGCGATGGGGAGTACTGCAAGGTTGGCCGAGGAGTTTCACAGTCACTTTACAGAGTATGAGAAGTTTGACGGCCACGCTGAAGTGTCAGTGCGCTTGATGCGGCGAGAGCTTCCTCAGAATCACTGGGTTGGCTACGAAGGTCTTGGGTTTGATGTGTGTGAAACGCGCTTACGGTCGTTGACAGTGGCTCTGCCTGATGACAAAACTCGTGGAAAATCTTGCACTAAACACGCGAAGTATGGATTTTACTCCTTCAACCTGCCCGAATGTGTTGATGAGTGCTTGGATTCGAAGGGACGCGTGCGTGAGAGGACAGAGCGCGTTCTGGTGCGAGCCTTCAATGACAAAGTGCTTCCGATTTCAAATGAGTTGATGAGAAAAACAGGTATGTCACTGAGGCACGGGCAGCCTCGGTCGCCAAGTGTTTTGCACTGGTTGGTGCATACATATTATCAGGTTTGCCTTACTTTTTTGAGACAGTGCCCTGGTGTGCCTTTGTGGCATCTGGGCTGTTTTGGGGTTCGAGTTTTTTCAGTGGCTTATATATATATCAGCGATGGCGCTGCCGCTGCAGTTGCCCTTGGCGCTGACCCTCCTGAGTTCAGGCCTGTTTTTTGGCTTTGCACCTAATTTTGTGGGGTGTCTTCTTTTGGAGAGACACTCAGTGGACTCTGATGAGTCCTTGCGCTGGCGTGTTTGCCCAGCTTTGGAATTCTGCACTGCTTGTGTGGCAGATGTTTGCTCTTTTTTTTCTTTGTGTTTGGTCTTGCAGGGACCTGGCTTTTCACAGTGGTGCTGGTTGGAGCCCGGGCCACTCTGCCCTTTTCGCGTGGGGCATGAAAACTGTTTTTATTGATCCTCTGAAAACAGTTTTGGTCTCTGGATGTGCACCCGGAGGACCATTGTTTTTGCATGAGTAGCCATACCACTGATGGCGCTTTTTTTGTGAAAACTGTTTGGGAAAAATCCGGCAGTGGGTTTTTGGAGCAAAATATTTTGTGCAGGTGCAGCAGAAAAAACCAAGCCACTGGATACATACAAAAGCCCCCCACTGATGTTGTAATTTATTTTATTGTGCCATATGGGTTGCCAGTTTTTTGTACAATTCAACACCAATTCTCAATCTAACTTAACAAGATATTGTATGATACACACTCAGGCCTAGACAGCTAGGGGTTGAGGCATAGCACTCTGGTCTATAGAAAGCTAAGGTCACTGAAGCATGTTGTAGATAAGTTTGGACAGCTAGGCCCTGAGGCAAGGTAGGCCCACCTTAGACAGCCAAGGGCAGGGGTCCTGAGGCTTGGTAGGGGAGTGTGTAGGTAGATTTAACCCCATGGTGTGATTGAACCAATTTTAGGGTTTACGGCACCCATCAGTTTTATATATGGCACAGCAACTCATCCCATCATTTTTGTAGATTATCAAACCCTTCCATAGGTGTATGTCAGATTTTAGGAGGGGAGTGTAATGGGATTGAGCTGCAGTGCATGCGCACGTGGTCTCTGTAGATTATAGGTCGCGCGCGTGTGCGTAGTCTCCAAGATTTGTTACGACATTTAGTGCATGTTTCACAGAGATTGTATTATAAAAAGCATTGTGTGTTATTATCTCATTTTGTAGATATATGATGTAGACCCGGACAAAGGATTTGTCGATCAGGGTTCAAAATCAGTCATCCTCTTGGTGTACTTGTGGGATTGGGGTATACGGAGGTATGGCCGGTTACAGTCATCCTTTCCTTACGAAGAAAGGAATCGAGGGGTAAAAGTTTAGGAAATTCACAGCTGGTCTGAGAATGCAAACAACGCCGTACTGGGCAGAGCGTGATAAAAAGCAATATCGCAAGAACCCCGACGTGGACGCCTTCAATAGGGTCCCGGGTATGGCTCAGGCTACCTGTTGGCTTTGGGTTTGCCGCACGATGTTTTCTTGTCCACTCGCGCGGACCCATCTGAATTTTATTGGATGTGCCAGCCCTACCATCGGACTTTCCGATTGTGTCCGGAAGATTCGGCACAAGACATTACGAGCCATTGTCGTTGGGCTAAAATGGACACATAGGAAGTGGTGGAAACCGCTTATGGAAATTACTTTGCAGGGGTACCATCTTCCTGAGCCAGAGACTAACACCCATGTTTATCACGATGACCACCTCACACCCCTCCATCAACGGGGTGGGACCACGATGTCGCTCTACGTGGACGGAGGGCTTGCAGAAGAGAATTTGACCGCCACTAAATGTCATGTGGCCTCCGTTTTGGCACCGGCCGTCCCTAACCCCGATACAAATGACAAACTGGGCATGACCTGGGAGGAGGATTCAGACGATGAGAGGGTTTCGGTGCGCACCCTCAGGTGCCATGCGAGTCACAAAGAACTCGTCCCTCCCGTTACTCTTGACCCTATCCCCCGAAGATTTGGAGGCACAAGAATGCGTGCCTTCACGCATTGCAAAAATTGAACAAGAGTTATTGGGTTGGGGGGCCACTACCGTGAAACACCACCAAAAAACTAGCGGCGCCAAACGATTGTTGGCGGCTCTTGTGTTGGTGGCGGTGTCTCCACCCAGGAACCTATTGTGTCTCTGCAGGTGGAGCGGATGAGGAAACTTATCCTCGCGGACTATGGGCGGGATGTTTTTGGCTGGGAGGTTTGTCTTTGTCCGGCCCAGGCAAATCCTGAAGTCCATGTTACGGAACGGTTGGTGTTAGTGAAACTTGACCTATACCCGAATGCTAACCCCAGGTCCGTGAAGCCTATAAGGTTGGTGGGGGAGCGCGCCGCGGCGGAGCAAGAGATAATGGAGGATTTTTTGGTTCAGGGTTGGATTGAGCCATGTCCTGTCTCCGAGTGGGCGTCCAACTGTTTCTTCTTGCCCAAGAAAGAAGAAGCAAAGTGGCGCTTCGTTGTGGACTATCGCCAACTGAATGAGGCTACCAGAAAGTTAAAACAGGCTTTCACTGTTGAATGCTTTGATGATATTGTTTTGTTTGTGCCTCTGCTTGCTCCTGCTGCTTCCTGATGTAGTTCAGGTTTTCCAGATAAATGTGTTTTGATGAAATCAACCAGAAGGAGAAATACCCACAGTGCAAGCAAGGGACCACAGGATCAAATCCACAACATGAGGGGCGGCAGTCAAAGGAGATAATGTGACAACAAAGGAACCTGACGATAACTACAGATTTAAGAAAAGATAGTTAGAAAATATCCTACAATCATGTGGAAACTGCCCTCACGGGCACTTTCTCTTTTATAGTGCCATCTAGAGATGCGCACTCTTTGTTTTGGGTCCCATGGGTGCTGACATGGCATGGCTTGTGGCCCTCAGGTGGTTGCCATGTCACATGGGCTCTTCCTACTTAGCTAGATCGACTGAGAATTTAACCCAGGACCTCTCAAATAGAGGTGCCTCAGCCCCCTAGGGCGCAGACCACTAGGACAGCTAAGCATTTATGAGAAAATAAAAAAAACTGAATAGGCTCTGGATTAATGTCAGTGCCTCAGGCAGTCCAGGAAATGGTGCATCAGTCCAATCAGTTGGGGGGTCAGAGGTGCACACAACATCCATAGTTCAATGCTTGGTTTTGTAGGTCAAAATGTCTTGTCACCCCTTTTGGTTAGGCAGATACTAACATAAAAATGTAATATGTCTTTAGGCCTCTGTATGACAACTAAAGCTAACCTTTTGGCAGGGAAATACACTTTTTCTTACTCCCCCCTTGTGCTGTGGTGGCCAGCACTGTCGCATTTTAAAGGAAAAAGCGAATTTTTCTTGACCTCCCCATGGCTTCAACATCTTTTTTAAATTTCCTATAACATCCCTAACATTGGAAAGAAGGCGGTGCTTCACGGCAATTTCCAGGTTTTGCTTAGTCATAACAGACACGTACAGCTCCCACTGCGCTCAGCGACGCTGGGGCAGCTGCGGCTTGGTAGGGGGTTAGAATGATCAGGCCAATTCATGTGTGCATACACCTCTCCCCCCAAATAGCAAAACGCAGTATAATAAGCAAAGTCCAACGCAGGATACGATCAGGGCGTGCTGTCTTGGGTCTCGTTGAACCTGCTGTCTGACCGGATCTGTCCTTAGTGCGAGGGGGTGGCTTTCAAAATTATTTTGCCCTCCTGGGGGTCGTGGATTCTGGACAGTGGTCCAGGAGTTAGTTTCTCGGCCAGAACACGGCCTACTCCACTGCTTGCGCTCCAGTATATCTGCAGATAAGGGGAAAAGGGTTGGGGGACTGACAGACAGGCAACCATCGACGCAAACACCAAAGTCCGTCAAATGACTGACTAGAATTTTTCTGAGGGCACGCACCTGTCCAGAATGTCCATGTGCATTAGCTGCACATTTTTACGCAACTTTAATTCATCACAGGAACTTTTAAATCCCTGGATTTACACGCAGAGAAAAGCGGCGCGCAGGAGCACATCCTAATTGGGCGCCAGAAAAGACGTAGAAAATAAGATTATAACCGTATGTCACGTAATAATAAAGAAATTACGAGACATGCAATCATTAATAAACGTAGAGACTCCACGTATGCCTCTAGAAAAGATCAAGAATGAAGAATTCGAGAGTTCAATGTGAATTCAAAGAAAGAGGTATAAACATACAGGGTGTGTTTGCTTCGCATGCAGCATACTCATTGCTTGTCTCCTGTTTCCGCTGACAAGTCGTGTAGCAACGCAAACATAGAGTAGAGGGATTGATGAGAAGATTGCACGCTGATTAGAGGTGAGATTGAGGCAAAAATGATGGCCTTCTGCAAGAGGGGTGTTGTCACGGGGGGCTACCGGTCCTGTCCTGCGGTACAATGCGGGGCAATCGTGACAACTGCTCTTACACACCAACCTCCCTTTTTGTAGCATTGATTAGAACATACACACCTGTGCATAACCGATTTGCTTCACTTCAGTTTCGTGTCACGTTCCCACTTGCTCTCTCTCTCGAGCGGTAGGTAAGGTGAGTAAGCCCAGCAGGGGCCACCCCCTGGTTGAGTTCGTGATTGTGCTTGGTATGGATTGTTGGAAAAGGAGTGGTGAAAATAGTACATTGACAGATTGGTGCATTACGGTGCATGCATATGGCGCATTAAAGGGTAGGCCACGCGTGTTGCGCACGGTATAAACCTTGTTTAGGTTACCCAGGGGCTCCACTCCACGTTCTATAAGACAACAGGTGGAGTGCCTTAAGCTGGCTTGCTGGCACCTGGGTAAGAGGACAGAGTATTATAGGTCAGCCTGAGAAGCGTATAATACGTGGAGGCTGGCTTGGTTCCTCGGCCACTTATCCAGTTCATCAGCCTTTGCTTTCAGGTGGGCAGGTAAGGGTGAATTGGTGCAGTTCGCTGCCGCGCTAAACCATGCGGCGCAGATCACACAATCATCAAATTGTGCCTCAGCCAGGACTGGCGAGGACAGTCCGACCACATCATCATACACGCTGTGCACGCAAACAGAGCACTCCTTCCCTCCAAGCCCTGACAGGAAAACGGGTAGTGGCGTCCCTGTTAGGCCACAGTCGCTTAGTAGCGCTGTGTTCTCTTGTAATTTCACAGGTGGGCCATTAGGGCCTGGGACATGTTCTTCCACACCGCCAAGTAGCGTGTGTGTGTAAGAGTGGCAGGCCTGGGTGAGGGCTTGAGCCCAGAGCTCGCTCATCCTTCCAAGGCTCGTGCCACTGTAGTGAGTGTAGGACCTGTAGTGTGTGTCACTGTCCCGCCTGTTTCCTAAAATGATATCAGAGTTTTGGTGGGCAGTAGCAGTGGTGGTCTACGTTTTGGCCGTGTAGCAAACAGGTGTTTCATGCCTCATAGCTTTTGGCCACCCCTCCCCTGTAGTAGGCAGGTAGGAAAACCAATACCTTGGCGTTAGCGCTGGGTATTCCACCAAGGAAGTCTGGTGCCAGCACAGAAATTTGGCACCTAGGGGCAGAGAGACCCAGGGGCCTACCCCGTGGCACGGTGTAAAGACATCCGCCTTGTTCAGTAAGGGTGCAGACTTGGGTATAATTAGGACACCATTTCTGCAGCTTGCTCAGAGATCCTGAGGATCAGCACACTCACACACACCTAGGCAGGTATAGGAAGGGTTCAGTCCCTAGGCTTCTTCTGAGAGGCAAGCGTTTCAGCGAGCCACAATAACTCTCCTAGGTTGTTCTGGGACAAGTAGTCTACCAGAACAGAATTCAGGCGCCCCCCAGGAACCACAAAAGCAGAAAAGGGTTCCCAGGTAGCTTCTTCAACTTCGTACCCTCTGCAGAGGGTGAGGAAACGCCACCCTTGGCGATAGCGGTGTCGGATAACCGACTTCACCAGGTAGAAGCCTTCCTTAGCCATATCCTCGGCTTTCATGTCGGGGAGTTCTCCTTCAACTTCCATTGGGCTGGCAGCGCCCTGTAGGTCCAGAGCGGCCATCTCCTCATCGTTTAGTTCCCATTCTTCCCCACAGAGGTCCTCTGGGTCGTAGTAGCGCTTGAGCTGATGAGCAGTGCAAACCAGGGTCCCCCCTAGTCGGGGAGAACACCGCACGGTGATGCGGTGACCATCCACAGACAGGATCTTGTAGGGCCCAAAGTAGGGGTCATCGCTGGTGGAGTTTGGCCATGGGTAGCCGACTGTGGTGCACCAGCACCGAGTCTCCCTCTTGGTAGGAGGCTGGCACCCGGTGCTTGTTCTTCTTCTTCCACTAGCACTCCCTCAGGCTTGTCCACCTTGTCTTGTTGCTCCTTCACCCACTTACCCACAGTGGAGTAGGAATCCTCAGGATGGGGAGCGTGTAGTAACCACGCCGGGCGTCCCATGAACAGCTCATGGGGCAAATAGCCAGTTGCTGAACTCTCTTGGGAGTTGATCATCAAGGATATGACGGGGAGTAGTCTCACCCAGTCTTTGGTGCGCTCAGTCTTGCACCATATCCTCACGTTCTCCTTGAGAACTTGAATCCGTCGCTCGCATAGGCGGTTACTCGTATGAGTATAGAGAATCCCCATTGACACCTGGACATTGACGGACCTCAGGACACTCTTGTACCAGCCAGTGTTGGAGCGTACTCGGACGTCCTCGTCTGAGTTAATCTCTTTGGGTGCCCCATAGACACAGAACCACTCTTCCAGGAGTATCTTGATGGTCTCCTCGCCGGCGATGTGTTTAGTGCATGGAAACACCCTCGTAAACCTGGTCAGCCCACAGGTTACCACTAGGGCAAAGTCATAGCCGCCAGACTTAGGCATCTCCGTGTAGTCCACGTAGAGAACACTGTTGGCACAGTGAGGGATAGGGAGCATTAAATAGAGACCTCTGTCCCTGATATCCCCAGGTGTACAGGACCGACACGGGCACTTGTCCACGATGGGCCAAAGGGCTTTCCGCAGCTGATCATCCGTCCACCTAGAGTGGAACCACTGATTGAACAGCCTCAGGGTACGGTTCGCTCCCACATGACCACTGGAGTCATGAGTCTACTTGAGCAGTGCCGGGATACGGTTGCTAGGCACGACTATCCGATCTTCATGCCAGAGATAGGTCGTGTCCCGCTTCCACTGCTCCTGGTTGACCAGGGCGGGTTCCAGACGCTTCTCCAGGCGTTTGTAGATGTCCCCAAACTCTTTCAGGTACTCCACCTGTTGGAGTCCATCTAGAGGTCTGATCATAGTCATGTTGAGGTCCAGGTGTACATCCATACGGCTGAACGCCTCCTTGGCAAGCTCCTCAGACCTGGCACCAATCATGTCGTCGAAGTTGTTGCGGCTGATGTAGTCCGCACACTCGTTCTTGACGCCCTGGATATGATGTATTAAGAGCTGTAGCTGGCTCAGGTAGGTCCACCAGCGTCTGAGCTTAGCCTTCTCAGGTGCGGTCCCTTCTGGAAGGTGCGGATCGGTTCTTGGTCACACAGCCAAACCACTGGCTCTCTCCCCAACAATGGGGACTGAGAGGATAGCACTAGCATACCCGCGAGCAGTTCCTGCTTCTAGGTAGAGTGGTTACCCTGGGCCTGGTTCCATTTCCAGTTCCAATGCCCCAGGGGGACCAGGACCCATTGTCGTCAGGGTAGCTGTGCTTGAGGGTAACGTCTCGGTTTAGTCCATCAGTACCCCATTGGGAAATGACTGAGACGAATTCCTCCTTCTCTAGTGCTTGCCACTGGAACAGCGTTCTACCTCCGCCCACATTGCTGGCGTCAGTCACCAGGGTAATTTCCCCCTGTGCTCTAGGCACGCCCAAGCACTGAGCGTTGGATACTTTGTCTTTGAGCTCGTCAAACGCTTGTTTTTCTTGAGGGCCCCAGCGCCAGGTAGTACTTTTCTTAATGAGATCCGTCAGGATGGCGCTGGTGTGGGGCGGCGGTAGGAGTTGCAAGCCCGAATGAAACTGCGTACATCATGGAGTCCTTTCTTGGAGTCCTCATGCCGTACCTTAGCATCCATCAGGGGTTTGGCCTTAGAGGCCGCAGGGGTCCATCACCCATAGCCAATGTCGAACCCCAGGTACTGCATAGTCTCCTGCATAAACTCACACTTCTCAAGCTTGAGTCTGGTGTGGTTCTCCTGGCAGACTGCAAAGAACTCCTGCAAGAGGATTGCATCCTCCTGGGTATTCGTTCCTAGGCACACGTCGTCGATGTGTGCTTCCATCTGGGCGCCCCAGGATATGAGTTCTTGCACCACAGGTCTCCGACGTAGGATGGATAGGATCTTGTTCATCAGCTCCTAAAAAAGAGCGGGTGCGCTAGCCACGCCAAAGGGCATGACCTTCCACTTGAACACCCTCCCCTGAGGGGTGATGAAGGCTAGGAGTTCCTGGGCATTGGGCGTCAGGTCCACTTGCCAGAGTCCACTCCGCTTGTCCATCTTTGTCTTGTAGCGGCAGGAGGCTATCTTTTTGAGGGTTGACGCCATGTTACGAATGGACCCTGAGTGGTTCAGCGTCTTCTTGTTCAGCTCTCCATAGTCCACTACCAGCCGTTTTGCTGTAGAGCCAGGCTTAGCCACCAGGAAACAGGGGCTGCAATGTTGGGGGTAGTATCCATCATTGTACTCCAGGACCAGGCGAGTGTGGATACATTCTTGTATCTGTCGCTCTATCTCATCGGCCTGCTCTTTGGGAGCCGGGTAGGGTCTTCTACGTATCTTGCGACCCACGAACTCGGGCTTCAGCTTGAGGTCCATTTATGCCAGCTTGTCACAGGAGGCTGGAGGGGGTAGTTCTCCGAATACCTCCAGGAAGATCATGATCAGCTTCTGTTCTCTAGGGTCCAAGAGTTTGACCTTGTCCTCCATGTTCTCGTCAGAGTGTAGATTGCTTGCCCCTTGGTGTATACAAGCGGGGAGGTGGTCCTCAACCGGCTCAGCGTCCTTGGTCGTATCCTTCAGTCCTTGATAGGCGTAGAGAAGGTCCCGTTCCACAGTCTCAAGTGGTCGGTGACAACATAGGCACACTCGAGGGGGTTGGCATACGCAATCCCTTGAGAGTCCATCCTCCTCTGGGGTCCTCACATGGGCACCCCACACGCTCTTCATGAGCTTCAGATCCACCTCTCGTTGCAAGGTGGTAATGTTCTGTTCGAGGTCCTCCTTCAGTTGGGAGATATCTCCCATAGACCCTTGCTCCAACGGCCAGGAGCGGCGGGTAGGCCTAGCGTCGCCACCAATCTCCTCTTAGAGTCCACGTACTCTCTCAGCCTGGAACGTGGATCTAGCTCGTCTTCCAGGGGCTCTTCTCCCGTCACCGAAAGTAGGGGTTTCTGTGGGGCAGCGTAATTGGCGTTCTCCACTTCCTCCACGGAAGTCTGCACGAAGAAGGCGTCATGCTCAGTCTCGTCATCAGAGTGTATAGAGCTGGGTAGCTCGGATAGTCCACACTCCGAAACTACATCAGGATTAGGTACACGGCAGGGGGAGCTGGGGGCAGCAGTGTCAGCCACGACGTACTCCTCTCCCCCAGGAGTAGTCTCTACGGCGTCTGGAGGTCGTAGCTGTTTCTTCAGGACATCCAGGGTGTAGCAGTTGCTCTCACGTTGAATTTTCTGGACCATAGCGGGGTCCAGATCTTCCCAGGGCACCGGGGCTAGGCCCCCGTCCACCACGCTTAGCATGCTCCGCCATGTGGGTTTCCCGATGGGCGTCTTGCGACCCAGAGGCACGTAGATGGCGTCGTCCGGCAGCTGGATGGAGGTGAGCGTCAGCTTGTCCAAAAGAGTACGTCAGTACTCATTTCCCCCATGGGCTCCCACATCGGGAGAACACAGGACCATACGGGAACGCTCCACGGCCACCTTGGTCAAGACCTTCCCCAGCTCACTGAACCTGGGGTTCCCGTACGCCATCCGAAAAGAGGGCCAATATAATTTGTAGCAGCAATTTTTCCCTTTGCTGCAGTAGAGGTCCGGGACATGTTGGTTGTCACTGGCGAATAGTTCCACATTCAGGTCTTCCCGGGAGTATCCCAGCTCGTTCAGACCTTGGTCTAAGACATCCCCAAGGACCTGATAGTCCTCAGTTTTGGAGGCGACCATCATGGTTGGGGGCTCCTTCTTGCATACCCTCAGGTAGCCAGATGTGTGTTCACACTGCTCCAGAGGTACAGACTCCCATTAGTCACCGTGGTACACTTGGAGGACGTAGGGTGCTTGCAGGGTGAGGGATAGAATCTAGGAGTGCTCAACGAAGAAGTCGGTCCCCAGTAAAAGGTCGAAGGCTTCGGTGTCCATCACGTAGAACTGATGGGCATTGCTCCTAGATCCCATAGGCACTTCGACCTCACAGTCCCTGCAACTGTGCACCACACGCCCATCCCCCATGCGGATGGCTGCGGTAGGCATGATGTTCTTAACGTCTCCACGAGGTAACATTTTCTTGGCCACAATAGATATAGTGGCCCCAGTATCCAGTACCCCCAGGTATTCACGTCCCCCTAGACAGATACGTACCCAGAACACCAGATCTGTAGGTCCCCCGGAGCCTCCCTGTCAGCACTCCGCCGAGGAGGTCGCTTCAAACCCCTTTTTCTGCAGTTTCCGCGCCATGCACACGAAACGGGAGCGTTTGCAGGCGTTTGACTGCTCCCCATCCTCGTTGGCACACTTAGTCCCTTGTTCTTGTTCGGCTTGCATCTGGGGGCGATCTGTAGGTCCCGTGTTTGATTTCCCACCAGAGGGCTCAGAGTTCCCCCCTGGCGTAGTATCGGGGTTCCCTCTGGACTGGTCTGCGTTCTTGTCCTTGTCCGGCTTGCGGTCAAACCTCCTCGTCCACCTTCGTCTTTGCCACCTTGGCCTTTGCCATTGCCCTTGGACGTGCCCTTGCCACTGTCCTTGTCGGCGTTGCCCTTGCCACTGCCCTTGCCAATGCAGTTCTCCGTCTTGAGCTTCGCCAAGAGCGTTGCTTGTGGTAGCACTCGTCCTCGTAGTGCTTCCTCTTACCACAGAACGCACAGGTGATTGTGCGCCTGTAGTCGTCCGGCAGCTTGGCTTTGCCGCCCATGTTGGTCTCCTGCTTCTTCCCCTGGACCACCAAACAGTCCCGCTGGTCGCAGTCAGGGGCATGAAGCAGGCACCCCTGCTCATATCTGGTATCACACCAGAAGAGGCCCTGGACATTGCTCATGAAGCGAGCTTTTTTGGGGGTGGTCCCCTGTTCAGGTCGGGTTCCTTGGTACCCTCGGCCATGGTTCCCAGAGCCGCCTCCTCCAGGACGGTAGGCGTTCAGGTGCTGGTCGCTTTCTTTGTCCAGCTACAGCTCGAAAAGTAGCACGGACAGGTCCTCGTAGGTGGGGGCTCTTGCCTTGCGCGCTGCCGTTGCCCGGCATTCATCCCATAGTTCTCGTGGGAGCTTGGCCACCAACCAGAATAGCAGCTTGTTACTGCCATAGGAACCGGGCGTCAGTCGCCCTACCCAGTGGTCCAAGTCGGCAAGCAGCTCACAAATCCTGGCAGGCTTGGGGTTGCTGGGCAGCACAGCCAGGTTCTGGATCTCGGCCCTGGTGGAGAGTTCGGTCTCATAGGTAGGGTAGTGCCTCTCCAAGGCAACCAACACGTCGGCGAAGATGGCGCACTTCGTCACGATCTGCTTGACCTGCTTCTCCAGGTACTTGGTCTTGCAGCACTGCAGGAGCAGATGGCGCTTCACTCCCACACTAGCACGGGTTTGGAACCGGCAGAACTTCTCAGCGAACTCGCTGAGGTCCTTCCCCGTGAACTCCGGCAAGTTCACCCAGATCTTGGAGGTGGCTATAGCCCTAGCCTCCTGAGACCTGCGTCCCTCATGGTGCTTGGTCTTCCTCTTTTTCTTCTTCTTCTTGCCGCTCGGGTTCTCGGCGTCCTCAGAAGCATCGTCCTCAGAGGGTGAAGCAGAAGTCATAGATGGCGGCTCATCATCAGAAGGATCTCCGGCCAGGTCACTAGAGCCTTAGGGCTCAACATCGACTATAGCCCTTAGGGCTGTCACCCCTAACCGGTCCAGCTCGGCTCGCGTGGAGTTCTCCATGTGGCTGTAGGGGGGCTGGGCCGTTCTTGGTACAAAAGGGCTCCTTGGTATCACAGCAGGGGTCGGCATAGGTCGGTGTCTCAAGCTTCCCAGGGTGTTTATCAGTCCCGCCACCAAATGATTGGCTTGTAGACGATGAGGTGAAACTCCCACGGTGGTAGGTGACGCTTGGGGAGGAATCAGGGGCTCCAATTTGGCCTGAATTTATTGAGTTAGATCACCAACTATTTCAGGAGTGGCTCCTTGAAGAGCCTCTCGTATCTCCGACCGCGTCAGGGATTTGTTTGAGGATCTTCCTGATCCTCTGCTCCTTCCACCACAAGACTCAGGGCCACATAGGCCACTCAGAGAGGTGAAGCTGAAGGTGCTGGCATAGTATAGCCAGGCTCGAGTGCCGCATAGCCAGGTATCTCAGTCATGTACACGGCCGCCGCGGGTCTGTGATAGCCATCCTTGTGGCGGCGCGGCATAGGCTCAGGAACACCGGTGTAGGTGGAGCTGGATGCCACTGGTTCGCTGACTGCAGTTGCCATAGGTGGCACAGTCGCGGCTGGAGTCACACCGTAGGTGGGGTAAGGCATACCAGTAAGGCCTAGAACCTCAGCCATAGGTGGAGTGGTTGTGGGTGAGGATTTAGCTGGATGTGTGGCTTGGAGTGTAGTGGTCTATGGAGAGGGTACTGCAGGGTAATCTGAGGCGCTCGGCGCGCTCAACAGGTTTGTCATCGAAGAGCACCTCGTCGGATGGTTCGTGACCATCTCCACGATCTACCTCTTCGGCTCCCATGTCCACTGCTTGCTTCTTCTTCTCGTTCTGTTTGCCTCCAGGTCCTCCAATGGGGAGTCCACTGAAGGCAGCTCTCAAGCTCTCCAGGATCCCGCAGCCCAGTTAAGGGCACTGAAGGTACAGGCTCCTCAGGTTCAGGTTCACCAGCAGGTTTGGGCGCTGGCGCTGGCTTGGCTGGTGCCACTGAGGGCGCTGTCGTCTCGGCAGTGTCCTTGGTGTCCATATTATATTTCTTCGCCCTTCAGTGGAGTCAGTCTCGACGTACTGGTTGTACTGCACGGGGTTGCAGGTACGCAAAAACTGAAAACCTGTGCTACCAGAAAGATAGAACAGGCTTTCACTGTTGAATGCTTTGATGATATTTTTTTGTTTGTGCCTCTGCTTGCTCCTGCTGCTTCTTGATGTAGTTCAGGTTTTCCAAATAGATGTGATCTGATGAAATCAACCAGAAATATAAGTACCCACAGTGCAAGCAAGGGACCACAGGATCGAATCCACAACATGAAGGGCTGCAGTCAAAGGAGATAATGTAACAACAAAGGAAACTCACAATAACTGCAGATTTAAGAAACGATAGTTAGAAAATATCCTACAATCGTGTGAAAACTGCCCACATGGGCACTTTCTCTTTTATAGTGCCATCTAGAGATGTGCACTCTTTATGGGTGGTGAGGTGGCATGGCTTGTGGCGCTGAGGCCACTGCCATGTCACATGGGATCTTCCTACTTAGCTAAGCTGACTGGGAATTGAACCCAGGACCTCTCAAAAAGAGGTGCCCCAGCCCCCTAGGGTGCACCCCACTAGGACAGCTAAGCAGTCATGAGAACAAATAGTACGTTTTATAGGCGCTGGATTAATGTCAGCGCCTCAGTCAGTCCAGGAAATGGTGAATAAGTCAAATCAGTTGGGGGGTCAGGGGTCCACACAACATCCATAGTTCAATGCTTGGTTTTGTAGGTCAAAATGTCTTGTCACCCCTTTTGGTTAGGCCAATACTACGATAAAAATGTAATATGCTTTTAGGCCTCTCTATGACAACTAAATCTAACCTTTTAGCAGGGAAATACACTTTTTTCTTACTCTGCCTTGCCCATCGCGCGTCCCCTCCCCCTCTTTGAAAATCCGTTGGAAAATCAATTCAAACACGAGGTTTTCACCATTGTGGACTTGAGTAAAGGGTTCCATCAAATTCCCCTTCACCCTGAGTCCCGAGCTAAGACCGCCATGAATTTGGCGGGTAGGCGATACCAATGGTGTGTTATGCCTATGGGTATCAAGAATGGCCCTCCTATTTTTCAACGGGTCATGAACCATGTTTTAAGGGGTTTGAATTGTGCAGATGTATATATTGATGATGTCATTATTGGTTCCTGCGAAGATACGGAGGAGGACCTATTGGCTAACCATGACCATCATGTGTGTCCCGTGTTGGATACACTACGGAGGGAGGAGTTCGTTGCTTCGGTTAGTAAAACCGATTTCTTTGCAGGTTCGGTTGAATGTTGTGGCCATGTATTGAAAAATCACACACGTCAGCAGGCGCCGGGGAAAATGGTGACCCTTGAGCGTGGGACAAAACCGAGTAATGTTTGTGAGCTCCGGGGATTCTCGGGCCTCGCCAACTATGGTATGTCCAAAACTAAGCCTCCATAGCTACCTTTTTGTTTGATATGTTCAAAATTTTGCCTAAGCATAAGAGCAGGAAGAACAATAGGCATCACGTGGAATACCTCAGCCAATGAGGCCCTCTTGAAGCTTAAGCGTGCTATCACGGATATTGATCCCCTCCAACTAGCCGATTGGGATGGAGACTTTGTCCTCACCCCGGACCCTAGTAATTGGGCGGTGGGGGCGGCCCTACAACAGGAAGGTCCCGATGGCGCTCTCCGCCCCCTTGCCTTTTTGTCCTGTAGATTGTCAGGCAGCCAATTGAATGGGAGCCCGCGGGAAAAAGAGTGCTATGCAATAGTGTTGGCACTTCTCAAATGGCATGGTTTGGTGGGGAGCAAACGGGTACAGGTCCATACGGACCACCATAGCCTTGAAGGTTGGGCTACGGACGACCTTAGAACCGTGGGGGGTCCCGCTCCACGCAAAGCGTGTGGGCATGAGTTGTTCTCTACATGTGACCTCCATGTGGTTTAGACCCCTGGGCCCGTGGACCTCGTGGGTGAATTCGTGTCCCGTTGGGCGTACCCTGCTAACCAGGTGTTGGGCGATGTCTCCATACATGGGATGGCCGAAGCAGACGAGACGTCCAGGACATGACAGCGGCCGAGAAGGAGGAGCTCCTTGCCCGCCCCATTTGTGTTTCTGGCGGTTGTGGCGCCTGTTGTTACTAGGTCCCGCTCTAGGGAGGCGCCCCGTGCTATTGCGGTGCCCGCCTGTGAGATAAATTGGGCTAAACACTACCTAAATGGTGACCGCTACAAAAGAATGTGGCAGGATGCCTTGAATGGGAACTGCCAAGACGGAGGGGAGTTGTTGGATAATAAGCTCGTCCGTAAGGGACGGTGGTGTGTTGCTACGCCTCTAGTGCATCGGTTGGTGGTAGAATACCATAATACACTTCACGTGTCTACCTCCAGTGTGGAGAAACACTGGAGAGAAACTAACCAATGTGAGGAACCTGAGGGATTGTACAAAGCAGTGGAACTGCAATGTGAAATGTGTCCCTCCCGTGCCATTCCCACGCATGACACCAAGCGCAAGCAGGGGTTCATGACCCCTATGCCCATACCTATGGAGCCAAAGGACTCCATGGTGCCTGATGTGTGTCAGTAACCTCCTACTGGTCATGATGGGGACGAGTATGATTAGATGCTCCTATGCGTGTGCCGCCTTTCCGGCTACCTCATCGCGATCCCTGTTGATGAACCTCGTCATGAACACAAGGATGAATGGCTAACAGCGAAAAGAGTGGCCCGTTGGATAATGGAACGCTGGGTGAATAGATTCGGAGCCCCTCGTTAGATATGCTGCGACCGTGCCCCAGAGTTTTTGAGCCAATATTTCCAAACCCTTTGTTCTCAGATTGTTGCCTGCTCAACCATGTGTCTCGCCGGTAGGCACCAAGGTAATGGCAAGGCAAAAAAAACTTGCAAGCAGCTAAGCGATGCCATTCGCAAGGCCCTTACCTTGAAGAAAGGCACTAACTGGTAGGAGGTTTGGCCTGCTGTTGTACGGGCGTGGCAGGAGACTACAGGTCGTTCAGGTTATATGCCCAATGAAGATGTGTTTGGGACGTGGAACCGTACTAAAGGGCCTCCTCTTGCACAGCCTACGGAGGTTGCCCCAGACGCCGTAGATTCTTTCCAATGGTTTGAGGAGCCTCATGCTCTGGCACGTGGAGCTATGATTCGCGTCCAAGAGACATTGGGCCACACGTATGATAAGAGAAGGAGGACGTCCCCCAATTTCTCAAAAGGGCACCGTGTGTGGGTTCGTCGCCAACGTAAAAATCATGGCGATGAGACTTGCCCATATTGGGATGGACCCTATGAGGTTCTGCCCACGAAAAACACGTGACTTCTATGACATTCTACTGGACCAATAGAGGCTAGTTGATGTCCACGTTAATTGTCTAATGAAGACGGTCAACTCGCGCAAATCCCCCGTGCCTCTAAAATACACGCAAGAGGTTGCTAGAGTGCCCTGACGATTTGAGGAGGACACTTACAATGTGGAGAACGTCTTGGCGCACCGTAGTCGCTGAAAAGGATTTCTCTTCAAGCTACGTTGGGAGGGTTACACTAAGAATTGGGATACTGAGGAACCCGTTGAAAGCTTCTTACCTTCCTACAATGAGTTCTTGTGACTGTACCTGAAGAGTCATGATCTCACTCAAACCGTTGACCTCCTTGCCCACCTTGGTGGACCGCCCTCATGAGAGTGCCACGAAAAAAACAAAACGTTATGGGGTCACATTTTTGTTTGCGGAAGGGATGAGAGAGCAAGAAGCGGTGGGAGACAAAACAAGAAGGTGCATGCACGGCCCACGCCTCGGTTAGAAAAATCCCCGACGCAGCAGGGCCGTGGGTACCGCAGGTTTACCCCACCGTCTACCTCTCTCACCACTAAAGGCTTGAGAGTCCTTGGGGTGGGGTGGCGTGGCATATAGCGGGGGCGTGTTCATTGCAGGGTTCTAGTGCCTTTAAAACCCCAACCTCCGTCTTACTGGAGCGCTCCCACCACCACCAGGACTAGGTCCTGCCCACAATGACGCCCCCCGTCAAGCATGCTAACAGCATGGCAAGGACTTCCCGAAGGCTCCGCGGGTTCATGCGCATGGGGGTGTTTACAAGGTTCCGGAGTGCCGCCCCGTACCGAAACCACGACCCCACGACCGTCCCTAACCCGTGACCCAAGCCAGCGAGCTAAAACATTTGCTCAGGAAATTGGCGAGGGCTTGCAGACTCGAGTAGGTTCGCAGGTACGACCCACTTTCCCTTTTTGCATTGGGCATGCTGGCTTTCCACCATTTTTCCCTTGTCCAGACGAGGGCAAGGAATGCAGGGTACGAAGTACTCGTGTGACTCATATTACATGAAGAAAAACTTTCCTGGTGTGCAAGATTGCCAATACATACGGTGTGGTCTCAGTCTACAGGGAGGGGTCGTCCTCGATGTACCAGTATGCTAATGTGAATCGCAATGGGTGCCTTTGCCCCGTCATTCCTTGAGTGGGTGGGGTCTTCCAAGGCTATGGCGTTGCGGATTTGGGCGCTTTCTGCCGCCTGGGTATTTGCGCCCAGTCACTATGCGTTTCCTGGGTTGGGAGTGGGTACCCGTGATTGCCATTGCATGGGGCTGCATGCTGGCTGGGTGAATTCTTCATTTTTATGGTGAATTTCGTGGGGGATATTCTTGCCTACAGCGAGAAAGAACGAAAAACATGACCAAAAGAAGGAGTGTAAACGCACTTGTGTGTGTATGCATGCGCGAGGATATATGGTGGTACTTTCTCTGGAGTTCCCAACTAGTGGGCGTGCGTTTCCACAACACCCAAGTGGTCCTCTATCCGAACACCCAACCAACCGGGTCGGGATATGGGCCTGGCATTTTCAAAAAGAGGCCCGTGCGTGGACTTGGGTTTCAACAACACACACGAGCCTCTCTCTCCATGACACACCAAAACCCGGTGTGCCACAGGCCCATGGATTCCGTGCCCGTGGGTGCATGCCGTCAGTTTAATTATCGGAGTATATGGTTACCTGTTACGTGGGTTATCACCCGCCCCCCGAGCAAGCAAGACCTAGGTTGACGTCATACACGGTGAAACGGGGTGTGGGGAGTAGGTGCTCCTTCGGGGCGTGTCATCGTGCCCCCGGGGAGCTGGAAGGGCTGATACCCCTCCAGGACGTTTCGGGCCACCTCCACACATGTCCACTCAAAGGTCATCCCTTGTGTTACCGCTCGCCGGAGACACACCCAGGGAAAAACCTAACCCGCGACCTAACCTAAGTGCTTATACACAAGCCCCCAAGACACACACCAACACTAAGCAAAAACGTGGTGTATCGGTACACATGTTCTATTGTGAATATGTTTACCATTTGTTGTGTGTCCGTGAGTATTTTGTGGCAGCTCTTGTGTGAATGATACGTGTGTAACTCTTTGCCATCACTAGCCCCATGGCCGCCACCGCTAGGCCCACACTCCGTGACACTCTCCGGGCGAGTGTGTACCTCCAGGCTCTGCCATTGGGTGTGCGCACACAACTTTCTCTTGTGTCTGGTGGCGTGCACCGCTCAATTATGTATGTATGATATGTATACGTAATATGGCTCGTGGGTGGAGCATTAATGGTGAGATCAAGTTATTATTATACGGGTAACTGGTTTGTCCATTTAAGTGTGTCAGCTCACACCCACATCCCACTCCGTACCTCCTCCTTTACCCTCTACGTGATGCACCACGTGTTCCACACAAGCTAATATTAAGCAACAACAAGGACAGGGCCCTTGGCTGAGCCATGCGCACGGGGGCAAATAACATCTTAGCCAGGGCCCTTGGGTGAGCCGTGGCTTTCCGCTGGTACACGCGGCGGTGCTCTGGCCGTCTCTGAGATCACACTTGTGTGGCGGCTCTGTTTGCAAGTGGGCCTTTGACTAGGCCTTGTCTAACTCGTTTCAAGCAAGCGTTCAACAAGCAACAAATCTTACAAGCAAGAGCTCACTCGTTATTACAAGCGTTAGATCAAGACATCAAGCACATGCAAGCGCTCGTTAACTCTCTGAAGCATGAGGGTGCCAGCTCAGGGCATCGTGCCCGTGTTTCCATTGTGTCTAGTGATTCGATGAGTTACCCTCAGGCTGTGGTGACCTCTTTCCTCTATCTAGTGAGCTGCTGCGCGCACAGTGCGGCCCTCGTGGCCCCGTCTGCTTGGTGGCTAAGCACGGCACAAGGCATTAGCGCATCACAAGCAATAGCACGGCTCAAGTCAGTGGCAATGTACAAGTCATCGCTTGAAGTGTGTCATTTTTCAAGTTTGTGAGAAAAAAGGCTGTCCTGGTTGTAAGGATCGTTTTAATGTTCTTAACCGCATCAACTTGTTCTGGGGCTGACGTCCCCCATAGGATTGTTCGTGGAAGTGGAGGAGGAAATGTGGTTTCTACTTATACGGGATGTAGAGTACAAAAGGGAAGAAAGAGGATGACATGAAAGGGTTGCGGGTATGGTACAAGTCGCCCCAAGTCAGGGCAGTGCGTGTGAACGAAGTTTGTGTGGTGCATTGAGTGTGGTTTGCTTGTGTGTGTGTGTGGTGAAGTGTGTTAAGTGTATGTGTATGTGAAGAGACAAAGAAGTGCGGTCTCGAAGTACTGAATGAGTGGACAAAGCGGTGGTCAAAGGTAGATAAGTGAACTGGACAAGCTGTAGGCACAGAGTCTCTGCACCAAAGGGCTACTACTGCCATGCCTCCGCAATGCGTTTTGCAAAAGCCCTGCTTTCACCCCTGGGGGAAAAGACCACTGGCGGATGCACGCAGAGCCCACTGGCAGACGCAAGCAGAGCAGAGACAGGACTATCAGCATAAACAGATCAAGAAGTCTGCAAAATAAAAGATCAAGGGACTGATACATCCAGCACTAGCGGCTGCCGAAAAAAAAGAAGATGGGAGCGAAATTAATTAGCTGACCCGTGAGGCTTGCCGGGCGTGCCAGTGGGGGCACTGGATGTCAACACGTGAAAGGCCAATGAGTCGGCGCCAACCAGCATTACAGCCGCACCGTGGGTATGAACACATGCCCCGCGGTGTTGACTCAATCTCCGCGTCGAGAGGGTCCGGATGTAGCCAATCCAGGTCTTGTGTTACCGTTGAGGCCGACAGCGCAGTACTATACCGCCCAGACAGTTCATGAAGTGGAGCGTCCGGCTCTGATGTACTATCGTAGTCCAAGAACTTTCCACGTGGGATGTCGGGCGTGGAAGTGTCCTCCAAGGCGGGGCTGGAGTCGGATGAACTTTGCAGACTAGGTAGATCGCATGCAGAGACAGACTGATTGCTAGGTGGCTGGTCTGGGAGGTCATCGGCCAGAAAGGGGCGCCACGGGTAGGTAGGAGGGCCGACTGGTTGTGGTTGGACAATTCGCGGTTCGGCTGCCGCAAGTGACCTGCAAAAGGGCGTCCGTTTGATTTAGCGGTGGCCACGTGGGTGTTTTCTCGTGCCCACCCGTCGAGATCTTCGCGGCGCAGCGTTGCCCTTCTTGGGCAATTGCATTGGAGCGGCTGCCTCTTTGCGAAGCGGCTTGCGTAAAAGGGTGTAACCCGGAGATGCAGAGTTGAATGTCTGGGAAGTCTCGGCCAGGAACTCTGAGCGGTCATCTAAGTCGGGTGCTGCGAGGTCAGCAAGCGCTTGGAACGGGTTGGTCGTAGAGAAGGGCGCGATACATGTCGGGCCATCTGTGCTAGATGCACGAGAAGAATGTGGAGAGGCGCGGCTACTGCGGCGTCGAAGGGCCGGTGACTCGGGCGGTCTTGGTGAACTTTCCACTATCAGAGGAGGGCAGATTGTTTTCCCCTGCAGCATATATGAGCCCGGGGGCGGTGCACAGCTGTGCAGGGTGGCAAACTGGTCTGCTAAGCGCGTGACTATTGGTATGCCAGGTGCCGCACTGCAGGTAGGCGACGGTAGGCGGGGCTCAGGCTAAGGCTGTTGAGGACCGTGGGCTTCACCGCTATGCAGACAGTAAGGGGAGTGGGCAAAATTGACATTAGGTTGACTGACATTCGCCGAAGTTTGTCCCGTTGTGTTGGAGAACGTACCCGGAACGTCGTACGCGGCAGCGTTCTCTGGATAGTATGGTGACAAGGGACTACAGCTTTCAGGCACGGCGGCGGGCGAGTAGGCATCGTAGTACGCGTGAGTCTGGTACGCCTCGGCGGAGCTTTCGGCACACGGACATTGCTGCTCTAGTAAGGGAACGTCCTGGTAGTAACTGGCGGTGTTCTGAGTGGCGTCGGTTCGCGGCCCGTAAGCAGTCCAGGGGAACGTTGAACAGGGCTGCTCTACAAAAGGATCGTCTGGGTAGTAGCTGGCGGTGCTCTGATTGGCGTCGGTCCACGTCCCGCAAACAAGCCAAGGGGACGGTGAACACAAATCTCGACAGGCGCCATTGGCGTAGCGCGGAGAGGCCTGAAGGGGAATGCGCGGGAAAAGATGCGAATTTGCGTGTAGATAATGTAGCTTCATTTGCTGGACTTCGTGCAGCAGTAGGCTGGTGAGGTGCGTAGCATTTAAGAGCAGGGCTTGCAATATGTCGCTTTTGGTAAGGCTGGCGACTCGCGACGGCGACATCCTGGATCTCGGTGTTGGGGCTGATCAGTTGACGGTGGCCATCATTTCACAGGGTAAAAAGCCGGGAAAAAGCCCGTGTGAAAGGTCCTGCTGCTGGCTTTCCAATTGTTAGATGTTGAAGCTCAGTAGGATCCGCCCGCGGGTTTTTTTTTTGGCGGAGTTGTAAGGATCACTGCCACGGTTTCTCCGCGTTGCATTGCAGGACAGCACCGTCATCCCACCGTGGCAACAGTCACCTGGCCGTAGGTCATTGAAGTTTGGTTCATTTCACATCCCTGTGTCTCTGATCGCTGTCTTTACCCTCCTGCACTCTCCCTGTTACAGGCACAGTTCTATGCCAAGTACGCACTCGTCTCTGGCAGTCAGTAGCAGTCTGGCCAGGTGTCAAAATTTTGGTACTCTCGCGCTGCACCGTTTTGCAGGAACCGTCACCCTTTGAAGCGTTTAAATGTGTGATTTCACTTTGCCTTTAGTTTTGATTCTGAAGAAAAATACCAATTTTACTTGCTCCACCCGACAATAATTTTTGCGACACACGGGGACCAGACTCTGCGCGCAACAGCTTGCAATTCCGCTTACTAACTATTGCGGGAGCAGCGGGATCCTGTTAATGGATTTCATGATTTTGGCAGTTGTTCAATTCCCGCCGATGAGGGCTACTTCAGCGGCTGTGCGCCGACCTCCAGATTGCCCGCGTCAGTTCGAATCCCTCGGGAGAGATCAGGTGATATCCCAGCATTTGGTGTTCGTTGTAGCTTTGTGACTGCTACGTTCCTCTTGGGCATGTACTTCCTGTATATTATATTGCATTTCCTTGTTAGGAACATAGGATGTGAGATAGATAAGGCAATCTTGGATCCTTTGTAGCTATAAGAATTTGTGGATGTTAGGGGGGATTTCTCACATGTGCATATCATTTATTTCAAGGGCTATTTGTACCATATCTGTTTGCAGGATACTATTCAGAATTTCAGAAACTGTTATGTTTTTTTTGTCAAGCAATGTTGCTGCCCATACCACTGCGCCATCTGCTCCTGACCACTTGGTCCGCCTTCACCAGTGCATTCAGGCCAAAATTGTTCATTTTGGCCTCAGAGGAGTCGCGTACATTAAAGACAGGCACAGTCCTTACACAAGGGTGGAAAGGGCTAGGCTAGGTATCCAAAGAGGAGCGGCAGTTGTGGCATGGTGATCATTTCTTCTCACTAACCTCAGTCCCCCCATCGCTCCATGATTGCTTATCTAAAATGGTCTTAGGTCCAAGATCCCTTTGAGTGGATCGACATCGAGTTTTGAGTCTGAATGTTGGAGCTGCAGGACAAATTGTGTACCCTTGGCCTCCAGCAGTATGGGCTTCATTCTGGCGACGGTTGCAAGTGGCAAGTCCAGCACTCTGACTCAAGCTGCTGGTTACGCCAACAGCCTAAAAGCATATAGAAGAGCTGAACGCGACTATGCAGTTGACGCCTTTTACTTTCAAAGAGATGAACGTTGTAAGTTTGGGCACAGTGATTGGAAGAAAAATGAATTCTCCAATTTTCTGAATTATATTTGGAACTTGAGGTATTTCCTACGAAGAAGAAACCTGAGGCCCTTGCAGGACCA
Source organism: Eutreptiella sp. 'Long Island Sound 2002' (assembly GCA_964036045.1). Taxonomy (NCBI): domain Eukaryota; phylum Euglenozoa; class Euglenophyceae; order Eutreptiales; family Eutreptiaceae; genus Eutreptiella; species Eutreptiella sp. 'Long Island Sound 2002'. The sequence continues at coordinate 145,851,240 of OZ038379.1, read as the reverse complement.
TCCTATATGCTGAGTGCCCCTCAGGCATGAGATAGTCATGCTAAATTGTAAGGTGCTCTAGAAAACAGAATTACAGACTGCGCTACGCAAGCCACTATGCAGATCTGAGGTGGGTAGGTAGGTAGGTGTCTTCCGGAGCTCGAGATGCCTCCTTTGAGAATGCAGGAACAAGGTCTTACCGAGGGGACGTCTTGTCCCTCCCACTGCCCTATGTCACATGCCTCGTGAGCCACTGCCGCAGGTGCTCCAGAAAGCAGTGTCGCAGCAACGCGGTCCAGGTGTCCCGGTCCGGAGGCTGTCCCAACATTTGTCCATGGGTAGGGGCACATGTCCTCTTCTTTGGGCAGCAGCTCTGGCGGGGTGCCCATCCGTGTGGAGTTTCTCTCACCACAGGGGGTATTGCGCCCGCTGTATACGGTGCGGCCCCGTCACCCCTGTTGCTTAAGTGGTGGGGTCCCTTTGCTTTACAGGCGACCCTTTCGTAAACTGTGTACCGGCTCGCCAGTCATTGGTTGCTTCCATGGCTCCGCTTGAAGTTTGCCATGGTGCCAGATGCCATGGTCCCCGGTGCACGTGCACCCTGGCTTGGCTCAGTTCCGACCTAAGGAACGTTTGTAGGACTGCCCCGTGCCGTTGTGTGAGCTCTACTGCCTACTCCTGGTTTCTCCGGTATCACTGTTCTTACTCTCATCAACACCCCCATGCTTTGTCAAAATGGAGCATCCTGCAAGTACACCGCTCGGCACCGCTTGGCCAGCTAAATCCACCCAAGTGAGCAACGAATTGAAATCAGCTTTAGTATCACATCAATACATGGAAGTCATGGAGGAAGGAACCTCCAGTGAGTCAGCAACAAATGGAGATGGTATAGAAACGAAAGCCCTAGAATTGAATACGCAAGTATCAAAGAAGATTTTGCATCCCTAGTCCAGGAATGACTTTTCATCCCATGCACCAGCAAAGTATGCGTTCCGCTCTGGACATTTGACACGATGCAACCATAACCTCAGTTCAGCGGCTTCCGAAAACACAGTGGCTCAGGTGGGATCCTGCATAACACATTGACATCCATAAGGCGCTTATGGCTTAGTCCAAACGTACATAACATCATACACAACACAATGAAAGGTTTCTGGCTTTCCCAAATGCTGGCAGGTTCCTTGCTTTTGATAAAGAAAACCTTGATGATTTTCCCCACTGCAAAATGATGATCACAACGTAGATTAGCAGGGCAGCCAAACGCCATACCGAATGTGTTCAGCATGTTCTCCTTCAAAATCAACGCATAAGCAGCAAAAAGGGGCTGCACATGAACACTGCAGGTGTAAATACAAAGCTTCAATGTTGTATAAACAAAGCAGATGGCTTTATAGTGAAAACTGACATATTTCTTGCCCAACAGTCAATGATAGGCACTTCAAGTGCACAGTTTGCAATGCAATTGAGTTTGCTAGGAACCCGGGGCATGTAGGGTTGGCCAGACACAGGATATGCCTTCGCCAGCTTGACCAAGCATTTGAATTCAGAATAAGTTACCAAATAGGACCACAAGAGGTACATGAAACCTTTGAGTATCTAGGTCCTGAGGGGGAAGACCACCGGGCTTAACAGGTAAGGAAAAAGGCATGAAGTGCCTAGTTTATTTCTGTAATACCTCCATGAAGAAAGACATCTCCGGTCACTTGAGTGTTAGGGGTGACCTTTATGGGTGCTAGGGCTTTTACCCTAGTTGGTTTCAAAAATGTACTTTTCTGCTTCAAAAGAGCGATAAAAATGATTAAGTTTTAGTCTCCAATAATTCCAAAAGAATACGGCGGGTTTGCCCTGGATCATGTCCCCAAAAGAAGATGTTGAAGTAACATTTTCTTACTCCCCCTAGTTAAGCTAGTAGTCAAGTAGTAGTCAAGCTAGTAGGACCAAGGTAAAGGGCTCAAACTCCCTCGAAATTGCCTCAGAAAATGCTGCAAACAAGCATTTGACACTCTCATCAGTTCATAGAAATGTTTTACACTGCTGGTACCTTGGGAAACAGCGTAATGTACTTTGTTTGAAGTCCCATTCGAGGAAGATTGCTGAAATGTTGCCAGAACCGGGCAAAGGCATTTGGTACACATTTCGGGGTAGTCGGGTTGGAACCCAGGGGGCGCTCCGGAGAGCACACATGGTTAGCCACTAGGATATGGTCCATCGCTCTAATGCGAACGGCCGTCGCTGTATAAACAACATTTTGGTAAACATCCTGGCCAAAGGTCAGCGCGGAGCAATACTCCCGCTGAAGTGCAGAAACCTCCTGGAGCTGAAAAAAATAGTGAATGAAACAAATGGGGTTTGAATCCTGCCGTGTGGCGAAAAAAGTAGCCATTCCGAAAGTCAAATGGCTAAAATTTGACGCAAAGACGTTGGAAGTTGGCCTATTCTTTCCAAAACCAACAGCCTGAGGCAAGCGCAACAGACCCGTGGCTTAAGGAAAGAATCAACGAAGCATAAAGGCACACTAAAACAAATGTGTGCTACCGTGTTTTTGACGGCTTTTAAGCGCAGATTTTGGCCCGCTGCCTCAAAAATGTTATATGCTTCATAAAAGAAGACAGAAAATTACACAACAACACGGGTCAGGCAAACGACCTACTGTTCAGGTACGTCCCTGTCATTACACTCGCGTGCATTGTGCTCATGTTGAGAGATAGGGTTGTTCTGGTAGTGTCCGTGGGGGCTGCGGTTATCTCCTCTTCTGTTTTGCGCAGGTTAACAGAAAAAAGAAATGTATGGCCCACCAACGGAGCACGCTGCGCACGTACAGTTAAAAGAGGCGCTGTGGTCCCGGTGCATGTGCTTAATCCGCTCAGTCACTCGTTGTTGCGCACGTTCCTGCGTTTGTATTCGCACTTTCTGTTCCTCATTAGGTCAGAAGAGAAGTACTTACCCAGTGCTGTTGTTCGTTGTTTTTGCATCTAGGGTTATTTGACATTGTAGGCTTCGCTTTGTGTTGTTTCTCAGCCATCCGTCACGCTTGCTCTCCTGTAGGAGACGCCACAACGTGTGCCAAGGCTAATTGTCACGTCATTCTGTACTAGCGAGCGTTTTTCTTGCTCAAGAGACACTAATTGACAAAAGGTCCCGGAGGTGCAACATGCAGGTAGCTCAGGGACGGCAGCAATTGGCTGACAACCTTGCAAAGAAAAGTCCCGCACTTTGCTTGCATCATCTGGAGGGACACCATTGGAGGCAGGCGCAGCAATAACAGTACCCAGGTCAGGACCGATATGATGCACAATCAAATCCCAGTCTAAGAAATCCTTTAATCACGCTCAGGCACCGAAAGTGGTACAGTGCTGTTTCAAAGGGCAAGACAAAAATGCAAAAAAAAGACAAGAGGTAAAATGTTTCACATACCCTGTTTTTTCGTCTCTAACTTTCTAGACCCAAAAATAAGTGGATGAGGCTGTTGTACGATCATTGCAGGAGATTTAGGAAAGAAAAAGTGACATCATCATCTACAAATGCAACGGCTCACAAGTCACAATAAAAAAACTGGGCAACTTAGCCTCAATTGGCATTTCTTGAATGTGATCCCTCGACACACGGCTCGAAAGAAGTCAAGATATGCTATTTGTTCTGTGCAGTGATTGTGCAAATTGTGGTTTGAAAGTAGTGCTGTTCTGGGCAGGCGATCTCAGAACTAAGGTAAACTGGCCTTCATACCAGCTTTGGAATGGGAGGCCCCACAGTTCCAATCTAAATGTAGGTAGTTTTAAGTCAATTACCCTGGTTCGTATGTTGCACTGCGAGGCTGTGCAACTGGTTACCGAAAATGGAATCATTTACCCACAGTTGTGCTGCAAAACAGTTTAAAGGGGGGTAAGCATGGAGGGACATAAATTGCAAAACATACAGGAGACGGAGAACAAGGATTTTTAGCAGCAAGTACCTCCAAAAATAGGTCCCTCCAACAAAACATTAGCAAATTTGCTCACATCGCTCTAGCCTTTTTTGGCGTCAAAAAATGAGAAACTGAGGGGGACTAGGTGAGGAAATGCACTGCTGCAATGTGCTGCCTTGAGAAACCACAGCAATTGAGGAGAACAATGTACCACAGCACCCGAAGTGAAACTATGTACATCGAAACGTATCAGTCTGTCTGAAATTCTTTGTAAATTTCTGATTGACAGAAAACATTTGACTCGTTTGCAGCATCCCCGTGCTTCGGCGGCGATTGGCATTTCTATATGAATCATCTCAATGTAGCAAAACTAGCAGAGATAGACGGCGGAAATGAATCCAGAACCTTCAAACTACGTAGGTCAATCCTCACTGAAAATCCCGCGCGGGGCGATAATGCTAATAAGTAAAATGGCCATAATCTGGAGGACTGCGCAGATCCGAGGACCTCTGGGCTGATTAGGGGTGAGCCGAAACTAAAGCTAGGTTTTGCACTTTGGTCACTGGATCACAAACTAGATTGGACCCAGTTTCTTTGAATGCACAACCACAACTGAAACTTGAGAAAGCACAAAGTGGTTGAGTTGCATTCATCACTGATAGAGAATACGTTGAATGTCTTTTCAATCTTTGGGAGGGAACTTAGGTCCCCAAGCTTCATCATGGGGATGGATGTTAAGAACCAAAACAGAATGCTATTGGCTTCTACCTAAATCACGTGGTTTGGTCCACTGCAAAAGCGCAACTCTCATCTCGGCAATCAGGGCAAACGTGAGTTGTGTTTATTACCCAGCCACCACAGTTTCAATCTTTTTTGAGTCTGTCAAGTAGCACACAATTAGGGTTAGAAACTAGTGAAACAAACCAACTGGACAAACCAGGTATCGGCAATCATGGGAGGATAGCTTCAAAACAAACAGCACGCTTTATTTCGAAAGCTAATTTGAATTCATCAATCGTATTGGTTGCAAACTTTCGAACCATATGTTATGTCCAGCTTTTGCAGTAAAAAGAAACTTTGGTAGCAACGAAACATGCTCGATGGTGAAAAACAACTTCGGGGTGTGGTCTTAATAACTGCTCTCCAACTTGTTCGCGATGTCTTGTGTGATTTGGCGACATCTTGCTTAGTAGCGGGCAAGTACCCAGAAAGCCCTGCTATTTTGAAACCCATGAAACTGAAAAACTGGTTGTTCTTAAGAAAACCGCCAAAACTCTTTATTTGTCAAAATAGTTGGTTTCCAACCCTTATAGTGTAGTACCCCAATGTCCCGCCCAAGGTGAAGTTTTTGCCTCAATAGCAGATTACTTTAACTTCTTATTAAATGGGACCTAGTCGTCTTGCATGCAAAACATCAAGGCACGCGCATGGCAAACAAAATGCCTTTCACCAGCAATCGTTGTTCGCTCAGCACATATTCCATGTGTTTCAAACGTTTAAACAATGACCTAGCTGTCTAGACATAGAACGTTCTTTTTTCAATCAACACCAAAAGTCATCAGTTTTTGCTTGATTGCTAATTATTGTCATTAACAGAATAAAACCCCGTAATGACCCGACCAAACCAAGTCGAATAAGGGCATCCTTTCGGCAAGCAGACTAGACCTGAATCGTTTGAATTTACAAGGGAAGTTTGTTGAAAGAACGATAAGTGAAATCCCGTTTGTGACGCATTGTTAGCTGAAAGATAATGATGCAAAGTGAAGTAACATGCTTTGGCGGTTTCCAATGATGAAAGTATCCTTTCCATGAGGGGCAGGCCTCGAGCTTCCATCGGACCAAAGAGGACGATGAAACAAACATCACCCAACTCCTTCTGCAAAAAAGGGGGCAAATTTTGGAAACATCCAATGATAACTATTCTTCGCACGAACACATTGTTTCATTAGTGGTCAATTTTTTTTGCTCGATGCTCCGTCGGGGAGCTGCTGGACGCACCTTGGGGGCCCGTTGCAATGCAATGACCATTGCTTCACACTCTACAGTCTCTGTGCATTCGGGGTTGGCATCTATAAATTTAATAGGGCTAAAAACCCTATTTTGCGGCCTGGCGACCATATTTTTGATCAGTCAGGCAGGCCATTATGCCGTCTTGTTTAGGGCACGATAGGTCAAACAAGCGATGACACAACCAGCCAATCATAGATAACGTTCGTTTTGGTGCTTGCGAAATCAGTTTCACGCTGCTCTTACTCTACCACTCATCACTTGCAAAGGCGCTCGCTTGGAATTGGCGCAAATGTACGTCACGCAGAGGAGGCGCTCGTCCGTCAGCATATCTTTGGTTTTGGCATTGTTGCCGTACATGTTTTTTGCAGATAGCATGAGAGACATGTTTTTTTAAATTCTCTACTAAATATAGCTATCCCGAAAGCTTCCGGATGTGCTTTGGCTACCTTTCTGGCAGCCATGATCAGAGTAAAGCAAAGTCGTTGGGCCCAGCAAAGGGTGTGGCTAAGCTCTTAGGCCGGGTGCTACATTTGGTAACCATGGGAACGAAACCATTATCTTGGTTCTCGGCACAAAATTAGTCTGTTGATGTCAACGCTATCTTGCTGCAAATGTGTTCACGTTGGCAGTCAAGACCACTTGTTCAGATCACCATTTCCTATGGCTCGCTGATGGTATGTCTGCATTCCTTGGGACACTGTGTTGATGTTGTAGTTGCACCAATATCCTTGTAGGTGCAGCAAAGGTAAGGGAAACAAGGCAAGGCGTAGTTGTCTGAAGAGAGCGGCACACATTCTAGTTGTTTGTTGGCCAGTGTGTTGTTCAGCAGAACTTTGGGGAAGGTGCTGAGTTGCAATTTTGAATAGTATGAATGAGAATCCGAAGAAACATCTGTATTGAAGGTGTCGCAGAATGTGGCACAAGGTTGCAAGAAACCCTCAGGCCTTACTACACTTATTATTGTACGATCCATGTAAATCTTTGGCGTACCGTACAAAATGTCCCATCGGCGGCACGTTTTTGGACAGAACATGCCCGGGTCTCCTATGGCTGTCAAATTAGCTGGGTCGAAGGAAACATGGACACCCCAAAAAGACACCCGACTATAGTTTGTTTCTATGCTTTGCGACTTCACAGTTTATAATCCATTGGCTACACCAACTTAATGCAACAAAGGTTTGTTGCGGTAGTCTAGCATGATTGATTTACAGTTTTGTTTCAAGGGAGGTCGGTCTTGAACAGCTAGATACATCATCGGCAACTTTTACTGACGATTAGGTTGGGATCATGGCCATTTCGACTTTTGTTAAACCAAGGACGAAGATAATAATAGAAATGAAACAAAAAAATACATGGCATTATGACAATGGGGTGTGTTTTGTATGCAAGTTGATACAAGAATTTTGTAGATGCAGGTTTGTCTCATCCCCAATGTTGGGAGTCATTTTACTTTCATTTTTCCTTGTTGTTGCATCACACACACTTTTGAAAAGTGAACACGTGTCAACCGCGGTTTGCTTTTTTGTTTTGGATATTGTCACAAGAATGTTTATATAAATTGATAAATCTGCCCCTTGTAATACCATGATGCATTCATCTCAGCAATGGGGCATGTGTTAGCCCTAGAGATGGAGAAATCTATAATCTTTACAAACGGTCCCCTGGGCCTGTTTGATTTCTCCCCCCAACTCCTACTCATCCTTGTCTCAGCAACAGAAAAATTCCTGTCTGTCGCAAAACAACGCCTGCTCTTTGACCGCATTTCCCTGTTCTTCCGCGCACACCACAAAGTTTTTCTCCCCTACCGTATCCCAATAAAACAATCCATGGCATGTCGTTCTGCGAAGCAACATATTCGTACTGCAGCGTGCTCTGTGATTGACAGTCAGCCCCACTGGCCTGTCCGCCTCCGATCTTACCTGAAATCACGAGTATGCGTCATCACGGGAAAAAACCCCCACTGTCGGTGACATCCTGCTCAACTCAGATTTCACCAAGCTCCCCTATGACGTCTCAACAACGGATGAGCAGTGTGATTACCCATGCAAACAATGGGCACACCTCCCTAGGGTGACCATGCCCTCATGGCCTTATCGTCTTTCGAGACCCTTCTGTGTTACGTCACATTGCCCCGTCAATGGATTTTTCTGTTTTCGCTCAAAACATGAAGAACTCCACCGTCCCATCACACAAGGTGTTTTCCTCGTCTGTTAAGAGTACCCTGTCGGCAACATGTTCATCGCTACCCGAGGACCGCGTTGTGCTACACGCTGACATCGCCTCTGAGCTTGTATCCTCATGTGCCGCAGTCTATAACACCTGTGCGCGTGAGTGCTCGAAACTAAATTATGCCCCATATGTCCATAAACAACGTGACAGACTGCCACCTTACATCATACCACAGTTTTTGGACAAAGCACCACAGGTGCCAATTTTTGCCTGCGGACATTTCTGGAGAAACGTTCACCACTCTACGGACTTCACATCGCCCCGCTCTGCTGAGCTGTTCAGACAGACCTCAGCCCGTGATGCCAAATTTCTGCTACTCTGGCAACTTGTTGACTCACTGAGTCTATCTGTGCGAGGCGAAGCTTCTGTTTTTTCTCACTCACACCGCGTATCTCCGCTCACGCACGCCGAGTAGGCACAGGCCCAAAAAATTTTCCTCACCCACAGGCCTACGGCCTCGTACAAGCATCGTGTCCGCCATATTTTAGAGACCCACGTCCCACGACTCAAGGCCTCTGCCCCAAACAATTTTTCTGATGCTACCATTGCGCCGTTGTCCATTCACTCTACACTTATACCCGCAGCCCTGCGTGCCGAGACCAAAAAACAAAAAATAGTCGATGACTTATGCCCACCTGCCTTGTTCAGCGAAGCCTCACCGGGCTCTCCGGCTGTGCCCGTTCTCCGCAGTCGTCCCAGGGCCAGACAACCCTCACACTTGTATCTGCATAAACACTTAAGCAGTGACCCAGCTCCACCTACGCCTGCCCGTAGACTTACTTTCGCCGCCTCTATTGCGGAACCCCCGCACAAGACACCCATTGAATTCAGCACCCTGCCCTCTGATTGGCGTCAACTTTTGACGTTGTTTGCCAACCCCACACCCCGTCATCCGGATTCAGCCCTCTCTCCCATTTGTAAATTACGTAAGTCAAAACAGTCCCGCCCGTCGGTGCCACACACCATGCCATTGCTAAAACGTAAGTGGAAACACCACGATCCAACAGCCCTACTGAGAGTACGCGAAGTCATCACACACGGCTCACATCCAACCAAGCGACTCTGTTGCCACTTCGGCGTTTGCCTCACCATGTTGTGGAAATATGCGGCTTCTCTCCCCGGCTCGATAGAACGTGTATCTATGCAAGACTTGCTTGGTTTCATTGAATCCCTGAAAACTGCAAACTGTGACGACGGGTCGGTAAGGGGAGAACTAGATTTGGTTGAGATGGTCCCCAATATACCACGCTCAAAAATTTTTGCCGCCATTTGCTATTTTTGGAAAAAGTTGTCTAAGGAAAAACGCTGGGACATCCATAAGTCGGGGTTCCACGTCCTTCGTGCGGGAGTCAGAACATTGGATTACATGGGCAGCAAATCTGGTGATACAGCTTTCCAATTTTTCAGCTTCCACGGCTTCATTTGTTTTATGAATTGGGAAGGGCTTTTCAACGACCGCTTTGTCCACTTCTCAAGCATCTTGCCCAAAACGATGGGCACCGCCATCGGTGGCACCTGCTCTGCACAGTCAGCCTCTATCACCCTGTTGTACCTTGAAACTAGACGAAAGCCCCAGTCCCTGCCTCCTCTCATGCGCTACCGTGACAATCATTTGGTTATGCTCCCACATACCAAGCCCGGCCTGTCACCGAAGCCTGCCCTGCTCGCCCTGGCTAAGAAACTCAAACAGGTGGTACACATGCATGGACGTTACCGTGGAAGGTTGGGGCAGATCTCTCAATTTTTTGGAGTCTGAACTACAATTTTCACAAGACCTACCCTTCGTGTCCGTGAAACGACCCGTGTTTGAATCACTTGTGGGTGACTCTACGTTGCCGGCACATGCCCGCATGTTTGAAATGTACAGCCCGAATTGTCGATCCATGCTGAAGTCTTTTATACCGAATGCGGTTCGAAAATCAGCATGGTACCCGTTTGCACATGCACCCAGCACTTTTGCACTGAATATCAGCAACGTTCTTTTGGTATTGCTCAAGAAAAACTACCCTTCCAGCTGGTGGCGACCCCGACTATTTGCTAAAATGTCTGCACTTGATCTTTACTCTCAGGCCTTGTTCGGAATCGAGCTTACCAATAGTGAACCCAGTTAGCTGAAGCGTTGTTCCTCCTCTCCCCATGCACACGGAATGGGCTAAGGCAAGCTCAGAGCACCATACCAATGTGTGTGACAACCCGGTGAAAGAAATCCTGTTAGGAAAATCCTGCACTGCGTCGTCACCGCTCCTCTTGCAGAAAGGCAGTGTTGCCTAGTGTTTGTCTTCTTCTTTGCAAGTGTCTTGTGCCAATACTATGACATTTGTGCACCCTTGTTTTTGTCATCATGTAGATCTCTTCTTCGATCGCAAACCTTGTGCTCAAACACCTAATAATGCTCTCAACCGTGCAAACAGCAATGACGTAATATACACAAGGTTCCATTTTGCATGTTGCCGGTGAATCTATGGGTATAAATGTGACCCGTTTTCAACCAACGTGTTCACCAATGATAGCTAGCAATCACCGCAACCGCTTTTTTCTCCGCTTTTTGCCTCTCTTATTCACAAAGCGCAAACGCGTCTTCAAAAGAGTGGAAGTGTTCTTTTGACTTTGTGAAGAAGAAGTCCGTAGAGTACGCCAGTTAAAACCCTTGCATGTAGGTGTTCCCTTCATGGTGCACATGTGGCCGAGTTTCATCCGGAAAGTGACGCAAAGGCTCCTCAATATTACAGTGTTTGCTTTTCTGTACGATACATAATATAAATGGCCCCGTTTGTCTTTCATATGGTTTTCTCACCAACCTCAAGAGAATCTGCTATTGTACCAACCGTTACATAGACATGCAGTAATGTCATCGAAACTTTCATACCGCATGAAAGAAATGCCCTTACTTCTTTATCCCGCTTGGTACAACGGCATTGATTGTGTTGGTGGTAACCCTTGAAACACTGCTTAACAGGACATGCGTAAAACTCGCAAACAGTTTTATTAATTAATCGGGATCACCGGTAAGGATCCGTAATCGGAGGTTTTTGCAAAGCCATCGGCACAATCCGTTATTTTGAAAACCAACTTTCGCCAATCCATTGGAGTGGCTGTAAACGTTCCGGGGTGTCTTAGGGGAAACAACATGTCGGATTTTTTGCATAAAAAAGAGGCAATGGTAGCAACAACTAATGGTTGATGGTAACATAAAACCTGGAACATACTTTTGACCATTGCGCGCCAATTCGTACGGCTTCTTAGATGATGGATGACAAGCATTTCGGAAGTCAAAAGCAATTATTCGGCAAAATCGGTTACTTTGAAACCGATTGATCGGAAAAAACGGTGGTTTTTGTAAAAACAAAATTCCACAACCGATTATTGTTGAACCCACCAGGTTCCACAACCTAGACATGGGGCATCAATTTTACATCTCCTTGAAATGAAACCCCTATTGCTGTGCCGAAGATGCAATCTCGGTTTAGGAAAACTGTTATACACCCTGCAGATGGTGCACTTCGCATGCACGTTTGCCCATCCATGGTGCAAATATTGCTGGTTTCAACCCGCTGGTAAAAAACATAGGTCGGTATCTCGCATTCCGCATTCCTCCCCAAACCTTCATAAAATGTGGAAATATGTTTTTTCAAGCTGTGGCGAGAAATGGCCCAGACACCACACAACTTGTGCAATTTGAATCAGCATTCATGCATCGTTGCGGTAAATGTGACTGGTTTTTAAAAAAGAATTTCGCAGAAAAACGTCAAATTGGGCATATGTGTTAGGCCCCCCATGTGTACCTCGAGCAAGAGCTAGCTTATATTGTCGGAGCACAAACGTGTCAGAGCACATGTGTCTGCAAAAAAACCGTTATCCACGCCGTTTGTGCCTTTTTTTGGCAAAAACAATTTCATACAAATATGGGGAGGGCACAGCGAGATTTATAATAGGGGAACAGTTCCTTGAGGTTGCTCGGTATTAAACGGGACTTTGTTGATAACGGCGGGGAGGCTGGTTTCGTAGTTTTTTTTTGTAGAGGGGGGGGGGTCTGTAAACGGGGGGGGGGGGGGGTACATATCACAAGATCTCAAATCTCTTCCAAACCACCAGCAGGCTCTCTGTGTTCTTTTGGTGTTCAAAATGAACTTCCGATGTCTGGAGCTGAGCCGGACACATTTTGGGTGTACAGCCCACAACATGCAGTGTCATTCGTCTTGCCTTCTCGCCCATGTAAATCCTCTTGCCACCTACCTGGTGCCAGGTCTTCTAAACACCAGCCTCTGCAACACAATGAAAACCTGTTGCATATACCCAACCCTCCTGCACTTCGTTACAAGTGCTGGGATTTTTGAATGACCGCACCTACTTGTGATGATCAGCACAATGGCAGCAGCCACATGCATTGAACCTGAAATTGAAAAGAGATATGGGAGCATGATGAACAGCACAGAAACCCCCACATTGCAAGAGCATGAACAATCTGGCCATCATGCCCTTGGGAGAAAGTTGTCTCCAATGAGCTGACGTCAGCGCATCATTTGTTTCCTGCATCTCCTGGCACACTTGGTAAAGTGCAACTGGGCACCCCACAAGGCCACGCTCTCTTCCTGGGCAACAGTTTGCAATGGAGCAAGCTGCTTTGTGTCGTGGCTTGCAGATATGCCACCAAATTCATCTTAACTATTGCTGGACATTCCAACTGGTGTTGTGCTCAACTATTGCCAAAAGAATCACCTGCTTGTGAAGGCCTTGATGGCTTGGTTTGGTGTAGGTTCAGGACAAGCCAGCCAGAAGACTACGGGCACGCAAAGCAGAGTGAATTTCACAGGAAACACTACAATTCACAGGAAACACTACAATTCGAATTCGACGGCTACTGATCTGCAACTAAGGACACAGATAAGTGGACCGCACAACTTTGCATGTCAGCAAATACCTGAAACTCTACGATCAAATTGCTTACAACAGGTTTCTTACTTGTGGCCAGAAAAGATGTTGCCTCCGGGCCGTGACTTTTGAGCATCAGAAATGAATCTAGGTGCATCTAAGCAGCAAAAGAGAAAACAACAATAGGTTAATGATATGTATGGAATGTGTGTAGATGTTGGATGGGGCGGGATGGGTCGCGGTTGAGTGCACATGGTGGCCATGCAAAATTTTGTTGCATTCAGTAAGGCACCCCGAAGGGAGACTCTTGTGATTTGCTCGCCCTCCAACCCCCACCCTCTGCTAAACGGCTCCCTGCGGTCATTGTGACCAAATGATTACCCAACAACGGCCAAAGGGTCCCTGGGGGTCGTCAGAGGTCACCCCAAAAATTGCATCCCAGAGGCAACAGAAGGAGTTTGGAAACTCATTATTTGGAAATTTTTCAGGTGCCACTGAACAGCCGAAACAATAGCAATTTTGGGCATTCGTTGTTTAACGTACACTGGCCTATGTACAGAGGTCGGGGAGCTGGGAGGTGGGGCGAGTTGAGTAAAGGTGCCCTTGGCCTTCCATTTGTGCTCCTCACCTACGCCTGCACAGTGGCCAGGAGGGACGAGCTGGTGGGAACTAGGTCTCTTCCATGCTCGCCCTGCCATGCTGCCTCGAAGGCAGCGGTCGCAAACCGGGCGGAGGCGCCGGTGGCGCGTCCACAGAAAGGTCAAAAGGGTCATGAAGCCCGCCGGCTGTGTCTACAAACACTGCCCGAGGGGCTGGGAAAAACATGGCTGCACCCAGCGCTGTCCCCAACAGGGGCTGCCCGGTCCCCGTGGGGGGGGGGGGGGGGTGCAGGGCCGCAGAAATGCGCCCAAAAACCGCCGGCAGTTCCATGTCGGCCGCGGACCCGGAAGGGAGAGCTGGCCACTCCCCGGAGCGAGGCCCCGGCATGTCACGTGGCGCTGGCCAAGGGGGCAGGGGTTCCGGTGGGGCATGCGCAGGCGCCGTCTCTCAGTGGGCAGGGGGGGGGGGGGGGTTGCAAACATGTCATCTCACACACCCATGGATTCCTCGTGGCATGCTCGCAGGTCAGGGAGGGGGCGGAATGCCAGCACTTCGGGGGCTAGGGGTCACCGGCAGCGGGGGGTGGTGGGGGGCGAGCCCTCAGCTTCCATGGCGGGGCGGTGCACTGCCGGCTAGCCACGGGCCCCGCTAGTGGCAGCGCCTCTAACGCTGGATGTGCCCGCCCCAACCAGGCTGACATGGCCGTCCAAAGCGCGTTGTTCCTACGGCGGCAACACCTTCCGCCCGGGTGCAACTCTAGCCTGCACCAGTGGGCACACGGGGTCCAATAGGGTCCCCCATGGCCGGCCGCTTCCGCGCGGGCGCCCAAAGGCGCCGAATCCACATCGCGGACTTGGTAGGCAAAGCGCAGTAGCTGCAGGAGCACCTCGTGCCAGGCGGCGAAAAATGGGCGCGCCGACAGGCCGGCGCACATCCGGCCTCCAGCGGCTGCGGGGAGCAGCAGCGCCCCAGAGGCCGCCCCCGCAGTAGGCAGCCCGCCACTAGGTGGCGCTCCGTCAACCCCACAGCTTTGCGCAAGACGTGGGCCCGTTCCCCCAATGGACGGTGAGATCCCTGTAGGCGGTGGTCCGGGGCCGCTGGCAACGCCCGACCCACAAAATCCTCATAGTCTAGGAACAACTCAACCCACAACACCTCTCGAAGGCCGGGGCACCGGGCCACAGCCCGTGCCCAACGGACGATGTCTTGCGGGGACTCTTGCGGCTAGCGCTAGCCCGGCGGGTTTCTCGGCCTCGGCTCAGGGCGCTCCCGCCTCCCATCCCCGGGCAGGGGGCACACAAAGCCCCCCCAAGGGAAGGCCTAGCGTGGCCGGGGTCATGACGACGCCAAGAATTGGCATGGTGTTGTCTGGCCCCTCCAGGTTTCCCTGCCGCAACCATGCTGGCCGCCGGTACCGCGAGGTGCATACCGTACAAGCAGTACAGGAAATCATCCAAGCACGCACACTAGAGCGGCGTCAACCCTGTCCGGCGTTGGCACGCCGGCCATGGGTCGGGCGGCCTCAGCTAGAGGAGGCCAGCCGCCGCGTCCTGTAGCTACGGGCACCACGTGGCCCAGGCCCACTCCCACTCGGGGCAGCCCCAGAGGACGTGTTCCTCATCTTGTGCTCCGCACCAAAGTGAGGGCACGCCAAGTGCTTGCGCACACGGTGGCTGCACACACCCGCGCCGTCGTCCACAAGGCCCCAATGAGCCGGCCCCGGAGCACCAACTGCTCGAGCTCCATGGGGGCCACCTGCACGGCCGCGTGACGGGACGCCCTCCCGCCACTCCCACAGCGCGCAACGCCGGCTCGCAAGAGCGCACGCTGCGGGGCCGGTGCTGGGTCCCCACGCCTACACCACCCGCGCCCGGGAAACACGGGCAACGGGGCCTGGCTGCCCGCCCCAAGGACAGGCGGTCGGGGGAGGGAGAGCGCCTGACACCAGACGCCCCTCCACAACGGTGAGAGGTCCCCCCCCGGGGAGACCTCCCGCCACCCCCGCGGCGCGAAACACCCCGCAGGGCACGCACGGCGAGCCCATCCGCGCCATCGCCTAGGCCCCCGAAGGTGGAAGGCGCCTCTAGATGACAAGCAGCGTGGCGGCGGAGGGTGTCGCGCACACGGTGCCACACCTGGCGAACGGGCTCCTGCACGAAGTGCAGCGGCCACCATCTCTCCTGAGGGCACTCTGCCAAGGCAACGACTGTTTGGAGCGCACACCCAACCACGCCGATCCCGGGCAGCCGGCCCCTTTGCTCGTAGACGGCCTGCGCGAGGGCCTTCCTTACCCCCGGCTGCCGGGCCAACCGGCCAACCAGAGAACCTGTTTGTACCGCGTGTGCATGACCGGGGAGATGCGGTGGCCCTTGGTGAGGACTGTGAACACGACTTCTTTGGCCTTGGAGAGGCGTGTTGCCCCCCCCCAACACGGCCCGTAGCACCGCCGTTTGCATACGCACCCCAGGTCGGAATCGGCAACTAAGGCGACCGCGACGCCATGAAGCACAAGCGGGGTGACTCGTATGTTCACGGCCTGAAGGCGGTGGCGGAAGGTGACCGAGTGTGGGAGGCGCCTTAGCGCACTCCTGCCAACCTCTAAGCGGTTGGTGAGTAATGGGCCCGTCCCCCGGGAGCCTCAAATGGCCACATTGATCACCAACTGGTGGAACAAGTCCGCCACCACAACGGGGGATCGCGGGGGCCCCTTGCTCGCCCCGCACCGAGGAGCAAGACTTGTCCATGCGGACATCCTGCCCCGTGACCCGCACCCATCCCTTCATGGACAGGACAATCTATTGGAGGGCTACAGCCCCCCTCGCCCGCGCTTGGGTGTCGTCGGTACAGCCAGACCACGCAAACGCCGCGCACCCGGGCCCCACGTCCTTGATGGGGGGTAACCCCCCCTCCTCAACGTTGCCGGCACATCAATATCCAAGACTGGGGGCACACCTACCGGCATAGTGAATTGACGTCCCACTTCCAAATATTAGTGCGGACATTTACCAACACGACCGACAGGGGGCAGCCGTGGAGAATCCCGTTGGTGGCACGCCCCAGGTCCCCAAGGCCGGCCACCTTGAACGCCTAGTGGAGGTGCTTGTACATGGCCCCGAGGGCACAGCACGTGCCCGGATTCATGCCCAACTTGGGGGATGAGATCGAAACACTTGACGTATTCGATACTCATCCCTGCCACCGCCCAACACTTCACGTGGCACAACTCAAGCAACACCTATGTCACAGCCGCCCCGTCCACCGCGCTGCAGGCAAGGCGGAAGCCGAAGGCCGGCAGGTGCACCCAAGCCTCTTGCCAGGCAATGGGGTCCGCAAGGCGGAGGCCGGCCCACGGCATGTACACCATGGATAGGACTGTGAGCGGGCGTGTGTTGAGGGGGCCAGGCGGTTGGTCTTTGGAGATCAAGGCTATGCACGCCTCCACTAGGCGGGGCGGCCACCCGCCCATCCGCTCGACCGACGGCCATGGGTGTCCTTAACGGGAAAAAAAAAGTTGTTCCGGAACTGGTATTTTCAAAAGAGCCCGCGGACAGTATTTGTCTTCACCCCGGTGTTCCCAATTGTTCAACCATGAGTCCCTAGCCCCAAATTTGTATAAGCACACAACCATATGATCCTAGCCCCACATGTGTTGCATGATAGCATCAGAGCCCTACCTCACACCCTGCACAATTCAACATGAACAAGAGCAATACTTTTTTCGATCAAATCCACTGATGCAGCGTTCGACCACCCGAATGTTCCGTCGCCGGTGGCACAGCTGATAACAGACTCCCAACAGCTGGTACAACCCCTGGAAGTGCACCCTGACACACTCTATAAGCTCACCCTTCCCCCCGCTCACACTCAAACCATGCTTCCTAGAAATGGCCGTAAACTCAACTTTAAGCCACTCATGCAACCTCCCCCTCTCCGTTGCCTTCAACACCGCCTCATCCACATCATACGCAAACACCAACTGCGCGGCAGGGTTAGAAGAGGTGGAGGGGACAGCTGAGGGGTTACGAAGGTCAGAAGAGGAGCTACTGGCAACTTCACCTGCCTGCTCCAAATCCTCGTCCTCACTGTCTTCGTCCTCACCCTCCAACCCAACCCCATACACATCGCCAATGTCGGCGTGACGTGTCGTCCTCTTGGGGACAACCCACAAATCTTGAATATCCGACTGAACCTTTGCCTGACCATCCTCTTCCAAAGAAACTGCCAGATCCTTGAAAGCCGCAAGCCCAAGCAAACCACCATCTTCCACCTCAACTGCATACCCTTGCTTCTGTTTGCGCGGGCAAAAGGGGTTCTTGCGAAGATCATCAAAAACCTCAAAGGGCCCCCAATCCTCTAGTGCCTCCCCATTGCACCCTACCCACAGCGTCTCTCACATGCGCTCCGTGCTTTGGCCAAAGTCCGTAGCCGTCACGGAGCTAAACACTCTGTGACACGAACACGAGCTTACCTCAACCCAATCCTCACCGCTGCAGAGCGGGGGGCAAAATCAGAAGTGGCCCACTTGTGGGCAAAGTGGCTACGGCACCCCTGCCGTCTCGGGGATCCCTACCGCTTCAGAGCGGGGGGCAAAATCAGAAGTGGCCCACTTGTGGGCAAGGTGGCTACGTAACCCTTGCCGTCTCGGGGATCCCTACCGCTTCAGAGCGGGGGGGGGGGATTAGAAGTGGCCCACTTGTGGGCAAAGTGGCTACGTCACCCCTGCCGTCTCGGGGATCCCCACCGCTTCAGAGCGGGGGGGGGGGGTATCAGAAGTGGCCCACTTGTGGGCAAGGTGGCTACGTCACAGCTGCCGTCTCGGCGATCCCCACCGCTGCTGATCGGGGGGCAGAATCAGAAGTGGCCCACTTGTGGGCAACGTGGCTACGTCACCCCTGCCGTCTCAGAGATCCCCACCGCTGCTGAGCGGGGGGCAGAATCAGAAGTGGCCCATTTGTGGGCAAGGTGGCTACGTAACCCCTGCCGACTCGGGGATCCCCACCGCTTCAGAGCGGCGGGCAGAATCAGAAGTGGTGCCCAAAAGAGGGCGGAATCGCTGTGTAACTTCTGCTTTCTCGGCGATCCCCAAAAATGGGGGATAGGCATGGCCCACGTTGGGCCGGGGCAAAAAGGCCTCTAGGGGCTGTCCTTAAGGGGTGTCCTTAACCAAAAAAAAAATCTCGTCCCTTCAAGACCCCCCTGCTTCCGACTATCCAACCCGATCGCTAAGGGGGGGCATCCCCACCGACCCCCGCCACAGGCGTCAGCCCATGAGCTACCACGAAACCATGGGGAGGTGTTGCAAATGGTGCTAGTAGCGGCGGAAGATTTCCTTCATGGGGGGCAAACCCCCCTCCTCGACGTTGCCGGCGCCATGAATATCCAAGACTGGGGGCAAGCAGGCCGTCAGGGGGGCACACCTACCGGCATAGTGAATTGACTTCCCACTTCCAAATATTAGTGCGGACATTCACCAACACGACCGACAGGGGGCAGCCGTGGAGAATCCCGTTGGTGGGACGCCCCAGGTCCCCAAGGCCGGCCACCTTGAACGCCTAGTGGATGTGCTTGTACATGGCCCCGAGGGCACAGCACGTGCCCGGATTCATGCCCAACTTGGGGGATGAGATCGAAACACTTGACGTATTCGATACTCATCCCTGCCACCGCCCAACACTTCATGTAGCACAACTCAAGCAACACCTATGTCACAGCCGCCCCGTCCACCGCGCTGCAGGCGAGGCGGAAGCCGAAGGCCGGCAGGTGCACCCAAGCCTCTTGCCAGGCAATGGGGTCCGCAAGGCGGAGGCCCGCCCACGGCATGTACACCATGGATAGGACTGTGAGCGGGCGTGTGTTGAGGGGGCCAGGCGGTTGGTCCTTGGGGATCAAGGCTATGCGGCCCTCCACTAGGCGGGGCGGCCACCCGCCCATCCGCTCGACCGATGGCCATGGGTGTCCTTAACGGAAAAAAAAAAGTTGTTCCAGCACCTGGTATTTTCAAAAGAGCCTGCGGACAGTACATGTCTTCACCCCGGTGTTCCCAATTGTTCAACCATGAGTCCCTAGCCCCAAATTTGTATAAGCACACAACCATATGATCCTAGCCCCACATGTGTTGCATGATAGCATCAGAACCCTACCTCACAACCTGCACAATTCAACATGAACAAGAGCAATACTTCTTTCGATCGAATCCGGTGATGCGGCGCTCGACCACCCGAATGTTCCGTCGCCGGTGGCACAGCTGATAACAGACTCCCAACAGCTGGTACAACCCCTGAAAGTGCACCCTGACACACTCCATGAGCTCACCCTTCCCCCCGCTCACACTCAAACCATGCTTCCTAGAAATGGCCGTAAACTCAACTTTAAGCCACTCATGCAACCTCCCCCTCTCCATTGCCTTCAACACCGCCTCATCCACATCATACGCAAACACCAACTGTGCGGCAGGGTTAGAAGAGGTGGAGGGGACAGCTGAGGGGTTACGAAGGTCAGAAGAGGAGCTACTGGCAACTTCACCTGCCTGCTCCAAATCCTCGTCCTCACTGTCTTCGTCCTCACCCTCCAACCCAACCCCATGCACATCGCCAATGTCGGCGTGACGTGTCGTCCTCTTGGGGACAACCCACAAATCTTGAATATCCAACTGAACCTCTGCCTGACCATCCTCTTCCAAAGAAACTGCCAGATCCTTGAAAGCCGCAAGCCCAAGCAAACCACCATCTTCCACCTCAACCGCATACCCTTGCTTCTGTTCGCGCGGGCAAAAAGGGGTCTTGCGAAGATCATCAAAAACATCAAAGGGCCCCCAATCCTCTAGTGCCTCCCCATTGCACCTTACCCACAGCGTCTCACACATGCGCTCCGTGCTTTGGCCAAAGTCCGTAGCCGTCACAGAGCTAAACACTCTGTGACACGAACACGAGCTTACCTCAACCCAATCCTCACCGCTGCAGAGCGGGGGGCACAATCAGAAGTGGCCAACTTGTGGGCAAAGTGGCTATATTGTTGGAATTTTTTTTGGAATTTTTTTTTGGAATTTTTTGGGATGAGCTTTGAGCTTGTCCTCGCCGGAAAATCCTGAGAAGGGGTCCTCAATCAGAAAATCAGCGGTGGTCACGGGCTACTTCACACACGGCTCACATGCAAGCGTCCACAAACAAAGCCAAAAAAAGAGACCGGTTTCGGCCCGACACTAGGCCCTCATCAGTCTGAGCGTGAGATAACAAAGGATATTCCAAAAATTCCAAAAATATACGTCACCTCCGCCGTCTCGGGGATCCCCACCGCTTCAGAGCGGGGGGCAAAATGAGAAGTGGCCCACTTGTGGGCAAAGTGGCTATGTCACCCTTGCCGTCTCGGGGATCCCCACCGCTGTAGAGCGGGGGGCAAAATCAGAAGTGGCCCACTTGTGGGCAAAGTGGCTACGTCACCCCTGCCGACTCGGAGATCCCTACCACTTCAGAGTGGGGGGCAAAATCAGAAGTGGCCCACTTGTGGGCAAGGTGGCTACGTAACCCTTGCCGTCTCGGGGATCCCTACCGCTTCAGAGCGGGGGGGGGGGGGGATCAGAAGTGGCCCACGTGTGGGCAAAGTGGCTACGTCACCCCTGCCGTCTCGGGGATCCCCACCGCTGCAGAGCGGGGGGCAAAATCGGAAGTGGCCCGCTTGTGGGCAAAGTGGCTACGTCACCCCTGCCGTTTCGGAGATCCCCACCGCTGCTGAGCGGGGGGCAGAATCAGAAGTGGCCCATTTGTGGGCAAGGTGGCTACGTAACCCCTGCCGTCCCGGGGATCCCCACCGCTTCAGAGCGGCGGGCAGAATCAGAAGTGGTGCCCAAAAGAGGGCGGAATTGCTGTGTGACTTCTGCTTTCTCGGCAATCCCCAAAAATGGGGGATAGGCATGGCCCACGTTGGGCCGGGGCAAAAAGGCCTCTAGGGGCTGTCCTTAAGGGGTGTCCTTAACCAAAAAAAAATCTCGTCCCTTCAAGACCCCCCTGCTTCCGACTATCCAACCCGATCGCTAAGGGGGGGCATCCCCACCGACCCCCGCCACAGGCGTCAGCCCATGAGCTACCACGAAACCATGGGGAGGTGTTGCAAATGGTGCTAGTAGCGGCGGAAGATTTCCTTCATGGGGGGCAAACCCCCCTCCTCGACGTTGCCGGCGCCATGAATATCCAAGACTGGGGGCAAGCAGGCCGTCAGGGGGGCACACCTACCGGCATAGTGAATTGACTTCCCACTTCCAAATATTAGTGCGGACATTCACCAACACGACCGACAGGGGGCAGCCGTGGAGAATCCCGTTGGTGGGACGCCCCAGGTCCCCAAGGCCGGCCACCTTGAACGCCTAGTGGATGTGCTTGTACATGGCCCCGAGGGCACAGCACGTGCCCGGATTCATGCCCAACTTGGGGGATGAGATCGAAACACTTGACGTATTCGATACTCATCCCTGCCACCGCCCAACACTTCATGTAGCACAACTCAAGCAACACCTATGTCACAGCCGCCCCGTCCACCGCGCTGCAGGCGAGGCGGAAGCCGAAGGCCGGCAGGTGCACCCAAGCCTCTTGCCAGGCAATGGGGTCCGCAAGGCGGAGGCCCGCCCACGGCATGTACACCATGGATAGGACTGTGAGCGGGCGTGTGTTGAGGGGGCCAGGCGGTTGGTCCTTGGGGATCAAGGCTATGCGGCCCTCCACTAGGCGGGGCGGCCACCCGCCCATCCGCTCGACCGATGGCCATGGGTGTCCTTAACGGAAAAAAAAAAGTTGTTCCAGCACCTGGTATTTTCAAAAGAGCCTGCGGACAGTACATGTCTTCACCCCGGTGTTCCCAATTGTTCAACCATGAGTCCCTAGCCCCAAATTTGTATAAGCACACAACCATATGATCCTAGCCCCACATGTGTTGCATGATAGCATCAGAACCCTACCTCACACCCTGCACAATTCAACATGAACAAGAGCAATACTTCTTTCGATCGAATCCGGTGATGCGGCGCTCGACCACCCGAATGTTCCGTCGCCGGTGGCACAGCTGATAACAGACTCCCAACAGCTGGTACAACCCCTGAAAGTGCACCCTGACACACTCCATGAGCTCACCCTTCCCCCCGCTCACACTCAAACCATGCTTCCTAGAAATGGCCGTAAACTCAACTTTAAGCCACTCATGCAACCTCCCCCTCTCCATTGCCTTCAACACCGCCTCATCCACATCATACGCAAACACCAACTGTGCGGCAGGGTTAGAAGAGGTGGAGGGGACAGCTGAGGGGTTACGAAGGTCAGAAGAGGAGCTACTGGCAACTTCACCTGCCTGCTCCAAATCCTCGTCCTCACTGTCTTCGTCCTCACCCTCCAACCCAACCCCATGCACATCGCCAATGTCGGCGTGACGTGTCGTCCTCTTGGGGACAACCCACAAATCTTGAATATCCAACTGAACCTCTGCCTGACCATCCTCTTCCAAAGAAACTGCCAGATCCTTGAAAGCCGCAAGCCCAAGCAAACCACCATCTTCCACCTCAACTGCATACCCTTGCTTCTGTTCGCGCGGGCAAAAAGGGGTCTTGCGAAGATCATCAAAAACATCAAAGGGCCCCCAATCCTCTAGTGCCTCCCCATTGCACCTTACCCACAGCGTCTCACACATGCGCTCCGTGCTTTGGCCAAAGTCCGTAGCCGTCACGGAGCTAAACACTCTGTGACACGAACACGAGCTTACCTCAACCCAATCCTCACCGCTGCAGAGCGGGGGGCACAATCAGAAGTGGCCAACTTGTGGGCAAAGTGGCTATATTGTTGGAATTTTTTTTGGAATTTTTTTTTGGAATTTTTTGGGATGAGCTTTGAGCTTGTCCTCGCCGGAAAATCCTGAGAAGGGGTCCTCAATCAGAAAATCAGCGGTGGTCACGGGCTACTTCACACACGGCTCACATGCAAGCGTCCACAAACAAAGCCAAAAAAAGAGACCGGTTTCGGCCCGACACTAGGCCCTCATCAGTCTGAGCGTGAGATAACAAAGGATATTCCAAAAATTCCAAAAATATACGTCACCTCCGCCGTCTCGGGGATCCCCACCGCTTCAGAGCGGGGGGCAAAATCAGAAGTGGCCCACTTGTGGGCAAAGTGGCTACGTCACCCCTGCCGTCTCGGGGATCCCCACCGCTGTAGAGCGGGGGGCAAAATCAGAAGTGGCCCACTTGTGGGCAAAGTGGCTACGTCACCCCTGCCGACTCGGAGATCCCTACCACTTCAGAGTGGGGGGCAAAATCAGAAGTGGCCCACTTGTGGGCAAGGTGGCTACGTAACCCTTGCCGTCTCGGGGATCCCTACCGCTTCAGAGCGGGGGGGGGGGGGATCAGAAGTGGCCCACGTGTGGGCAAAGTGGCTACGTCACCCCTGCCGTCTCGGGGATCCCCACCGCTGCAGAGCGGGGGGCAAAATCGGAAGTGGCCCGCTTGTGGGCAAAGTGGCTACGTCACCCCTGCCGTTTCGGAGATCCCCACCGCTGCTGAGCGGGGGGCAGAATCAGAAGTGGCCCATTTGTGGGCAAGGTGGCTACGTAACCCCTGCCGTCCCGGGGATCCCCACCGCTTCAGAGCGGCGGGCAGAATCAGAAGTGGTGCCCAAAAGAGGGCGGAATTGCTGTGTGACTTCTGCTTTCTCGGCAATCCCCAAAAATGGGGGATAGGCATGGCCCACGTTGGGCCGGGGCAAAAAGGCCTCTAGGGGCTGTCCTTAAGGGGTGTCCTTAACCAAAAAAAAATCTCGTCCCTTCAAGACCCCCCTGCTTCCGACTATCCAACCCGATCGCTAAGGGGGGGCATCCCCACCGACCCCCGCCACAGGCGTCAGCCCATGAGCTACCACGAAACCATGGGGAGGTGTTGCAAATGGTGCTAGTAGCGGCGGAAGATTTCCTTCATGGGGGGCAAAACCCCCTCCTCGACGTTGCCGGCGCCATGAATATCCAAGACTGGGGGCAAGCAGGCCGTCTCGGGCGCACACCTACCGGCATAGTGAATTGACGTCCCACTTCCAAATATTAGTGCGGACATTCACCAACACGACCGACAGGGGGGAGCCGTGGAGAATCCTGTTGGTGGCACGCCCCAGGTCCCCAAGGTGCCGGCCACCTTGAACACCTAGTGGAGGTGCTTTTACATGGCCCCGAGGGCACAGCACGTGCCCGGGTTCATGCACAGCCAGGGGGATGAGAACGAAACACTTGACGTATTCGATACTCATCCCTGCCACCGCCCAACACTTCACGTGGCAAAACTCAAGCAACACCTATGTCACAGCCGCCCCGTCCACCACGCTGCAAGCAGGGCGGAAGCCGAGTGCCGGCAGGTGCACCCAAGCCTCTTGCCAGGCAATGGCGTCCGCAAGGCGGAGGCCGGCCCACGGCATGTACGGCATGGATAGGACTGTGAGCGGGCGTGTGTTGTGGGGGCCAGGCGGTTGGTCTTTGTAGATCAAGGCTATGCACCCCTCCAATAGGCGGGGCGGCCACCCGCCCATCCGCTCGACCGACGGCTATCCAACCCGATCGCTAAGGGGGGGCATCCCCACCGACCCCCGCCACAGGCGTTAGCCCATGAGCTAGCAGGAAACCATGGGGAGGTACTGCAAATGGTGCCAGTAGCGGCAGAAGATTTCCTTCATGGGGGGCAACCCCCTCCTCAACGTTGCCGGCGCCATCAATATCCAAGACTGGGGGCAAGGAGGCCGTGAGGGGCGCACACCTACCGGCATAGTGAATTGATGTCCCACTTCCAAATATTAGTGCGCAAATTCACCAACGCGACCGACAGGGGGCAACCATGGACAATCCCGTTGGTGGTACGACCCAGGTCCCCAAGGAGGTGGCCACCTTCAACGACTAGTGGAGGTGCTTGTACATGGCCCCGAGGGCACGGCACATGCCCGGGTATATGCCCAACTTGGGGGATGAGATCGAAACACTTGACGTATTCGATACTGATCCCCGCCACCGCCGAACACTTCACGTTGCACAACTCAACCAACACCTATGTCACCGCCGCCCCGTCCACCACGCTGCAAGCAAGGCGGAAGCCGAAGGCCGGCAGGTGCACCCAAGCCTCTTGCCAGGCAATGGTGTCCGCAAGCCACAGGCCCGCCCACGGCATGTACACCATGGATAGGACCGTGAGCGGGCGTGTGTTGAGGGGACCAGGGAGTTGGTCCTTGGGGATCAAGGCTATGCACCCCTCCTCTAAGCGGGGCGGCCACCCGCCCATCCGCTCAACCGACGGCTATCCAACCCGATCGCTAAGGGGGGGGCATCCCCACCGACCCCCACCACAGGCGTCAGCCCATGAGCTACCAAGAAACCATGGGAAGGTGCTGCCAATGGTGCCCATAGCGGAGGAAGATTTCCTTCATGGGGGGCAACCCCCCCTCCTCGACGTTGCCGGCGCCATCAATATCCAAGACTGGGGGCAAGCAGGCCGTCTGGGGCGCACACCTGCTGCTGCAGTGAATTGACGTCCGACTTCCAAATATTAGTGCGGAAATTCACCAACACGACCGACAGGGGGCAGCCGTGGAGAATCCCGTTGGTGGCACGCCCCAAGTCCCCAAGGCGCCGGCAACCTTGAACGCCTAGTGGAGGTGCTTGTACATGGCCCCGAGGGCACGGCACGTGCCCGGGTTCATGCACAGCCAGGGGGATGAGATCCAAACACTTGACGTATTCGATACTCATCCCTGCCACCGCCCAACACTTCACGTGGCACAGCTCAAGCAACACCTATGTCACCGCCGCCCCGTCCACCACGCTGCAAGCAGGGCGGAAGCCGAGTGCCGGCAGGTGCACCCAAGCCTGGTGCCTGGCGATGGCGTCCGCAAGGCGGAGGCCAGCCAAAGGCCTGTACGCCCTGGATAGGACTGTGAGCGGGCATGTGTTGAGGGGGCCAGGCGGTGGGTCCTTGGGGAGCAAGGCTATGCACTCCTCCACTAGGCGGGCGGCCACCCGCCCAATCCGCTTGACCTCCGGCTATCCAACCCGATCGCTCAAGGGGGGCATCCCCACCGACCCCCGCCACAGGCGTGAGCCCATGAGCTACCAGGCAACCATGGGGAGGCGCTGCAAATGGTGTCCATAGCGGCGGAAGATTTCCTTCATGAAGCAACTTTGAGGCGCTACAGACACTTAAGGAGCAACCGCCATGGCTGTAGCACGCGTTGCAGTGTCGCACCTCCCCTCGGCGTGGGGCGGTCCACCAAGCGAAGACCTCACACAATTGCTCGTGCGCCGCCTAGATGCGCACCGGGGGACACATGAGGCGAGGCCCTACGAGCTAGCGTTGCTCCAGGCACAGCCATACCTCACAGGCAGTTGACGAGTGCCCCGGCCCCGGGGCAATGGGGGTGGGGGGTCGTTGTTGCTGCTGCTACTGCACTTGCCACTTCGGCGTGCATCCTTGGAGCTCCTTGAAGCCTGCGCGGAGCCCAACGCTCTCGGTTTCCAGCGCCCCCGCTGCCTACTGGGCATCTGGCAGCTTGCCCCACGGCTGCAAAAACTCCCCTTACGCTGCCAGCGCTTGCTACCGACTAGGGTTGCGCTTGCTGCTGCACCTACTCGGCTACGTCGGCACTAAGGGGCAAAGGGGGGGGGGGGCGGTGAGGGGGGCTGAGTGGCTGGCCTTTTTGACCTTGGGGGCCGACCCAGTCCCGTCCGGCCAACAAAGCTGAGGTAGCCACCCGAGGGGGCAGCGTTGTCATCATCCCCCTCCATCGTATGCACCCCGAGCTCTCCGGAGTGCGGCCGCGCCTAGAATTGCGCGTGGCTGCGTATTAGGAGCCATGTGTGGTCCATGTGCGCCTGGGCGCTATCCCCCAAACCTTTGACCCCGGTGACCCGAAGCACCCCGTGCCGCACCAGCCGCCCGTACGCAACCCCTTGCCTCCCCTCTACCGCGCACTCCAACTTCTAGTCTCCCATTTGGGGTGTGCCACTGGAAGCGCTCCGCTGGAACCCCCCCACTTCCACATCCTAGTTTCTGATGCAAAAGTAGTTGCCTTCACCACATGGGCCCCAAGTGTCTTGCACTATGACCCCCTTGCTAGTACAAATCTTGGGTGTCCATGGTCACCCCGTCCATGCGGAGCACTTGGACACGCAGAACGTGGTGGAAGTAGTGCTAGAACCCCCTTCTAGCCGGCTTCCGGCAACTGTTTAGGCCCCCTTCCAGCGCTAGAACCCCCGCTGGAACCCCCTTCTAACGAACCCTTCCAGCGCCGCAAACGGGTTCCAACGGGGGTCCAGCGCCAGAACCCCCCATTCCGGCACACATCCCGACTTCACCAAACCGCGCACCGGTGGCAAAAAGCTATTATAACTCAACTCATCGGTGCAGGACAATGTCCTTGTAGTTCAACGCCCTTGTCTTTTCAATAGTGCACGGCCCTTGCGTGCAACGTAGTGCCGCAAGCCAATTTGAATAGTCTCCATGTCAAGAACATGGCGCAGGCCTCCTTTCGACACTCGTGGCTTTTGGAGCGACCATCCGCGCATGGAGTTTTTCACCTGCATCTTAAATCGGCAGTGCCGGTGTTCGGCGGGGACACTAGAAAATAGATACAAAGTGCGATATTTGGCAAGGAAGTGGTGCAATTGGGCAACGCACCAATGGACCCATGGTGTGGCCTTCCACCCGAATTTCTCCCAACATGTGCCAAAAGGTGTGCGAAACGTGGATGGAGAGCAGCGAACGTGGAGGTACTACGAGTGTTGGAACCCCTACTGCAGTTTGCAGCTCCCATACTCCCTTCAACGACCCTTCCTTCCAGTCAAGGCGCACTAGATAGGTGGTAGTTGTCACATGGCACTTCCGCGCATTCCAGCGATTGCAGGTGTGGGTCGTTGATAAACTGTAGCACGCCCCATGCTTTCGTTAGCAATATGCGGCCCACGCACATTGTCCCACCTGTTGCTGGGGCCCCCCCGTAGGTAGCTAAACCTACGGCGCGCAACATTCGGAACCACACGAGAGGTGTTCTCTCGATCCCGCCGCAGATACCGCACCCATAGTGGAGGAACTTCGGTGGCAATTGACACAAGCAGTCACCATTGTTGAGCGCACATGGGTCTTGGAGGCCATGGCCCGGCACCGCCATGTAGCACCGCCCCACAAACGGCCCAGAGAACCGTCGCTGCCACCGGCACAGACTCCGGTGTCACCGCCGCGTGAGTCTCGTGAAATCCATACCGGACCTTTGTTGGAGCATGCCAGGCGGGTCATGCTACACGCCCAAACGCAAGCCGCGCGACTTTGCCTGGAAGAGGTGCCACTGGCACTCGCCCAACAGGTCATCACACAGAAGTCCCTCTTGTTGGCACACAACCACGAACATTTGTGCCGGCAAGCTTATTTCCTCTAGAAGGAAGACACGGTGCGATGGTACGTACAAGCCCAACACGAGGTCTACCAATTGTCCTCGATGGCGGACTCCCGCCGACTGCGCTTCCGCCAGTGGCGCACGGTTGTGCTCCCCGAGGCCCGGTCCACATTGTTGCGCAAGGTCGCCGCGGCATCCTCGTGTTGCGAGCACGCTCATGCTTCGCTGTCCAGCAGCATCCAAGCGGACGAAGCGTCCGAATGGCGGCATATGACCCAAGTGCACGCAGTGACCCTTACGGCCTTAGAGGGAACGACTTTGTCGGACCCCCAAATGGACATCCGAGGGGCCAATGCACAGCGCATGAAGCGCTTGCGGGACGAGAACCCACCTGAGACATACAAGTAACGGAGGACCGAAGCGCTAGAGGTTCCTAGTGATCTCTAGGATATGGAAATTGCGCCGGAGGACATGGGTGACGGCATTGTCTTGACTGCATTGTAACACCCCCGAGAGGTCCGGGAGGACGCACATGGCCGTGCAAACGGGGCGACAGGGGTCGGGCAAGGCGCAACACTCGTTCCACCCGCCACCCCGCCGCCGTCGTCTTGGTGAGGGTAGGTCATGCCAAACAAATAACCAAATTTCACCCTGTTACTAACCCATGAGCTGCTATGTGTACTCTTAATGGACACTTGGTGGAACTTCCGCCACGAGTTAAAAAAAAACCTGGAAACCCTTCCACCACTTTGCTGGAAGGGGGTTTCGGCGCTAGAAGGGGGGGGTTCAAGCGCTGGAAGGGGGTTCCGGCAGGGGTTGCAGCGGGGGTTCCGGCGCTCGAAGGGGGTTCCAGCCGGGTTCCACATGCACAGCTCGTCGGTGGACGCCGTTTGCCGCCACTTGGTTGCCTCCGGTTTCCATGTCTCCCATGCGTTGGTCCAAATGTCCCAAAACCGGGACTCGGAGGAACATGACAAGAGGCACTCTTGCACTGCGAGGCCATGGCGCCGCCCACATCGTGGACACATCACTGGCCCGGTTTCCCACGGTGCCCCAAACCCTAGCAATCGCAGTGTCCCCCACAGCCCTGGACCCCACGTATCCCGGTTGACTGCGCGCGAAGGCAGCCATGACTTCCAATGCGCATCGGGTGCTAGCTTCTGAGGACGTGATTTAATGATCCACTTACGGGCAGGGGACGGGATTACATGGTTGTTCAAGAGGATATCCGCGGGTGATGTGCCGCCCAGACCACGGCAAGGATGCACAGTACTGCCCGCTCGGGCTGCGAGGTCGGCCAATTCGTTGCCAATCCTGTCTTGATAATCTTGCAAGCTATGTGTCTTTTTGGGGCCCCGATGCCCACGCGCCCAACGTACTTGGATGCCTTCGTGGAGATGAGCTGGTACGCTGCGTCGTGCAAGACATAGTCGGACGAGTGTGGGCTGGGTGGCTTGGAGATGCATCGGGCCGCAACCCGGTTGTCAAGCACAATGGAGTCCCCCGGTTGGGCTAGGTACGCCGCGATCCATATGACGTACATTTCAGCCCTATAAATTGTCTGTGGGCCCGGTACTCTCGCCTGGATGCGCATAGGTGCGTTGACCACCCCTGTGCCGGCGCGCCCTTCCAATAGGCTGCCGGCACTGTACCATGTCGACCCAGTGGCCTTTGCTAGTGACAGGCACGACCTGATTGCTCAACGTTGGGTGCACGGGACTAGTGCCGGTCTTGGGACACAGGGATGTGAGGTAATGGTGGGGCACAAGCAACTCAAACCTGCAATCATGGGGGTCCTCATCATCGAAGGGTGACACGAGGTCATGGTGGGCCGGATTGGGTGCCTTTCAATCTGCCGATTGGCCGGCGCGAGGGAGGCGCCCCATTTGCATACCCAAGGACAGCAAGATTTTGCGGTACTTCTGTACCATGTGTGGGAGATGACCTGAGTTGGTACACTTCGTCATAGGCCTGTGTGGAACTCGCAAGGCCTGTTGGACTAGCTGGATACAGGCGCATAAACCAGCCCACGATGCGCTGTGGAGGCCCAGTCCACCTTCCGTGACATCCGTGTAGATGCGGTACTGCAGGTACTTTTCCACTCGGGGAGCCTGCAGGACATAATCTTAGAAGGCGATCTCCATGCGATTGCCCCAGCACACATCCCACATAAAGAGACTCTTATACACCCACGTGGGGATTATTACCGAATTGACGATTTGTGCCCCCTCAAAACTTGTCAACGGGACGATGGTGTATGCGGTTATCTAAGCTTGTAGGGCGGCGAAGAGCGCATCCCTCGCCTTACCCCTATACCCTACACCACCGATGGTGTGGCCCAAGTAAGTGAACATGGGATCCTTGCAGTTGAGGCGATGTTGTCCCCACCAGATGTGCTTTGCCTGCTGAGCACCCCCTTAGGGACCGCTTGAGGACCGTGATACACTTCTGTCTTGTTAGGATTGATTTGGATCCCAATCTGGGACCCCCCAGCGGAGCGGTCCGTGAGGAGTCGTTCCCATTCAGAGTAATTTTTGACAATGATGGCAATATCATCAATATAAAAGAATGTGCCCGGGTACTTGGCGATCAAACGCTTGATCAAAAACTCATGTACAATAGCGAACAAGTGCGGGGAGCAGGGGCATCCTTCTTTGACGCCCCGCATGGATGTGAAATACATCCGTTCTCCTTCTATGTCGGTGTGTGTGTCAATATGTGCATAGATCGTGCGAAAGGCGGTCACATAGTTTGGGGGGAGCCCTGCATGGTTCACGATGGAGAATATGACCTCATGGATAGTGGATGGGAAAGCTTTGGCAACATCCAACAAAAAAACAAAGGGGTGGCGGCCCTCCATTTCGTGCTGATGAAGAGGGTTGACTAAGTTCGCAGCTTGCTCAGTCACGGTGTGCAAAGGCCTTGACCCATACTGCTCGGGGCTAGCAACCCGGTACACGAGGCGCTGCAAACGGGTCCTGTACAACTTCATGATTACCCCATATATATTGTTGGCCACGGCAATGGGTAGATAATTCTCGGAGTGGTCACGGTCCCCTTTTTTGTACATCAACACCACCTCAGACCGCAGCCACTGCTCCGGGATACCTCCTGTTCTGCACACTTCCAGCACCCCCTCATGTAGCGTGTGTAGCGTATTGTCTGGCACCGTACCCAACAAGCGGTGAGGAAGCCCATAGGGGCCCACCGCTTTCTTGCGCCTGCCCATACATGCCCGTTTGAACTCATCGAAGCTTGCCGGGTCATCAATCATGTGCCCCTGTGGAATGAGCTGTGGGATGAGTGCTTCAATGGCCGGCATGTCATAGGGGGGATTGCCACTGAAGTTGGCTAGCAAAGCGCACGCCAGATCCGGACTAGGTTGCTTTTGAGTGGGCTTCAATGGTCCGCGGCTCCAGTTTTTGGTCAAGCAGAAGAATACCCCATCTTTGCGGAGGGCAGCATGACACACGGTATAGAGACGCTTGTTGGCCAATTCGCGCAGCTCGTGCGCGATGCGCTTCTTGACCACTTGGAAGTGCTTGTGCCACTGTTGTGTGTTAGTTTTGAGACGGGTCCGCTTGGTGCACTTCCCTGGTCAAATGACGGCCCGCGCCACCGCCTTGACGACCGCGTCAGCGCGTGATACTGCTTCCATTGGGGTGTCTTGCCCGGCGAGTATGCGTTGTGTCTCCTGCACGGCGGCTCGCTCTTGCCACACATTCCACTTCTTGGCAGGGTGTGTGGCTTTGATGAAGGAATCACATTCCGTGGAGGTGAGGCCTGTAGTCATTAGGACGAGTCGGTGGTCGGAGGTGGGGATGGCGACAGTATGGTATGTAATTGGGCCAAAATTCCCCCAGCACCGCAAAGAGACTAGGATAGCATCCATGCGGTGGCACCCCCTGGTGTGTCCCGCCTCGACTGACCCATCGGGGTATAGTTCGGGCCGCGGTTCATAAAGACGGCGGTTGAGAAGGTCATTGTGCCAAAAACGACTTGGGGTGTTGCTCCAAATGGAGTCGTTGAAGTCGCCCATGAGTATATCGCATTGGTCTGTCTCAACGGGGGCATCTTGCCTCTTCTTGGTGGCTGCACTTTGGATTCCATAGTAATTGAGGATACATAGTCGTGGCTTGTTGGGAAGCAGCAAAGTAAGTCCCATAAAGGTCCCATCTGGGTCTGCAAAAAGCGAGGCACGTTGATTGCCATCGCACAAAGCGGTCCACTGTGTTGCGGACTGGGAATGCCACCTGCTGGATGGTCCCGGACGGGTGTGGGTGATAGTAGATCTGCCACTCGGGGAAGGTTAATGTTGTTGCCGCCTCTATGTTGGGGAAGGTAGGCTTAACTTCCTGTAAGCCGACAATGTCGAGGCGCATATCAGACAAGAGCTGTACGATGGTGACCCGCCAATTCCAATGAACCGTGGCGCCCCCAACATTGAAGAGAGCCCACCAGGCCATCGCACTTGGTTGCGTGCAAACGGCAGCAGACTTGACCAATCCCTTGTTCACTGCGGAATGCACTGCTGCCCAATGACCACTCGAGGGCCCCGGGTTGAGCTCGATGTCCCCAAGCAACAAGAGAAGGGCTCCCCACGGCTTGTAGGGGCACAGGTAAGCCCGAAGATACGTGTTATGGGCAACGCAACTGGTCCCGAAGCGGTAAAAGCGCGCCCCACGATATTCCCGCCTCATGCCATTGTCCCACCTTGTGCGCCGGGGCCGAACGCCGCCTCACCCGCGATGGTCCGACGTACCATGTGATCCGTCGTCCTGCTCCCACTATGACGAGCTGATGTATATCTAGGAGGAGTGGATGCCGCATGACGTGGTTAACGCAACCCTCCAGGCAAACGAGGAGGCACGGGACCCACAAGTCGAATTCGAGCGTACCTCCAGACCGGGATCACTTGCGTGCTGGTTTGGGAACAGCGCGCCGTGCGGGTGTGGGTGTTTTGGGCTTTACAAGTGGTTTGTGTGCCGGGGGAGCCGCCTGTGGCTTGGAGGCACTGGTCTTGACTATAAGGTTGCTGATAGTGGAGGTTGTAGGTCGGTGTCAGTCCGTGCAGAGAGGTGGAAGGGGTTCCAGCACGCTTTCCAACACTTTTGAACCCATCTTAAAAGCGGGCAATGGTACACCTTGTTTCGTGCACCAACAAAAACTGAGAACAACATATTTCTGAACTAACGTGACGTGGTATGGTAGCCCCCACCCACCGAGTGTCCTAGAAAGGGCGGGGGGGGGGGGGGGTTCCAGCGGACCGCTTCTAGCAGTGCACCCAATCCCAGAGCCTATACGCAAAAAGCGCCATGAGCTTCTCCCCCTCCGTGACCTAGCCACCAGGCACAATGACAGCAGAGGGAAATGACACGCGGAGGGGGGGGGGGGGGCGGGGCGTTGCTGCATAGCCTACGTCTCCACGTCCACCTCCCACGTGGCAACCACAAACTCCGGCATCGCCCGTTTCCGGAGGTTGAGCTTCCGCACGAAGGGTGGCTGCTGCCGCAGCATTGACGAGGTGACAATGGTGGAGGCATCAGCGGGCTGGGTAGCCAGTGGTGCCGTTCACCGCGATGGGCGGGTGCACCCCTGCAGACACGGGGGCTGTTTGACGTGAAATCTAAGGGGCTTCCGTGGGGCCGGGAGGCAAGTCCCCAGCAGAGCTCAAGGGAGCGTGCTCCGTCGCAAAATGAACGCAGCTGGTCGGGCCAACCATTTTTCCGGGGCATGGACCGCAAGGCAAAGGATAAATTGCTTCGCCCCACGGTGCAATGCACGGGGGTCGGGCTCCTAGCACGGCAACTTAACCCATAGATAAATCAGAAAGTGCAACTAGCGCGCTTGAACTAAGCTTGCAAAAAAACGAAATAGACTCCCGTGGAAATCACGCAAAACCGCGCCAAGTTCGCAAACACATATTGGATGCTATCTGTATTCGCGCGAAAATGACGTGCTTTTGGTATGGGTGGGTTTTCATGCCATGTAACGCATACCTCACACTTGCATGGACACCGAATGGTCAAGGCCGCCTCGCTTCCCCTCCTTCGCGTGCATGAAGGGGGGGAGGGGTTCGTTGACGAGCTACCGGCAGGAAGTCGGTAGCGTGGGCCGGAGGATGCCGCCCAAAGCCGACATGACGCGGGCGGGCCCATCTCAGCGGGCCTGCTTGACCACCTCTAGCTGGTGGGGCCCGCTCCAGATGACTATCTCGCCAACGTCGACGGCAAGGGGGTGCAGCGCCGCGGTTGTGCACGTCAATAAGGAGGGCTGCTGGGTGCCAACCGGGGGGCTTGTTGTGCTGAGGTGGCGATGGCGTGCAAGACATCATCCGTCACGCCGACGACCGCCAAACCCAAATGCACCCCCCCCCAGCCCGCACGAAAAGAAGCTAACCATACGTGGGGACATTGCGGTGGTGCAATGTCCCCAAATTTGCTTGAGGTTAGGGTCGATGGTGGGGTTGAGGTAAGTGGTGTTGCCGACAACACTTGCGTGTTGTTGTTGGGGGCCCACTATGTGAACAGGGCCCGATGAATTCCTTATCGGGGGGGGGGGGCAGACACCGTGCTGGCAAGTGGTGCTCACCATGATGAGGACCTCCCAAGGCGGTAATTTACGGGGGTTTACACTCGTTTCGGCCCCCGGCCACCAGGTTGTGGAAATGGGTGTAAACTTTTCCCGAAACGGCGTGATTTCCCAAGAAAAGTGGCGTAAGTTCCCAAGAAAAGTGGCGAAAAGGTGTTAATCAGTAGAACGGACGGTGCCACTCAAAAGCTCCACCAACCTCAAAAACTTAAAACAGAGGAACTCAATGTTTAAAGGTTGGTTTCTTCGGCCTTGTGACCCGATGTGGCGTTGTCCCACCGCTTGAATAATTGGTTTGGTGTTTGAATTAGAAAAGAATGTGTGTGAATACATACTTATATATACCGACAGCCACAGTTTTTTTGGTGCGTTTGCCCTTGGACTGCCAAGGGTTGCGGGGGGGGGGGGGGTATGGGGTTGGGGATTGCACCATGGACCCGGCCTTGGGTCAAAAATGTGTCCCGTCCCTCAAAAACACAACTGATCTTCTGGTGTATTGCAAACAACGGAAAGGCAAGAGGTTGTCGAGTGAAGGTTAGGAAAGGAGCATGCATACTTGGCGCTTGGCTGACGTTGGACTCTTCTTCACCTTTTTTTTGACTCCTTTTTGTTTGGCCTCTTTTTCTTCATTTTTGGGGACATTGCAAAATTTTTTTTCCCGAACCGCCCCATTGCGTCAACCATTCGGTCCATACAGTTTTTTTTTTTTGCACCTTGTGGGGTTTTTTTTTAAATCTTTTCTGGGGGCCTCAGTACCTCTTCACTCCTAAAGACATTTTTTTCCCCGCACTGCCCCTCTTTTAGCGCTGTACAAGTATGGGGGGGGTTGGGGGGGGGGGGGGTACATACGTTAATTTTGGTTGTATATTATTGGTTTCGAGTGTGTGGGTTAGAGATGAGGGTGAAAAGATCAAGCTACACACCTTGGGTGAATGTTAGTTTAGATTTGTGTTCACGCATGTATATATGCCCCCACGTAGCATGCCCATGCTCATGCCCATGCGCATGCACAAGTGCTTACAAGGGGGGCCACTCGCTGCCCTCCATCTCCCTCACCTTCCAACTATCGCCAACCATTGCGTGCTTTCTAATTCTTCGCCGCGCGCTCAATGTGCACTTGCTGCAAATTTGAGGGGGCACCTTCGGACTTGATGTAGCAGAGCGCGGCTGCCAGAGTAGCTAATTTTTGCCAGACAGCATCATCGCCTTGCTTCCGCACCCACATTACATGACAAAGCTAGCACAACCTGAACAGAAGGAAAGCAAGGAAAGAAAGAAAGCCCCTGAATACTTCCTTCTTGAGCCGGGGAAAACCTCGAGGCAGGGATCTTCAAGCCCTTGAATGGCTCCCTCTCGCGCCAGGATAACGTTCTAGGCAGGGATCTTCACTCGTCTTGCTTGATTCGGTTTAGTGTTCTCTTTTATAGGAAACGGACATCAACAAAGTTTGCATTTGACAATGGCCAAAAACGTTGTTCACAAATATTGGTAAGTGGAGGGAATGGCATGCAAAGCACGAGAGAGCAAAGGAAGGAAGAAAGCCCCTGAATGCTCCCTTCTTGAGCCTGGGAAAAGCTCAAGGCAGGAATCTTCAAGTGTCTGAATGCCTCCTTCGCGAGCCGGGGTAAAGCTCGAGGCAGGGAGCTTCACTCGTCTTGCCGCATTTGGCCTGGTGTTCTCTGGCATAGGAGATGGGCATCAACAATGTTTGTAGATGACAATGGACACAAGTGTTGTTCACAAAATATTTGTAAAGACACAGAGTGGCACGCAAAGCACGTGATGGCAAAGAAAGAGAGAATGCCCCAAAATGCCTCCTTCTCAAGCCGGGGAAATGCTCGAGGCAAGAATCTTCACTCGTCTTGCCGGACTCGGCGAATTGGCTACAAAGCCCCTGAAGACTCTGCCACAGGGAAGGGGCATTTACCAAATTTAAATTCCAAAATAGAAACACATCTAGCTCGCAAACATTTGCAACTGCCAACAATGGCAAGCCAATCATGTAAAACCCCTAATTTACGCCGAATTTACAGAAATTTACGGGAATTTATGCTTCTTTTCGAGGAATTTACAAACATTTACGCAATTTACAGCATAAATTCCTCTGGGCCCCCGGCTCCCCCCCCATTTCTTACCGGCTTGGAACCTCCCGCTCGTTGATGAGGACCTCATCCCACCTCTCCACTTGGGCCTCCCCCAAGGCCGTTCCCGTTCAAATATTCGGGCGAAACTGCGGGGAGAGGGCGAGAAAAGTGGAGAGGTGGGAGTTCACCAGTGCGCGTTCGTACAGGGGAAGCACGTGGGGGCCACCTAAGGTGTCCGTGTGGGCCAGCTAATCACCGCATTCCTCACCGGACAAAATTATGGATCGGAAGGTCATGGGGTGAACACATGCAAAGGGATCAGGCATGCTATCCCTCAGCTTAGCATTTTAAAAAACGGTATCATCCAGGGCCTTTATTTTAGAGGACCTGGACTGGCATTTTGGGGCAGGGAGGGGCCACCCCTTGGCTGCTCCACAACTTTGTGGTAAAAAAATACATCATGAGCTGCGGAACTTTGCTGCCCCCCCCCCCCCCCCCCACCCCGCACCCCTAATTTTCACAACTCAACCCCAAGCTGTCTTGCAGTCATAGGCGACAAAACGCCCTTGTTGACCATATACCCCATGGCCATCAACAAAGTTGAGGGCCATGAGGGGTGCACGACGGTCGGGCAGGAGGGAGGGTTTAGAGGTGGCATAGAAGGGGGGGGGGGGGGGCGTCACAGGGGCAATGCATAAAGGGGGCGAAGGGGTAATAGAGGGGGGGGGGGCTAATCCCCGATTACCAACTAAACCCACGCATGTGGTGGAAGGTAGGAGGGGTGTTGTCACGGATGTGGTGGAGGGGTGGGAGGGGAGGAGTCCCAAATTGTCTTACCGTTGAGAGGTAGTGGTCTGCCACTCAAAAGGGAACGTGGAATGACCCCCCTGCGGATCACCTGCAAGAAAGTTATCATTCAGGGCAACTGTGTCCATATGGGGGGGGGGGGGGGTGGACCAGATTAGTGGTGCGGTAGACAGTGCAAAGGCCAAACTTCATTTTCGCCTGCCCATGGGTTGACATGATTCCCAAAAATGAGTCCACCCCCTTTCGGGAGGGGATGAGGTGGAGGGCCGGCAAGTTGGGGAGGGCCAGCCAAAGCGCTTGCCACAAATCTATGGCCCAACAATTCTTGCAGAATGCACCCGCCCGCTCAATATCGCTCATATTGGTGTGCATGACGGTGGGGGAGGGGTCGAAACCCTTTGCGCAGTCCAGCATATCCCCCACAAGCAGACCCCCCGTGAAGGTGGACTCGTCAGGGGTGTGCGGGCGGAGCGTCACACCTTGGTAGTGGGTGACGGCGTCGGCGGACGGGTTGTGAAGGCTACCAACTTGGGATAAGCAATCTCGGACATTGTGTAAGAAATTAGAGCTAGAAAAAGGAATAAAAGCATGCAAAAGTGCAGGTTCAGAAAAAGAGAGCCTAAATTTGCGGGAAAATCGCGCGGATGTGAATGCGAATGTGATGTGCAAACAGCACTGTGTACGACAATGCGAATATGCGCGCCAATTTAGGACTTTTGGCAAATGTACCTTGCCATACAAGCATTTAACGTTACATCCTGCGAACTTTGGATTTTCTTTAATTTTGGGTAAGGTAACCACGGCAAACCGGCACAAATGCAAAGAACCACGGCCAAAAAGGGCGAAACATTATCAAATTCAGCAAGTTCATTCAACAGTGCGTTTCACAAAGGGTACAGAGTCCACATGCACATGGCCGGAGATTATGCTCCATGATGAAGCGTAGGTTACTTGGTTCTAGGCTACAAACTCATTGAATGAAAATAGCCGCCAGATGTGCCCTTTGTGTTCTTGTTGAACCCTCGAGTAACAAGAAGCACGGCCATAGCTTAGGGGGCTCTAAGCCAATGGTCGGCCGAAACCCAAGAGCGTTTCGTCCCATAGTGCAAAATCACAGTTTTTAAAAGGGCCCTGTTGGGGCACTGCATTTTGTAATGGTTGCTGTAACCCGTGTTTGGGAGAATAATGCATTTTCAGACCTAAGGTTCCCATCGAAATCTTACTATTCGACATCCACGTTTGCCAGTGCAGTGAGAAAAACCCACTATTGAGCCCCCCTCAATGATATACCTGTGTGGTGTTTACAAACCACCATTGAGTATGGAGCGTTCCATGATCAATGAAACCATCACCTATTGTGGAGCGCCTGTTTGGCACCACTCCACACGCTGGTGGTGTGTGGTTGCTTAGCAACCTATAAATCACCTAAAAATGAAAAGTACAGGGTACCAAGCAAACACAGCAAGCAATGGACAGTGCATAGTACGTTGATACCGGTAGGCATGCTCAAGCAGTATTGTATTGGTGAACAAATAGGGAGCGGTAACAAAGATAATGAAATTTGTGAATGAATACATTTTGATGAACGCGTAGCCAAACCTCACACACGTGTGTACTGTCGTTTGGAAAAAACATGCAAAAATGCACCAATATGACACTATAAAGGGTAAATTCACTCAAGAACGCTCTGCAGAGCGTTCTTCAATTGAAAACTCAAAAAAAGAAAAAGCACACCATCTCGCAAACCACTGCCTGTTGGAACACAGGGGGCAAAATAGTCAAACCAACAGAAATAGACGCCTGCAGCACCGATTACTTCTTCTTACTCGCCACCTTTGATTTTGGTTTGGCGGTTGTTGCACCCTTCACCTTATTCTGGAACGCATCTAGGCTCCATGGAGGTTTGAAGGGCTTGTTTCCATCACCACTACTGGAACTGGAGCGGCCATCCCTGTCATCCCTGACAACTTGCTCTCGGCTCTGCCGTTTCCGTTTGACTGGTGTGGTTCTCTTAGGAGGCTCCAAGGAGCCGTCATCCTCACCTATTTTATCCACATCGTCATCACTCTCGTGACATTTCACTTTCTCCACCCCAACCGACATCCCATTGACAATATCCTTCATACATCTAGCCCAGCCAATGTTTTACAAGGCAACCCAATCCTGAATTGTCTCCCGGCCGTCAGAGATGAATTGCTGCAGACCGGAAAGCTCTCCAACGCATCCCAGACACATGTTGATCTTCATAACCAGTCCATTACATAGTTGCGCGCAACTGATGATGTGGGGTGCAGCACAGAATCCAAGGCTCCTCATCGGGGGCCCACTTTTGCGGTGGCACAATACCAAGCACTTGCAACAACCGTGCAGCAATACCAACAGTGATTCGAGATGCGCACGACGCTTGATCAATATTGATGTAGTTTGGGACCTTCACAGTCAATTTGTTTGGTGTGCCTATCACTGCCAGTCGTTCGGAGTATCGATACACACCGTGGATGGTTGATCGATCATATATCAAGACCTGCGTCCACTGCAATCCGTGAGTGGCGTCCAAATCCTTCAGCGAGTGACCAATGCGTTTCATGTCCCCAGGCTTGATGGCAATGCAAATAGGCGTGTCCTTCATGAGAAACTTGCCAATCAAGGGATGAATATCCTCTGTACCATCTGATCACAGTGCACAAAGAATCTACAATCAAAACTCAGTCAGACAGACACATTTTAATCGAATGCGGAGGAAGAACGCTCTGCAGAGCATTTCGAGGACGAAACCGATTCTTGACTGCACAATCGACAAGGATTGGAACACACCGCTACATAAGGTGTTGTTGCGAAGGTAGTTGGCACACCCGGGATGATTGTTGCAATAAGCATTTTTGTCCCTGTATCATCGTCGTCCTCATTCGTGGCCTCAGTTCCCGTGTTCCGGAGGACAAAGACCTTGTCGTGAGTATGCTGCACGTCAACTGTTGGCACATGCTTCAACAATGCAATCCTGACAACCTTCCACTCCTCTGCACTCCACAAGGGGCATTTATGCAGTGCATCCCACGGCGGGTAGGGGATAGACTATGACCAGCGCCGGCCGCTTGAATTTATCTCCACCACAGCGGCACTCCTCAGCATTTTTCGGAAACGCAACATCTCGGATTCGTTTTTGCATGGAAAATGTCACAGAACACTGGGGCTTCATGGCAATACCACCAAAACGACTAAATCAACACATAGGCATACTGCTGGTCTCATGTAGGATGCTGTTCTCCAGATGCATCAAGACAATTTCCTAGGCTCTGTCCTTCTTCAGTGGACGGCACTGTGTAGCCGGTCCACTCACTTTTACCTTGTCCCACCTCACAAATGACATGACCTTGAAATATTGGTCCGGTTGCAGCCCCAGGCATGGTCTCAAAGTAGTGCAGGTGATCACTGAAGGGCGAAATGGCAAAACAGTGCCAAATACGAAGCAGAACTTGTCAGAACGCTGTGCACAATCTTCTGCCGATCGAAGATGGTGTTCAAGGTGTCATTTAATAGAACATCCGGCCCACAACCCTCTGGAGAGCGTTCTTTGTCCAAAGATGGTTGGGAAGAATTGCTGCATACCTTCCGTCCCCGCTTGTGTCTGAAGGTCCGCGCGTGCCCCACTTATCCCGTTCCTCGCAGCCACCACGCCATCCACTAGAGGTTTCCAGGCCTTGAATACTACGTTTTGCAAAGCTACAGGTGACAACAGTACATTGGGCAAGCAAGTAATGTGCAGTCGATCGGAACAATATAAGTGCACACTGGACAAGCCGACTTATCCAACTTTCCATCATTTCGTAAGGCCAGAAGAAGGGCTTCTTTCTCCTCCACGTTGCCACACGCACTAAGCTCATCCGATATCCGGTTTGGAATTTCTGATAGCCTCAGCGAAGAACAGCTGGGTTGCACTGCATTGTGGTCCCCTGCGATTTACTGTTTGATGGATAGCTTCGTGTTCTCTTTGATCATGTCGCATTGCACGTGAGATAGCCATACGGGTAACGCCTTGCCAGCCTAGAGGTACTTTGCTTGCAATTTTTGAAGAGCCGTACATATGTGCTACCTACCAAGGACCCAAACCGCACCACCTACATGGGAAAAGCGATAGAATTGGTGCCAGTGATGCAAGATGATAGTGCTGCACGTTTTAGAAGGCAGCACTATTATTGCACATGCTGCCGGCGAGAAATTGCTCCGGAACGCTGTGCAGAGTGTTTTGTTGACGAAACTGCATCTATTAACTTCTACTAAGCCCACAATGGCACCAGAACGTTGTGCAGAGCGTTCTTGATGGGGAAGTGGTTCATGTACCTTTATCCTGCCAGGCCAGAATCAACTTCAACGGGGGCTTCAAAGATGCCAGACGTTTTGCCACCTCCTTGTCATCACGCTTCCTTATTTGCCCATGTTGAACGTGCACATTGAATCGTAGTTGTGTGATCCGCACTCTGACCGACCCGCGCTGCATGTACTCTGTGAGATTCTGTCCAAAACGCTACTTCAGCGGCTTGCCTGCTAGCACTGCTGCGGGCTTTGGTCCGCCTACTGTTTGGCCAAGTGACATCTCAGCACTGTCTCGTTGCGATGTGTCGTCAGCTGTGAGCACTCGGGTGTCTGTCTCGCTTGCCATGGCACAAGGAACGACTTAAATAATCAAAACAAGGGCAGCAAGGGAGCAGGGAAACAGCAACACTCACCAAGGCAGTGGTTCGACAGGCATGGTGCTTTTATTATCCCACCTTCCGGAAAAAAGGGGGGGGGGCTGGTGTAGGCTAGTCTATTCATCATCTACAGAAAGGACATCTGCCCCCCCCTCCAAAACTAACACAAACAGCACAGATGGATCACTGGACACAACAGCTGCAACAGGGGGTGCCTCAACATTGGAGGTTGCATCACCACCCTCGTATACCTCAGGAATTCCTACAAGCTCATCTGGAAGGTCATCAAGGTTGTGTGCAGGAGGGGGAGGGGGGGC
This sequence comes from Eutreptiella sp. 'Long Island Sound 2002', assembly GCA_964036045.1. Classification (NCBI taxonomy): domain Eukaryota; phylum Euglenozoa; class Euglenophyceae; order Eutreptiales; family Eutreptiaceae; genus Eutreptiella; species Eutreptiella sp. 'Long Island Sound 2002'. The sequence goes on along the minus strand of OZ038379.1, from coordinate 145,807,782 downwards.
ACGGTCGCGTGTAGGTGCGTCCACGGGTGCACCCTCATGGCGGAAAGCCTGCGGCATGGCCAAGGTCCTACCAACATAGCAATGTGGTGGGCGTTGACTCAGGATGGTGTCACATGCGGCGTTATGGTCAACCTCCTGTGCCAACGACCGATGGGGGATGTGCTGTTGCAGTGCATCCATGTAGTCCTGTGACAAAGCAACAGAGTTCACAAGGGATTGCAGCGTCCGTTGCCACAGGGCTTGGAAATGATCCATAGACATGTCATGGTACAAACTAATGGGAAACTGGGGGACTTTCGTCCAATCATCCATAACGTTAACATTCTTCACCTTTGACTTCAACAACACCGCGGATACTAACTGACCATCACTATGTTGGCACACGATCGTATTGAGGTTGCGCCGTATTAACTTGGATGTGTCATTCTGCAGGTGGGAGGCATGAAGGTCCTTAAGGTCGGTGCGTGTTGTTGGTGTGCGTGAAAAAAGATCAAAACAATCATCCAAAGAAAGGCTGCTAGGGTTCAACCGCAGCTTCTCAACCAAACGGGCAAACAAAGCCTCACACGTCTCCTCACAATGGGATTTCCCTGGTATTGTTTGTTCCCACCGACCCCAAAACAAGAAAGACACCCCCACGGTCCGAACGTACTCTGTGGTGTGCTCAGCACCCCAATACAGGTGAACAAGAATGTGCAACGCATAATGGGCGGCTTGCAAGGCATCATCATCCGAGTTCTGTTGGTTTGCCCGGTTGTAGTTGCGAACCAGAAAACCACAAAGGAATAGGGAAGGGATGTACTCCAAGAGTAATACAACCATCCCTTTCACTAAGGCAATGGTGGTCCTTAGTCTGTCAGAGATATTAGGCCGTGCATCACCGGTGGACGCCTTTAGGCGCTCCAAGGCCGGCTTACATGGCCTAACGGAACCAAGAGAGCAGCCATAACTCGCTCCATATAAATAAGCTTGGGATATGGATACAGCAACCTCTGAGCAACTACAGGGAGACGTTGCTCCAACACATCCAACATACACGGGGAAAATGTCCGGGTCATTGTGCGGCCGTAACAAAGCCGTGGCACTAAAGTTAAGGCCTCCGGTTGCGGGAATGGGACGAAGGAGCAAAGCGGCGATGATAGAATTTGTAAAACCAAAAAATGGGTTGGACTTGTTTAACAAGGTGCCAGAAATCCCGAGCCATCCGGCAAGCACGTTGATGTGTGCTGCCAACATTATACGTACAAGCTCCCAAGTGGGAGAGTTTCCTCCTCACTAACCTAGACATAGCACCATCATCTACAAGACGGCGAGCTTGGGCTTGTAACATTGGTGCCACGGGGGGAGGACCCCTCAGTTCCGGACGCCAACTACCCCCCCAACAAACCGTTGGCCGGAGGCCCCTTGGGGGGGGGGGGGGGGGGGTTGAGGGGGGGCGAATGGGGGGGTGGTATGGCAGGGACTGGGGTGGGGGTCTCCGGGAGGGTCGGTTGGGGGGGGAGGATCCAAGTGGGGCAGTTCGGAGTGGTGGTGGGGGGGGGGGGGCGTCCAGGTGGGGCGATTTGGGGTGTTGGGGGGGGGAGGGGGGGCACAGGCTCCTCTTACCTACTCTGGCCCTCCCTCTAACCATACCGTCACCATTAACCTAAACCTAACCTTTGCAGCCAGTTAGTTTGGCCATGCCAGCCATGTTGATTGGGCTGAACAAGAACCCACAAATTTTGTTCCTCGCTGCTTTTGCCAGATCATTGCCTCATTGTGGACCCCAACACTCACTCTGACCCCAGCCTAGGGTGAGAGCTAGGGCTAGGGTTAGGGCTAGGGTTAGGGTTAGGTGTGGGTGTAGGGTTCGGAGTAGGCTAAGGGTTGGGGGTGGGCGTTACGGTCAAGGTTGGGTTTAAGGATAGTGTTATGGTGCAAAGTGGACGAAATTTTCCTTAGGGCACCTTTCGTGTTCACGGAGCGTCGGGAGCCTTTGGCGTCCATGGACGCCTGAGGGCGCCCCCTTGGCAACTAGCTGTTGGCCGGAGGTCCCTAGGGAGGGGAGGGGGGGTTAGTTGCTGTCCTAGGAGCCGCGGAGTCGCCCCCCCCTCCGGAGTTGGTGCATCAAACACCACAAGTTGAATTCCTCTATGCAAAGGGGGGCGTACGTGTGGGAGGGTGATGCACCACTCTTTTTTGCCAACCATGCCTGTAGAACATCACCAAGCGAGCGCCGAGTCCTTGCATTACCCTGAAGCTCACATACCCACTGTAGAAAAGCTCCGGGTCCACCACTTATGCCGTCGTCCTGAATAGCATGTCCAATGAACTTCTCCACACAAGAGTAGTCTGGCAGAGTTGATAGTACCTTGCGGAATGGCTAAGGATCCATTGTGTAGCTGCCAAGGGACCCATGAGGTACAAAAGGACTTGGGTAGGTGTTGCCCCACAACCCGACAGTCCATTGACTCCGATACTAGGAAGAGTTTTGGGACAAGAAGGCTCTGCAGAGTGTTCTTGATGTCCATTGGGCAAGAACGGGTTGCGGCAAAACAGATAAAAAGTACAACAGTAAAATGCAACCATTATTGCCCTAGTGGCCCAAATTAAAGTCAATATGTTGATTTTTAATTTTTCATATGTGAAGGCGTTAATATATTAATCGCGCAAATATTAAGAGGTTAAAGTCAAATTTTTGCGATTGGGCCATTTGTATCCATTTTTCCATGCGCATATGCGGACCTATAAGGGGTGTTGCGTGGTATATTGTTGCACAACGGTATAGTAGAGTGGTTCCAATATGTTGTGTTGGTGGGTGTCTTGGACATCCCCCTTCCGGTTGCCCGCATTTCCTCCCCCTCCACACCACCATGTTCCCTTGTATAGCCCTTGTTATGCCTTTCTCTCGGGACACCCTTACCGAGCTTAACATGACGCTCGTGCGTTTGAGCGGGGCCAAGAGTTTGCGGGACCCTTTGGTCTCCCAACTCCTTGGTGAGTGGGTGGTCTCATCCCCTTTGGCCTGGGCCCGATGGTCCGAGGCCATGGAGGTTGGCTACCCCTCCCTTATTCGTACTAAGCAAGTGGAGGCGGTGAAGCAATATGCGTCCCACCTCTTCCCGGCCCCGGACCTCATCGGCCTCCTCATGGACTTGAACGTCCCCAAGGTTGGCTTCCGCCACATGATGGAGTACATGAGCCGCCGGGGGTTGGCCTACACGGCCGCAACGGGCCTCCCGTTCCCCCGACCCATCCCCACTCGGGAAGCGTTCACGGACGCGTGGAAGGAGTTGGTCACCCCCCTTGACCTACAACCACCCGTGTCCGTCCCCGATCCCCCCGCGAGTGGGCGCTCTTGGCCGCTACCCTCATGGCCCCGGTACGTCCAATCACGCCCATCGCTAGTGGAGACCATCGATTGGACAAAGCCCCTCACCTTCATGGTGCGTGGGGATGCGTACCCGTGCGCCGGTGGTAGTTGGACCCAACTCTCCATTGGGCTCCTCAACCACGGCGCACGGGGCCGCACACCCGCGTACTTGTGGGTGATAGGGATGGCCGTATGCGTGGACAAGGACATGGCGGCACTTGCAACGATATGGGTCGACAACTTGAAGGTTTGTGGCCCATTCGTTGTTTCTTAACTTTTGCGTCTTTTGCGCTAATTTCTCGAGATTAATATCTTGTTTTCGGTTAATATTAACGCCGACTGAAAAATTAACTTAATATTAATCTCGAGAAATTAATGTAAATATTAATCCATGTCCTTTTTGTAGGTATTGCAGTCCATACAAGACTGCGAGAAGTTTCATTGGGTGTCGCGCTGGGTGCCAAGCAGGTTGGTCATCGGGGGAGACCAACCGTTCGTGCGGCGCCTTATCGGTGTGTCCACCTCGCCCTTGGTGGGCTCAATTTACAATACGGGGGTGTGGGACAAGGTTGCAGCGGCATGGGTCAATGTGGAGACCCGGCGCACCTTGGACCGTGAGGAGGCGGCACGCCGCCGCTACAAGGAGACCGGCCGTAGCTTGGAGAATGGGGGATGCATAGGGGATCCACACATTGTGGTTCACCGGTGCATGGTTTTCCTATGCATCCTCCATTGTTGCATGGCCATTGGCCGCTCCAAGTGGCGCTCATCGAGACACGCCTTGTGGACCTCCCCAAGGAGAACACCGACGCCGTGCAACGGGTCCTCTACCGGGCCCGCACGGGTGTGAAAATGGGTGCGACGGGGGCACCGGACGGGGAGGAGGCCCGTGCGTTGTTCCTCACGTGGGAGGAACTTGGTCCGTTGTTGGACTACGTCCCGGAGGATGGTGAATAGCAAGCCGTCGTGGCCATGCGTGACCTCCTCCGGGAATTGTACACGGACAAGCCGCCTTGCGGGGACCTACGTGCGGCCGAGGTGGCACGCGCCTACCGTGCACATTGTTGCAAGGAAGCGTGTCAATCAAACTACCTCCTCTATTTGGAGGAGGATGTCACCGAGGCCGTGGCCGATGCACGCCGCTTGGGGGTTGGGTTGGGTGCCGTGTGCGCGGATGTCGTTGAGAGCCTCAACGCCATCCTTAAGCGCGCATAAAATGACCAATCGGGCCGGGGGGGGGAGATGCCGGGGGCAACCCAAGTAGAGCGGGAGGGGGAGGTAATTTCCCAAGTGTGGGAGTGGTGGTTTTTAAAATTTGACCTCCCGCTACGCAATTACGGGACCCCCCATACCGCCCCATGCACCATGGCCAAACTCATGGCCACCCATAGCCCCCCGCCCTCCACCCTTGCTTCCCCACCACTAGCTTTGTTTTCTCCTTGCCATGGACGCCTCGGCCACGCAAAACATGTTGGGCGACATGTTCAAAGCGAACAACGAAGCCCTGGTGTGTTTTGCTTGTGCATGCTTGCTTGCGTATACGAATTAATATTTCCGTCGATCCGTTTAATATTTCGAGATCAATATTAATAGGCGCGGTCATTAATATTTAACATATTAATTAATTTTTCGATAGGTAATATTAATCTCAACAAATTAAGTCGGGGGCAAAAAAATTAATTTTTTTTTCATCCTCTCGCTCTCTTAGATGGCACAAGTGGAGCAACGACTGGCTGCAGCTCCTCCAGCAGCAGCAACAGCTCCAGCACCAGCACGAGCACCAGCACAAGCACCTCCTCCTCCTCCTCCTCCCGCCGCTCCACCGCCAACCGAGGAGTCAAGCGAAGACTCCTCGGATAGGCGGCGGAAGGAGAAGAAGGAGAAGAAGAAGAAAAAGAAAGAGAAAAGGGAGAGGAGAGAGAGGGAGAGGAGCCAAGGGCAGTGGGGGGGGGGGGTAGAGGCCAGCCTGGGGGGGAGGGTCAAGGATGAGGGGGAGGGGGAAGTGGTGGTGGACGAGGGGGACGGGGACGGGGAAGTTCAGGTGGTTGACCCCCCCAATGACCCCCCCCCTCCCCCAGTGGCTTCTCAAAGCCCTGGGCCCCCAATCCGCCACCGCCCGAAAGGCGGGGCCGATCCCCTGGTCAGCCCAGGTGCTGCAGGAGGGGTGCGCGGGGGATCAACCCGTTTTTTCCTCCCCCCCCCATAGCCACATGACAGTCATGTAGATTTTTCGGCGGTTGATCCGGTGTTTGATCCGCCGGAAGGAGGGGGAACACAGAGGCACCTGGGGTAAGGATGCCTCCAGGGGGGGGTGGGGGGTCTGCGTCTGGAAACCCCTCGCTGGTGCCCCCCTTGCCACCATGCCAGAGGCAATCAGTGCGGGCGCCTTGCCCGCACTGAATTTGCTTTTCGACCCCCGCGGCGTCCGTTTTGGGACACCGCATTACCTGGTGCTGCTGCAGCACTGGGCCCAGCTGGGCGGGGTCAGGCAATGGCGCTAGGGCAAGGCTGTGGCCTTCGGGGTGGACTGGGCCACTGTGCTGGCCCTGCCCCGCCCCATCTACGAACCGGGGTGCCAGCCCTCGTACGAGGGCTTGGTTCCCCGGTCCCGCGCCGTCAAGTCGGCGACCGCGGCCACGATCGCGGCCAAACCGGGGGCCCAAGCGGCCCCGATGGCCAGCGCGGGAGCCCCTGTGGCCCCTGTGGAGGCCCCTAGTGCCTCCGCGCTCTTCCGGGAGGCCATGGGGGCAGTGCAAGCAGGCGGACTGAACGGGAGTTTTGAGGTATGTTGCTTGCCTTCCTGCATTAATTTTTAGGACGCCACGTTTAATTTCTCGAGATTCATATTTAATTTTTGCGCCGCCGGTCGAAATATTAAAAGTTAAGAGTTAATATTGCAGTCGAAAAATTAAAAATGTCGCCGAAAAAATTAATTTACTTTTTTTTTTCATCTCTGCTTCACGTTATTGACGTCGTGGTCAATGCGACGAATGCCAGGCCCATCCGGGTGGCCTGGCGAGACAATGAAGGATCCTTGGAAGTACCCCTGGGGTTCCTCTACCGCATCGTGGCCCGAGACCCACCCTTGGGCCGTGCTCTCTTGCGAGGTCTCCACGATTGGGAGACTTCGCACGTGGTGAGCGGCGTATGTGTGGTGCCGCGCCACTTCCGGCCCGCGGAGTGGGCTCGGATGCAGGAGGTGGGGTACGCGGGGGGGGGAGGATGAGGAGATGTGGGGGAGCATGGGGGGGGGGGGGCGGGGTGAGCGAGGGGGAGGAGGGGGGGGGAGGCGTCCACCACCACCGCCCCAACCCCCCCCAAGCGAAGCCCAACCCCGCCCAACCCGCCCCCAAGAAACGAAAGTTTTCCTTCGAGTCGTCCCACGAAAGCGACGACGGGGCGATCCCCCGGCCCAAAAGGCCCAAACCCCCCCACCACCACCACCACCGCACGGCCTACGAAGGCCGTCCCCGCCCCCAAACCCACCAACCCCCCCAAGACCGCCACCACAAACCCCCCCTCACCACCAAGACCGACACCCCCAAGGGTGCCGAGAAGAAGGACGACCGTCCCGAGGATCCGATCGTCGGGGCGGTCGTCCACGTACCCTACCCCAAAGGGGTAGAGAGGGGCACCATCCGTGGTATCCACGGGCGGAAGTACAGTGCCGTTTCCGTGGAATACCCGGGCGGCACCACCCTCTTCGAGGTGAACCGCTCCTCTTCCCCACCCCCGAGGACGCCGAGCGGCACCGGGAAGAGGCCCGGGCGGAGGGCCCAAAGAAGACCAAACCCCCCAAACCCACAAACGAAACGCCTAACCCCCCGAACGCAAACCCTACCACCGAACCCACTAACCCAACTAACCCCACTAACCCCACTAACCCCCCATCCGGACTCGCAAAGATGTGGGACCCCACTACGGGGTCCCACGAGGTATGAGGGCCCGGATAGGGACCCAAGGGGCCACAAGGGCCATGGACAAGAAACATAAACACACACATGATGCATTCCATGTTGTGTTGTGCCATTATTAGGAGGGTTAATATTTGGGGAAATGAGTTAATATTTGTGAGATTAATATCAATGCCGGCGACCCTTTAATTTTAATTTTTCAAATATTAATGGAAAAATGAAAAACAAAAATTAAAGCCGAGAGCCATTTTAACATTTTGAAACAACCACATGGGTAGGACCCCTCCACCAACCCCTGGGGGAAAATGACACCGAAGCCCGTAAGGCAACCCGTGGGGGTCATAATTTTCATGGCAAACCCCCTAACCCCCCCTGAAAAAATTGAAACTTGAGATTAACGTGTTAATTTTTGGCCAAATATTAAACATATTGACTTTAATTTGGGCCACTAGGGTGAGGAGCTTCCAATAGAGAACACTCCGCAGAGCGTTCTTGAACAACGTACCAGTTTTGAAGGGTATTTATAATGATATTCGGCGCGGACAAGCACCATACCTTGTGGTAGCTAAGGTAATGCAGCCGCCAAGCAATAAATGACAAACATGCCAAGTAGTAAGATAACCCAAAGTTGTCTTTGCCCATTAAAGTACCCCTCAGTGGACGGCAACAACCCGACATTGGCGAAGGCGTTCGCAATGTTGAAGTAATGGGTGCTGCAGCTGTGAACCACACTCAACAACGAACCAAACAACAAGGGCAAGCACAAAAGTGCAGAACCATTGCATGGGGGTTGTTTGAAATGGATTTGAGTTGAAATAACGCTCTGCAAAGCGCTCTTGAACACAAACTCCATAAATGATGGTATGAGTCAGCAATGTGTACACGGAAATAAAACTGAAGCATTGCGGGGTGGTACAGGAGGCAAGTCAGCAAACATAGTATAATATGCGAGTAGTAGAGGAATTTTGGAACAAGAACGCTCTCCAGAGCGCTCTTGTTGCCAATATCCATTACAAGCATGCTCGTATTGTGTATCCAACACGTAAATAACAGAACAAAAAAGAGCATGTGAAAGAAATAGGTTATACTGACCATCTGTCGGTACAAAGGTTAATACATGTTCCGTACATTGTGTGCGATGTATACAACTCTTTGCAGCAACGTGGTACTATGCAGTGACACACCTGATTCCACACGGCACCCAAGCAGTGTGAAAAAAAGGGGGTGTATAGTTAGTTTTGAAAATGGACCCTCCGCCTCGTTTCCGGCAACCATTCGTGACTCGCTTAGAGCCACCTAAGCATGGCTCATCCTAGCCCTGATCGTCTCTTCAACGGAGTCGCTAGTCATTTCTTCTATCTCGGTGAAATCGCTCACAAAGAGTGTCATTGGTCCAATAAAGAAAATCAACGGAATACTGCCCATTCCATGCCGTCATTCTGGCTATATTCAGGTGTTGCCTTATAACATCGAGTAAATGACTCACAAGGGGGCCGCCAAATGGTGTGCACACACGGAGTTGGGAGGTTGGGACGTGCCATCCAAGGTGATTCGCCTTGGAACCCACCACCACAAGTGTGAAATCCACTCCCACAGAGCGTTGCCGGGCAAGCCTGCTGGGCCTGGCCATTCCTTAATAAATACGCTCCGTAAGGAACTCGCCGGTGAGAGGGACTTTCAATGGTTGGTGATTCGGTTTGCCCTGCTTTGTGGGTGCCACAACACCCCGCTGTACCATGGTTTGTCCCCAAATGAAATCATTTTTTTTTGGGCGACACAGCTGTTGGTGGAAATTACCCCTGAGTTATCCTGGATCGTGCAACGATGCTTCGCTGTTTTTGGACGAAGTCCGGAGGGCACACAAAAGTCTCTCTAAATTAATTGATAAGCATAAATCTAACTAGGTTTGGGTTCACAATCAAGACAAGAAAGACCCACACAATGTCGGAGTTGGCGACAAAGTATGGCTTTGAAACTCCGAGACCACTCTTGACGGAGATAATACACTTCTTCCACTATGGGAGGGGCCCTTCAAAGTCACCTGGCGTCAGGGAGAAAATAGGTGGAAGATGTGTGTGGATGTCAAAAGTGAGATTGGCGTTTCTGGCGATCGCCTTAAGATAGAGGTCTCTTCCCCCCCAAAAAAAAGTGAAGTGCTTGTAGTGGACTTCCAATGTTTTGGCGAATGGCACCATCGAAACGGGGAAATGGGAACCCAAGAGGATACTGGAGGCCAGGCGCAATGCCCTAGGCGAGTGGCAGTTTTATGTGCGTGGAAGGGCTTTGATTCCGGAACAACGATTAGGAACTAGCCGATTCTGTTGTACACGGGTACATAAAAGGGGTTCATTGACTTCCTAAATAAGCACCCCGAGATTGGTGTAAGCTTGACACATTACACGTCCAAAGCAATCATACAAGTTCATGGTGAAGGCACCAGACTCGCAGTGAAGCGAGATATAGCCTTCTACGGCCCTCATCCAGTGAGTCCAAGGTGTGATGCACAAGTCCTCACCGGACGGGCCCAAATCTTGGAAACTTAAATGATTGTACCGGAGACCCATCATTGGTTAGGGGGCTCATCTTGAAGGAAAAAATGGAATGGCGCCTAGGTCCAAAACGACGCACAATAGCGGCTGTGGCCCAACCAAAAATAGCAATTTGGAGGCTTTTGGGGGCGGCGGGGGCATGGCCCAGACTACATGGGCCTAGCGGCCACTACCTAGGTCCCCCTAGAGCTCAAGTACCTGTATTGCCACCAAATGACCACCCAAACTCATGCGAGGGGCTACAGAGGGGTTTCAAGAAAACGGCAAATTGGCAAAAATTCGGGTGCCACTCAACACCCAAAAAAACCGGCAATTTGAGGGCTTTTTAGGGGGGGTGGCAAGGGCCCATCCGCCATGAACTAGGTCCCCCTGGAATCCAGTACCTGTATTGGCCACCCAAGCCCATCCTGAGGGTGATACAAGGGTTTTGGACAAAATCAAAGCCGCAAAAAATTTTCGGTGCCACAGAAAAACGAGCAATCTCGGGTCTTTCCCCGGGGGCCCGTTGCGGAATCCACATGGGCCTAGCGGCCACTACTGCGGTCCCCAGGACTACTACAGTACTCGTATTGTCACCAAATGACCACCCAAACCGATCCCATGGGCGACAAAAGGGCTTAAAAATTTTTCCAACATTTTTAGTTGCTACTCGCTAACCCAAAAACGCCCAGGTCTTCACTAGCAAGGACCCAAAAGGGAGCTGACCGGGGTACCCGGAGTTCGGACCCAAGACCCCCACCATTGGTTAGGGTTCATGCTAGGAGATTCCGATCCCGGGGGGAGGGGGGGTTAATTTGGGCCTCGGCTGCGGCTCAACCACCCGCTCAAATAACCCTACCCACCCACCCCCCGTGCCCTCCATCCACATTCACATACGAGCACTTGATGGAGAAGCCCCCATTGGCTATAATTCGCAAGAAGAACACCACGCCATTCGGGTACCGTACTTGTTCGCTGTTCGGGTCATCTCCTATACCCCAAAACGACTTGTTGGCAATGCTCATGAAGTGTATCACTGAGAGAGCTCCCCATCATCAGAAGAGGAGGAGCTTGAAGCATTAGTGTCCATGGAGGCATCGCTCTCCTCCATCAAGACGTCACTGGCAGCACTTGTAGTGGTGTCCGCGGTCTTCTTGGTCTTCCCCGCATGGGTACGCTTCTTAGTACCCTTGTCAATGTGTGGTGCAGGAAACAGGGTATGCCGCTCATTTGAGCGCAGCCTCTCCACCACTCGCGTAAAATCATACGAGTGCCATGGCTTGGTGTCCGCGGCCAAAATGAAAAGCTGCTCTACAATCTTCATGCACTACAACATGCGATGAGGGGCCAAGATTCGTGTCAGCCGGCTAAAAACGGCCTCCACTACAACATCGCTTGGGGTCAAAGCTAGGACCATGCGCGGCAGATAGTGCCATTGGGTGTAGAATTGCACAACTAAACCAATAAATCCCAAAACCCTTCACAAACCCAAGACCCAACAAAGGCGCACCACCCTCCCCGGGGGGGAGGGGGGTGCCTAGTGGCCCAAAATGCTCGAAGTTGGGGCCAACTGACCCACCCATCTCTGTACCCAAGCACTCCCCTCCCGGGGGGGGGGGGGGGTGCCCACTAAGCAATACTCTGCTCCATGCACAACAAAAAAAAAGTTGTGGTGGACGTGGGCCTAAATCAAGGCGCAGTGGCCACAATACGCCAATAAAAATTGGACCCTCCCACCCCACCCCAAAAAGAGTGGTACCTGGGAACCGGTGGTAGAGGGGTCAAATCCGAAAAATTCATTGGAGTTAGTTTTATTGCCCAAATTGATGATTTTACATGGGCTCAGGGGTCCAATATCATCCGTTGGAGTATGCTACGCAACTGACCCCAAATTAGGGGGGTATATGGTGCCCGCACTTGCGCTTGACCTAACAACCTGGGTGGTGCGGGGGGGGGGGGGGGGGAGGCAGGTTTGCTGCCAGGGATGCTCTTCCATTTTCCCGGTCCTCTCTTTCTGCACTCCCTCTAAATTGCAGTCACAGTGCAGGTTCATTTCACTCAATCGTCCCTGATGTCATTCCAATGTAGAGTGGGGCTGGTTGGCCCTTGGCAGCCCTTGGTTGTCTGCTCCATTTCACAGTTTACAGAGGCTGCAGTGCTCCATTTCACAGTTTACAGAGGCTGCAGTGGCCCACCAGACCCCGTACTCAGTGCTGTTCCTCTTCGACATCACAGGCTGCTGGCCCATGCACCATGTACACGCCAGGGTGCACCGCAATGACACAGTCAGAGCTGAATGTGCATGTGTTACCATTCAGTGTGGCTCGAGCTTTTGAAAAGGGAAAATGGGGCCAAACCCGTGAGTTGCAGCCAAATGCAGCAGCAGGGAACTGGGAGGTGTTTGGGCCATAGGTCCGCAGCACCGATACATGGGACCTAACGAACCTCACTTTATGCATGCGTTCGCCCAGCGCACCCGAGAGGCCCAATGCTTGTGCCCAATCGGATCGAGCAATCCAAACGGGGTCAGAGCCGGATGCTGAGTCAGATGAAAAGCAAAAGGATGCTGGAATACTTGCAGCCAGGCGACGAACCGCTGCCGTTGGAACTACCAGCGACGGCGGTTTTGACCGCCAGACAATGCGTAACCACCGACCACTGTCACCGAAGCTCCCCCAGCCCCCACCCAGAACCAGGTCTTCCCTAAGGGAATTTACAGTGCCTTTTTGCTGTGACTTGTAAATGACAGGATTGTGATTAGCCGACAACATTGGCAGCAAATTGATGGTACCCCATCACAGACAATTCATGAACTATGCTTAGCAGCATACGGCTCCTAGATTCCTTGACAACAGCTCTGGCTGTGGTGATGGGCCTGAGGTCCAGCAGCCCCTGTGGCTCCATGCCAAAGTGCCCAGCAGGGCCGAGTACAACGTGGCATACCCATTGCGCAGATGGGCACTGAACGGCACGGCACTGTCAGTGCAACAGCCTCAAATCAAAAATCCAAGCACTTTGTCAAGGCACTCGCCTGCTCTCAACCTCACGTGGTCACAGCCACCGCCTGCGAAGAGCCCATCGCCAGGCTCCAGTCCACCACACGCCGCACACGCGGTCGGCACACCAACCTCCGTCCGGCACAGTGCGTCGCGCATGTCCTGGAGTTCCGAGTGCCATAGCCGGTGCTGCTTGATCACCACGCGGAGCTTTGTGCACTTGTATGTCAGCGCCAAAAGGGCCTCAGCCGATAGGCACTTCTCCGCAGTGTCCCCTTCCCGCAACCGCCCCATGATCCCCTCAAGCGTGTCCAGACTCCGCTCGTTCGCGAACTGCACTTTGTTGCCCTCGAGGAAGCTCACGTTGCGCAGCAGCAGCGCCGCAGCGCGCCGCACACACACGCACTCTGCCGCCTGCAGTGCGGCGCCCGGCTGCAAAGCAACGCACTGCAGCACCGCGGGCATGAGCCCGTAGATGCGCACGATCTTGTCCTGCCCCACGCGGCTGAGCGCCAAGTGGGCCAGGCACTCAAGGCACGCTGCAAGGCGTGTGGCATGCGGGTATGGACGTGCGGCCAGGCAGCCGTCAATGCACCGGGCGAGGAAGGGCAGGAACTGGGACCATAGCGCTGCCGGGAGGCCCGCAGCACATTCCCCAACGATGGCGGTGATCGTGTTGAGCAGTGCCTGGAAGACCCTGAGGTTGGTCTGCTGCTCCTTGGCCAGACGCTGAGGACCTGAGAGCGCTGGGGGAGGCACAGAGGCCTTGGGGCCCATGGCCATATTCACGAGCTGCAGCAGGAGGCCTGAGATAATGTGCCCCATGGATGGGGGATGGAGGGACTCCTGGTGTCTCGGATCCTCAGAGTCCGTTTGTGAGGATCCTGTGAATTGAGCGCCTTCTGGAGGGCGGGGCAATAAGATCCCTAGACCCCAAGAATGAAATCTTCCCAGCAGTGTGGCAATGATGGTGGTTACCATTGACCGACGACAGGGATCTACAGCAGTTGCTGGTAGCAGTTCAGTGGGCAGCCATAGTAATAAAATTCACCATGCCTTTGTCTCCAGTGGCACGTGCTCCTCTTGCTATGTCCCTGATCACGCGTGGTTGCTAACCTTCAAGCCACCAACTTCAAATCCTGACCAAGAGGGCTCCAGATGCCACACCACCCCAGCCCCCAAAATAGCATTTTCGAAATCCACACGACAAAGGGATTCGGAAAAGTCATCATGTGCCTATGTTACAGGAATAGGTTCCAAAAAAGGGGTGGGGCCGGCCTGGAAGAGGGACTCCCATTCGGGGGTGGGGGGGAGGGTGGGGGGCTACGTGGGAGGCTGGGCCGGCTGATGGAGCCCCGGAGGAGGCCGAGGCGTTGGCCGGGTTGTCGGGGGGGGGGGGGGGGGCATGGCTCAGCGGGAGGCTAGGGAAATCTCAGTGGAGAGGCTAAGGGTCCGGATGGACCTGTCATCCTTGCGGTGCTTAAGTTCGGTGTACCATCCCTGGCCTCAGAGGGGGCATGGGGACATGACCTTGACCTGTGGTGTGCCGGGGTCAGGGACGCATTGGATTGGGGGGCACGCCAGTTAGGTGCCGGTGTGCTAGGCAGCGCAAGAGGATGGTTTCCCAGGAGGCAAGCCACCGGAGGAGGACAACCCTGGCGAACTTGGGCTTGATGGGCTCGTCAAAGGGGAGGACTTCAAGGAGGCGGCGGAAGCGGATGTCACGGAGATCAGGGAAGAAGGGGCAGATGTGGGCCAAGGCGGCCAAGATTAGGGATGCATGGGTCTGACCGGGCACCCCAGCCGATGAGGGTGCTCTTGCATGCTGCACAGGGCACTCATGAGGCCTCGTGGTCGGTGGAGAGCAGTGTGATCTCCTGCTCTATGAGTTGCTAGGGGAACACAGAGCACCACAACAAGAGGCTGGACTTGATGGGTGAGCCGGCCAGGGGGATCTAGAGCACGTCCACATTTGTGGGCATATGGCGCGTGGAGACAAGCAACCGTGGGGGCTGCACGGTGTCCAAGGCAACGGACAAAATGGGCAAGAAGTGAAAGTGTGGGCCAATGGTGCCTAGAGGGACGAGTCGTGGGCTGGGGTGCAGGGCGGGGCACAGGGGGATCAGTGGGCGACACGGGCATGCGCTTGGCCGTGGAAGAAAAGAAGCCAAAGCGGACCGCGAAGGGCCCGAAGGCTCTTGCATGCAGCATGAACACTACTACAAGTGGTAGCGCAAAGAAGTAGGGTGTCGGTGCAGGGTTCAACGAGGGGCAGGGGGGGGGGGGGTTACCCAACTGTTATTACGAGGAAGCGGCAAGGGAGATGAAGGGGAGATCGAGGCCGGAGAAGCTTGGGGAGAGTGGACCGGAGGCAATGCGCTATCCTTGGCTAGGATGGAAAGGGTGCCAGGGGACCCCGTGGGGGCGGCGGCGCCCCACGTTGGCCGGGTGCGAAACCAAGACGTGTCTGCCCATCACCAAGGTTCTCAGGGATCGGACCCCAGGCGTACCCACTGCGGAGGAGCGAGGGCCAGGAGACCACGGGCAGTAAATGAGGAGGAGAATGGGGGGCCAAGATGGGCCTAGTTGTTGCACCTCACTCGGCCTAGGGGAGGGCGTTGCCCGGAGTTTCTCCTCCTGTTGTGTCCCCCAATGGGTGTTTTGTTCCCCGTGCCTTGGAAACATTGCCCCATTGGGTGAGGCTACAATGCGGTCGTACGCCTTACCCCCTCAACACACTAACCCGCTAGGCGCGCCCAGACTTCTGGCGCCTAGTCGGTGTGGGAGGGGGCGGCACACTGCACGCCATCGCTCTCTTCGCGGACCGCACTACCCGAATGCAGTTATTGTGGAGGATAAGGGTGGTGCAGCATCGAACCGCACCATTAGCGGACCGCACTGCCAATCTCGTCTGTTGGGTTGGGCGTTCTTGGGTCCCCTCCCAGGGTCCTTGTGTCCCCTCCTAGGGTCCTAGGGTCCCAAACCGTAACTTACTTGCAGCACAACAAGGGAGGCAAAGGCCTTTGGCGGCCATGGCATGCCATAGTGCACGGGCAAGCACAAGCATGTGGCATGTGATGCTAGGAAGGACACTCGCGGGCATGGAATACCATGATGCATGTGCACACGGGTGGGGAGGGGGGGGGTAGACCTAGGCCCGGAACCCCCCGTCATTGGAGGGGGGGGGGGGGCGTCTTGTTGTCGGAGGCAACCCGCTGGCGGCTTTCAAAGCACGCCTCGGCAGCGTCTGCAACCTGTGTGTGGGTAAAAGTGGGTGAGGGTGGGCGGCGCGGGGTGGTGGAGGGCACGGGGGGGGGACCTTCGCTTGGAGGCTAGTGTGTGTGAGGGGGCGGGGTAGGGGTCTTTGGTATGCTCGCCCAAGAAGTGACACACCGTGGCAGCCCATAAAACCACTCTGCGTCCGGTGCTGGCCAAAGTCGGCCGGGGAGCCCAGGGCGCTCAGACGTGTGGGGGGCCTATCTGGCAGTGGGGCCCGCACCCGCTCCGTGGGGAAGAATCCCACTGAGCTCCATCCCCTAGGGCGATACCTAGAGAAGGAGGGAAGGGGCTGGGGGGAAGCCCAACCCTCCCGTCGCGGCTGAACTAGAAACAGGTAGGAAGCAACCGAAGGAGAGGGATGGGGCGGGGGAGTGGAGGGGCCAACAGGCAAAGCGGGAGGAACAATGGTGGTGTGTGTCATGCTGCTGCTCTCTTTTTTTTGATTTCTTGCAAGAACCTGTGATGAATCCCCCCCGGCGACGAGTCAGTGAAACCCTGACCAAGGGGTTGCGGGGGCCACCCAGGGCCGCGGCCCCCGTGACATTTGAGGGGGCCTTCGGAGGCAAGGGCTCCTAAGGGGGCTCACACAGTGGGAGGTGGAAGCGAGCCTCTCCACAAGGGCAGCACTCAGCGGCCATACGGTGGCCGATCTAGAGGGATATGCCGGTGCACATAGGTGGCACGGGAGGGGAGGGGTGGGACAGCATAGTGACCAGCAAAGTGCACGCATAGTGCATGGCAGGGAGCGCAAGGCTGAGGGGCAAAAAGGGCGCAGGGTCAACGAGGGCCACAGGGACACTGCGTGCACAATGCCTGGAACGGGGTGGCTAGGTAAGAGGAAGTGGAAGGAAGGGGGTGACGGCATAGTGCTTTGCACATTGCATGCAACACGCCGGGAAGGGTGCTGCGGGCAGGGAAGCAAGGCAATGGGGCAGTTGGGAAAGCGGAAGAAAAACGGATGGGGTTGCGTGCACAATGCCTGCATAGTGCTAGACGGAGAGATTTGTTAGTGCCCGCACATCACCATGCCGGGTGCGCAGGACACGGGAGAAGTGGGGGAGGGCCGAGAGGGGTTAGAGGGTTACGTGGCACACAAAGTGCGTGCACAGTGGAATGCGAGAAGGTGAGGGCCAGGCGTAGGGGGGCACTTGAGGGACAGTGCGGGGGAACAAAAAAAGAAGGCAAGGCGGCAAAGGGCGGGACAGGGCACAACGATGAAGGGTATGCGTTGCCGGGGGAAGGCAGGGGAGGAGCTAGGGGCACAATGCTTGCTACAGGTGGGGAGGTGCAAGATGGTAGGAGAATTGCCTTGCGGCTGCTCACGCGGGAGCGGGGTGAAAGCGATGGGGACAAACAGGGAGGTGACCGGTGCGGTGCACAATGCCTGTTGACAGGGTGACTGCGCATGGAGTGCAGGGGCAGAGTGCGGCACCTAGGGAGTGGTGAGGGAGTGGGATGGGCGCAAATAACATGAGCAGGGGGCACCGACTGCTGAGCGCTGCGTGCCAGATCGGCCATGACTCCAAGAGCACCGATGGCACCGAGGGGACGAGCACCAGTGGTGCCATCCACTGGGCCCTCCATGTATGAATGTAAACGTTTGAAGGCAGTGCTGGTGCACAAGCAGCAGTCACACAGGGGGCGCCCCCGCCGCCATCTAGTGGGCCCTCTGTGACCGGTGAACAACGTCGTGGAACCGTGTGTGCACGGGGGGGCGGGCACCAGCGGCACCATCTGTTGGGCCCCCTACGTGGGGACCCTTCTGAGAGCTTTGAAAAGGCCAGGGGATGCCACAAAGCCCCCATCCGTTCCCCTGCCACTACCATGGGACTCCATGGGCCACCATCGCACTCGGGGGTGGCAGTGGATTGGGTGGCAAGAGCGCACGGCCGCTTTGTAGCCACCCCTACTGGGTGGCTGACATTGAGGCACCAGTGTTAGTGGTTCAGTAGTGAATACAAAGGCACCAGGGAATGGACGCACCTGCCCCCCCCCCGGTCGTTAGGTGCCAATATAGGGGCCCTCGCCTCGATAAGGGCGGTGGATGCCACAATAAGCCTTTTAGGCGTAAGGTGAGACCTCCCAACCGCCCGCACCTCTTCATCGGCTCGTCCACCGAGGTACGTACCTCATTTTGTAAGAAAAGTCACAGGAGCAAAAGGGCGCAGGTCATTGTTGCCAACGATGAGAACGGGCGGCTACCGCCAGGGCCTTATAGTGGGTAGTGTACTAGGACTCACAATTCTCAAACTTTTGGACAATGTGCCGCTTGCTTCGCATGATGTCTTGTAGGTGGTAATCGGGAACGACGGTGCAACGGGTACACACCCATATTGGGAGGAAAGAATGGGCACAAGGGGGGAGACCCAGAGGCACTAGGGAGAGACTAAAGGACGGCATGCACAGCAGATAGAGGCTAACATAGGGAACAGGGCGGGTATAAAAGGGATGGTAGGCCTTGTGAACCCGTGTGCCCACATCCAACGAACACACCCCACCCATGCTTTGCAGAGTGTTGTATGTGTGGTGGCCGATGAGGAGGGCGGTAGGTGCACAAGCGATGAAGGCAATCAGGAGTGGAACGGCCGTGAGAGGGGCAAGGTAGGGTAGGGACAGAGAAGGCACGGGGCACGAACACCCATGGTGCGACAACACGGACAGCAATAGAGACTAAAGGGCAGTGAACTATGTGCAGGGCACCGCACACAGTAGGCATATGCCGACATGCGCAACCCTTGCCTATCCTTGTCCCAAGAACCCGGCCCCTATCGTACACACTGTCACGCAGGGGTAATGGGTAGGGCAGGGATAAATGGAAGAGTTGCCCCCCCCCTCCCCCCCAAAAAAACACCATACACTCCCACCTCGCCACCACACCCAACCCGTGCCTCACACATTCTTGCGCCCGTGGAAGCAGGCGGGGAGGGCAGAGGGCATGCATAAAACCATAGTGGGATAGGGGGGAATGTGAGAAAGAATGGTACAAGAAGCGATAGGGAGAGGGCTAGGGCTCACCCCCTGCCGTGGATCGCACACTGCCGTGCAAGACCTAACACCTAAGCCTACCAAATTGTGCTGCGCAAACTATCGGGGGCACGGCGAAGAGTAGAGAGACACGAGTGGAGGGGAAGTAGAGCCAGCAAGGAAGAGGGGGGAAGGGAAAGGTTGGGGGCAGAAGGGAGGTGTGGGCGGCGAAGGATGTATGGGAACCGGTGGAGTCGCATTAGCCCATGCGTGAGCGATGCGCAATAAGGCAGGTTACGCTTGGGCTTGAAGGCCAGCGGCCAAGAGTGGCACGGACCCACAGGGGTGACCATAGGCCCTAATCTAGCACACTTACCAGGCACGTACGATGGGTTAGTGCCCTGCGAGGGGCTGTGGACAGGGGTCGGCGCCTATCAGGCATGCCTAGAGTCCCGCCCTGACCCGCAAAGGCTGCCCACAACCAAGCAAATAACAACAATATCACCGACCTCGGAGAGGGGGAGGAGTGCACCTCCCCGTTATAGTAAATATGAGCAACACACTAAACCCTTCAACGAGTGTGCGCGTTGCACCGGTCCAGCCGGAACGTCCGACAATGCCTACCCTAAGAGAGAACACGGGAGGAGGGGTGGGAAAAAGCAGAAAAGGAACGGCCAAAGTGCCCCTCCCCCCCCCCTGAAAAGACATGCTCACCTCATGGGGCACAGACGCCGGCCTCGGCGTGTTCTTGCACCAACCCAGGAGAGCTTCACAGCGGAGCACGTGTTTCTCCTTCATGGATGCTACCCCCGTAGGGTCAAGCCAAGTAAGGCCAGGTAGGGCACGTCACTCTTGGCCACCGAGAAAGACCCATAGAGCAACCGCATTGTCCGGGTCCTACTGTACCATGATTGAGGAGATGCGCGCCGTGGTGGTGTACGCACCTTTGCGTAGGTTGAAGGCCATGACCATGTCCGTGAAGTAACGCTCAATCGCCTCAGCGTAATCCAGAAATTGTGGCAGCGTGTGTGCTATTAGTAGGAGGTCTTCGCAGTACGCTTGCAGCAGTGGCGGCATGGCATGGCGGGTATCAACCCGGGAATTGCTAGGAAGCCTCCGCAAGAGGGGTTTCGGGACAAGGAGATACACTACATTGCTTTCCACGCTACCCTGCCGCAAGCCGCGATGAAGGCGGATGCTTGGGGAGCGACCCTGTGCAGTGACAATGCGCACGGTGGAGCCACAACTGAGGGTGTAGTAGAGCTTGATGAGCTCTCTGGGACCCCCATTTGGCGCAGGAGGAGAGCCAGAGCCCAATGTGGGGCGGTGTCCAAGGGCTTGCTTACGTCAAAGGCCGGGACGTGGTTCTCTTCCTAACCCCGTTATAGCCTGCGCTGGGCAAAGAAGACCGGGGCCACTGCCGTAGAGCCCGGCATGACCCCAAACTGCCAGTCCGCGGCCATCCACTTGCGGGCCAAGACCGCCTCGAACCTCCACATGAGGGAGGTCATGAGCATTCACGTGTCCTCCTACCCCACTGCTATGGGCCGATACGCGTCCAAATCCCCGATGGTCGCTCCCTTGGGCATCAGGGATATGACGGCTTTATGCCATGAACCTTGGATTTCGACACCACGGAGAATGGCCTAATTGGCATGCACCAAGTGACCTTGCATAGGCTCAGGCAATTCGGCGATGAGGGCGGCTGTGACCCTATTGGACCCCGGTGCCTTGCCTTCCGCTAACCAATGCTTCACCGCATCCTTGAGGTCCTGCAGGGTGTGGTCTTGCCCCGACTTCCATTCCTCGGGCACCCCTCGAGGGATGTGGGCTCGGACAAGCCTTTCCAACGACGTGAGATTCACAAGCCGCTTGGCATGCAGCGCCTGCAACTACTTTTGGATGTTACCAATGACTTCTGAGGCCTCCGTGAGTACTTTCTCCGACTCCCGGACTTGCAGCGGATAGAAGCCCGAAGGGGCATAGCTCACAACATTGATGGCCCTTGGATCGCTGCCCACCGTAGCCGCAGATCTGGTACCTGGCCCAGCCAATAGTCCATGATGGACCTTCGTCGGTTACGCCGAGGCACTCCCCGGAGCTCTTCCAACGGCTAGTGGAGATGTTGAAGTTGTTGATTCCCGTAGCTCATCCATTGTTGCGGGAGACAAGTCCGGGTCCACCCCTGTGACGTGCAGCAGGAGGGAGGTAACCTCGTTGGAGACGTTGCCTGCCACATGCGCATCCCTTCTCCATAGCTCCCTGGCACATCAGGAGACAACCTGCTGATCTGCAAGGACCTGGGACTTAGGCCACGCTAACTACCCACCCCCCTACCCACGGGCTGGCTCCGCCGGGCCATACTGTACCCCCCCCCTAAAAAAACAGCGTATGAATTCTGAACCTAGGGGACCCCTTGCACCTGGTAGGAAAAAATGAGTATCTCTATTTACCTAAAATGCCATTCTCATGTAACCACACCCCAGTTGTCAAAACACAATAAGCATGCATGCATGCTACAAAAGCAGAGGAGGAAAAAAGGTTTCTGAATTACAACAAACCTTTCCAGTGTTACACACAAATGTATCATCCACCGAGGCGATGCAGTGCAAGAAGTAGGGTAGCACACACTTGGCAAGGGTTGATGCACCCTGTGTGTGCCCAAAAACTGTCCATTGACGGTCACTCAAAGTCATGCATCATAATCGAGGTCTCCATTTGCCATTAACGAGACCCTTGGCCGAAATTTCTTCCAGCTTTACAAAAATGTAAAAACGAACCCTGTACTCCGGGAAATACCTGAACTTGGGCGAAATTTCTTCCGGCTTTAGTAAGACACAAAAAAATAGTGCGCAAAACCTCAATAGTATCTGCAAAGACAGCGCAGAACGGCATTCTGACGTGTAACAGGGAAAACATACAACGCAGAAGTCAGAGCACGCAACACTGTCACTCTATCGCCGCTTCCTCAGGCCAAGTGCCTTTGGTTTGGCACCCTTACTAGTAACTTGCCCACCATTTGCTTGTGGTGCCCGGTCACCAGGCATCTCACTGTTAGCACTACCAGTGGCACCACGTCCATTGTGCGTCTGCTGGTGCGGTGTGCAGTGGGCTGCAAACGTGCCCAGCGCCTTGTTGGGTGGAGGCTTTGATCCAAGCTTGGGGCTCTGCTGTGAGGGGCTTGCTCCAGCCTTGGATTTTTTGGCCTTGGCGAGTGTGCCTTCCCTCTGCTTGCCGGTTGACTTTGGGGGGGGGGGGGGGGCGTTTCTGGGACTCACTGTCCTCTTCCTCTGGTTGGGTGGCCTCCTCTTCTTGCTCTACATACCTCCTTCCCGTACAATCTAGTGGCAACCCATCCGCAAGGTCTTCACACACTCGGTCCGACTGGATTGGTGCCACAGAGTCGCAGTTCGACACAACAGCCCTCAAATCAGTAACAAATGACTCAGGAATAGACTTCTCCTCAGACAGGTATGCAACTGCAATGTTCACAGGGAGCATGCTTTGAATGGACACGGCTGCAGAAAAATTTGGCTGCCGTGTGCAGACCATTACCCATGTACTATTCTGCTTAATCAAATGCAATGCATGCAGCAAGTAACAAAACACTTCAACAGAAATGGCAGTCGCAAGGGGGCCCTGAATATAAGAAAGATCTCGGGGTAGGCGTGCAGAAAGGTGGTGCTGACTACACATTGCAAGAGCAGTCTTTGCCATGCTGTACATTGTTGATGGCTTGGATAGGTTGTACACACATACATCGGCATGGAAAAATTCCTCAGCAGAGGCTGCTTTTAGACTGCTAACACAGGCCTGAACATCAGCAGTCTCACCAGTGGTTGCCACCAAAATACCATTCAATACAAATTGTGCCACAATATTGTGCACGGCCAACATCCACATACGTGGGACTTCAATTAGGATGCCGACAAATGGCAGTGCACTAGTAAAGCTGGGAACAGGGCGGCCTGCCCACAAAGGGAGTAGCTCAACTCTACCCTCCTCCTTCAGAACTTTCCCTGTGTCTGACTCAATAATGGTATCACCCAACTTAAGACTCAGATGCCCACCGTCGGCCTTTTCAATAGGTGGTGTCACACGGGGCTTGCGAAGCGTGTCACGTAACCCTTGGTAAAGGTCGGAGGTCCAAAAGACTGCCTTGACAACAGAAGCCCACGGTGGCCAAGGTGACTCGGGACTCCACACCCAGCTGCCATATAGGACCCAGATATGGGCCATGATACGACATTGTTCTTTGCACATGGTCAGAGTACCCAAATTTTGCTGCAGAGGGTATACACAAGGCACAAATGAGGCAGTTAAAAAATGGTATGCTTATACAAAAAATCGAGAGACTTGGGCAAAAATTCGCATAGCTCATCGTCCGCAACGAAATAAAGACCACGAAATGACTAGCACTCAGAGTGCAGAATAATGCAGCATACCCCTGGACTCGTGCACAAACCCCTCAGTGACTGCATCCGGATGGAGCACATGCCAACCCCACAACTGCTCAACTCTGGCCAACTTTATTTCACGTTTGATTCCCATTACTGTGCTTTTAGTACCCGACATGTAGAGGACAATGCTTGACAGTCTGTCTGGCAATAATCCTTCGCACTCTTTGAATACCCCAAGCGCCGGTTCAACACCTCGCTTCTCCATCCCATAGACTGCGTCAACAGCTGGCTGCCCAATGAATTTGATAAGCTTGCCCAACCCTGCCCAACGCTTGGCTACAGTGACCTTAAGACAACAAGAAACAGGTAAAAAAAAAGGCTTACAGCAATGTGTAACGGACACAGTCGAAACGTTGAACACACCACATTGCCTTCATCAGCTGCAATACCAATTTCAGCCAACATGTTCTGAGTATGGGTGAGCAGGGCGGCATTTGGATCCTCCGCAATATGCTCTAGTAGGAGTGCCATCCGTTCACTGGTTGTTGACACACTACTCCTTGTGGTCTGCACTTGATGACGCCCTGCTAGCTTTCTTCGTATGGGCCAAAGAGTGTCTGTTCTAACCTCAAAGCCTTCAAACTCTCGGGTCCATGTAGGCAGGGGGTGAGTTTTGGATTCCTTGTCCTTGCGATGTTGCATAGCAGCCGTGTAGATGTGCTGACCCCCAATGGCATACCAAAACCCGGCTGTACATGAGGCAACAGGAAGTACAGAGTAAAATCAAATGGCACTGAAGATCGAGTACAATCGAAACAGGACGAGGTAGAATGTATGCACGCCAGGTACCAGCATTAAATGGTCGATACAATCAGGTGGCGGTGCCCTTAATAATTCGTCATAGCGGGCTTGGACTCGGTAGGGGTTCAGCCCACGAACCTGGCCTTCAGAGCGGTCTCTATCAATCACGAGTTGATCCCATCACACAAGAATGCGTTTTGTGGAGGTGAGGTAATGTGCCACATGGACTTCTGCTTTTCCTTTGGGTTTTGGCTTTGGCTTCAGTTTGGCACCTGGTTTGGGCTGTGGTTCTGGTGCGGGGGCGTCAACAGCGGCGGTTCCCTCACTTCCACTAAGATGATCCCCATCGTTGGCCAGGTTTTCGGGCCGTGTACCAACATTTTGAGAGGTTTCCATAGAAGACATTGCTTGGAAGGTAACAAAACAACAGGTGCAGAGTGCAGACATGGTGATATCTAGGTGGTCAAAAAGAGATATTAGCCAAATTAGATGAAATTCGGAGAACCCAGGTTCAGAAACACAAACTGCCGTACAACAGGAATGACGCAGTGCTAAAGGCTACCAAATTCACACTGACTGGAAAGCTGGGCGAAAATTCGCCCAAGTCTGGCAATTTCAAATAATACCCCCCCCTAATTGACCCCCCCCCGGAAGGCCCAAACCCCGAGGTGGGTCAATTAGGGGGGGGGGTAAATTGGGGGGGGGGGGTCAAATCCTCACCCCGACCGCTGACCCTACATGGGGTCCCAATGGGCGAGCCACGTACGATAGTGCAAAACAGCGGTTTGCATTAATTGCGGTACAAATAGAAAGGTGAAGTCCACAAGCAACATAAGGATTGGATGGAGGTCCTAGCAGAAAGGACATGTGCCAGTGGAAGTGCGAGTGGAAGTATTGCTTTGTTCCGGTAATGCGGCGGTAGACTACCTTGTAGATTCGTTTCCACCTTTTGAAGAAAAGGTTACGTTGATCTGGGTTGACAGTCAAAAAGTCCTTTTGCACTTCTTTTGGTTGTGAACCAACCCACTCTTCCAAAAGAGAACGGCCAATGGCACCATTTGCTTCTCGGATTGCAATAAAGAAGTCATACATAGCAGATCCCAAGGCAGCATATTTTCGAAAATGGCGAGAATGCCCTGTCTCGTAGCAAAACCCTATGTCGCATGGGGGAGTTGGGAAATCCCAAGGGGGTCAATTGGGGGGGGGGGGTCAATTAGGGGGTTGGGGGTACTAGGCTCAAAATCATGAAAGTTGGGCGCCTGGGCGAAATTTCGCCGAGCTGGAAGAACAATAGCATATAACAAAGTCAAATCAGTCCCAACCCTGTGTACTCCGTCCCAACTCCTCTTCCTCATCAAGCATTTTAAAGGACGAGTCACTACGCACCTCTTTTGGGCGCTCACTCGCACTGTCAACATAATTAAAATCATCTACCACTAGTACAGCAGCAAGCATGGGGTGTAGGGCGGGGGGTTTGGGGGGGGTCTCGGGGGAGGGGGGGGGCTCGGGGACTACCACCGGCACACCGCGCGCTGGGGGTTTGGCGGCTGGTTTTGGAGCGTTACCACTGGCTGTGTTGATACTCTGGTAGTGTGCACTTCGCTGCCTCTGATCAACGTTGGAGCGTTTCTGACTGTATGCATTCAGAAAATCCTCCACACCATGGCGTATTTTAGTCTTGGCAATCAGACACCGTAGGCTATGCCGAACAAGGCTCAAAAGTTGCTGCTCTATAACCCTTGTATGGATCAACACTCACGGAAAGTGCATGCGGGGGGCTTCATCAAGACGTTTAACCACATACTTATCCTCTTCCAGAACAGCAATGGGGAACAAGGCATGTGATATGTTCTGAATGAACAAGCGCACGTGCTTTGTGGACTTGTCCACAGACTTCTGCGCCAGGACACCCTGGCATTTTTTCTCTCCTAGAAGTGTGGGGGGGAGAGTTAAAACAATATCGGTTGTCTGCTGCACTGACTGGGCATTCCCAACCTCCTTCGACCTTATGAGTAGGCGACTAAGCATTGCTTCGCCGTACTCTTTACAAAACAGGCAACCAAGTGCCCGGGTGTGCTAGTCGGACCCGAAAAGCAGTGCTACAATATTGGTACGCAGGTATTCAGTGCTCAATCACTTTTTAGAAGGTATGATGTTCATCATCAAGACCGTACTCATTCCAATGCATTATTTTGCAGCTGCACTGGAATGCAGAGAACGACCGTTCCAGTTACATTCATGTACAAGAACCCCTAGTGCCAGAAGGAGTAGGCAGTACGAGTATAACAGGGCCTTCAGGGCTAACAGGCATTTGAGACCCAGTCTTTGAGCATCAGACAACTCAGCAAGATTACTCATAAGGACCTGGGTGGTACTATCAAGCCGTGCTTTATTAGCAGCTGTAGCCAGGAACAAACCAACAATGGTTTTTTCCATGTGACGCAAATTGACTTTCATGGGCACCACAGCTCCTGCCTTCAGGTCCCAACCCTGCTCCGAAAATTTAATAATAGGGGCAAATGCCTTGTAGGTTATTTCCACGGAATACTTATATGGGTGCCAGACACCATAAAGCAACGGGTGTCCCAACAGAAACTGGTCTACGTGCCAGGGGGCATAGCTTGCTTCGAACGACACTTCTCAGGAGTGCGTAAAAGATCTTCATGTCAATCAGAAATGGCACAGTCCGCCTCGTTTTCACCTACAAGCATTCTAGCCCCCTGACAAACTCCAATAACTTAACATGACTTCCGCATTTGAGGTATGATAACAGAAAGGGCCTGCAGTTGAGGGATACCACATGATTGCGAGCATAGTCCGGAGGTGCACGAACCCAGGTCCGCAGAATAGGCCCATCTGGGACTGTACACCTTGCAACAGCAACCCAACACAGCGAACAACTTGGCCCACAACCCCGGATATACGTTGTGCAACAACATCCAGACCGGGCAGACCGTGGTACCGAGGCAGCTCAGTAGTGTGCAACACACCGACAGCAGTCACATTCAAAGTCTCATCAGGGCTATGGGGGTCCACCCCATTGATGTAGCGACGGTAATTGTCGAACCACAGTGTAAGTTGCTGTCTCTCAAATGAATCCCATAGGCATGAAGCTTGAACACAGGCCTGGGCCGAAATAGTAGGAGCATTGATAGTGCATTCCCCCGCCATTGCCAGCTTCCGGCGGATGGAATGGGTCATTGTACCGCAATATGAGGCTCCAGTGGCTCTCTCAATACGGGGATATGTCAGCACTCATACAATGTTATATAGAGAGAAAACTTGCTTCTGGAGGACCAACAACCATCTTGGTGGACGACTAGAACCCCAGGCAGCCCGCACATGCCCAACATTACGTCTATTCTTTCTATTGTGACGCAAATCCAGTGCCAGCTGCAGCAGCGGGAGTGTCCTCCCTTTGTTCAATGCCATCCGAATCACAGCCTTCGGGGTCCGAACGCGAGGGCCCCCCACGGCTGTTTGAAGCAAGCGCACATAAATCATGTCTCACAGCCACATTGGCAGAAGCACCCCTAAGAGTCAGTGAACAAAACCCAACAGAGGTACCACCCTATAGGTAAAGGGTGTCAAGGCAAGCTGGAAGAAATTTCACCCAGGTTCAACTTTATCGACTGCCCGGCCTAAGTGACAGTGAGGCAAAGGGCAACATATCAGGCACAAGAGAAGCAAAGAAACAACAAGGGGGGGGCTGGAAGAAATTTCGCCCGTAAAGTAAGGCCGCCGTCAAAACTGCCAAGGCGCCCCTCCGTTTACCTCATACACTCCTTAGGCAGTCAACATCACGGAAAAGAAGATGGTATGACGGACACATGCCCGCCAAGGTGTGAAAGGAAACCACCGACCCACGGCGCGCCGCCGCCCACTAACAAAGAGGGAAGGAAAAACGGAACTCCCGCTTGCATGCGCTCCCTCTCACTCCTTCCCACTTCCCACGTCGCGCCATCGCATCAAGGGCAGCAAACTACACAAGAGCAAGCGTAAAACAAATAGGAAACACAACACACCACCAGAAGGGAGCCCACAAAGACACCGGACACAGAAGGCAAGGGTATGGCCGAGCGAGGAGACCACAAACAAGCCGCCACAGCTACCCGCGAGGCGAACACAAAGCGCGCACACACACACACACACACGGACACCCCCCGTCCCCCATCCGCTACCTTCAGGACACATCGTCGGCAACCGAACAGAAGGATGGAGAAGACGCTCTCGAAACAACAAGCAAACAACATGGGCTACAACGGGTATGCCGTCACACACACACACACACACACGTGAAAGAGAGGTATGCGACGTATGCCATGCTGTGCACAACCGCCATATGCTCGCACCAACACCCGCCCCACCTTCCTCCACAGGTACGCGGCCAAACAACAAGAAAAGGGGAGACCCCTGCCCAAAAAAAATAAACACAGCGCAAACACACTGCTCACGCCGAATCAATGAGTGTCACACCCGTCACACGTCCACATGCCGTCAACAAAGCCACAACACCCCACTCCCGCGCACGCTCTCCGCAGCTCTGTGGACTGCGATGGAGAAGAGAACAAGAGGGGGCCTATGCTCAGTGCTACCATAAACATAATAATCCCGACGCCCACACATGATCAATGATTGGTGTTTTTGACCTATACATTTTGCAGAAGAGGCGGAGCTGGGGAAAATTTCTCCCAGAGTCATCAAGACATCAAAATATGTAAACCTTTTTTGCTATCCGGGGGGGGCTGGGGGAAATTTCGCCCAGGTCTGGGCAAATTGGCAAATAGAGACAGTGAATTTGAGTTTAGGAGCATAGGACACGCAAAAAATGTAGAATTATTCTTCACCACCTATGGCAGTACAGGCGACAAGCGGAAAACGTAGGCACAAAAACAAGACATAGAAAAGGCGACAAAGTGCACATGTTTGGGTCGTAAGGGGCAGGTAGTTAGCGTGGCCTAAGTAGGACGGACATGTTTGAGTTTCCGCTTGTCCTTGGAGGTACTGTGGGTCCACGCCTGAGGGCCTCCGCACCCCGTGAAACGCGACACTTCGTCCCGAAAGGCGTAGAGCAAGTCGAAAACGGCTTGCACCGCATGTGTGTCCATGGAGGCTCCATCTCAGGCCGACGGGAGCCACTCCTGGGGTGATGGGTTGTTACGGGCCCGCTGCAGCACGGCCGCCGCTGCCTCCTGGACACCCGGCGAGTCGGACTGTCTGGCAGGCAACGTGCCTTGGGCGTGCAAGAAGGCCATGCACGTATGCCTTTCCTTGGCAGCCACTTCTAGCAAGATACGCAGGACGACGGGGCCATGGTCTGACCCCAGTGCCGTAGCAGGCTTCCCCAGGCCTAGGTACGGGCGTTCTCGCATAGCCCACAGAATCCACGGTGCGTTGAGCAAGTAGGAGTCTAATTTGTGCCCCTCACATGTTGGTTGACGTTCATCTTCCACCGAATGACCCGCCCTCCAAAACCCCCAGTGCTCCCACAGCGCCACATGGTAGGGTGCATTGTGAAATCCAATCAAACGCTGAAGTCCCCCCCATCAATACCGGCCGCGTGCCTCCGGCGCTTTTTGCCGGAGCATACATGGCTACGGTAGCCCGTGACAGTGGCCTTGGATGCCCAAGAGTCTCCGCCGCTTCCCAAACCGTGGACATTAACGATCATGAGCATGCCACCGGCAATAACCATGTTCGGGGGCCATGGCCTTGCCTGGGACAATGTCCACCACGTCCCGAACTTCCTCCGCAGCAAACACGTCTGGTTCAGGAGCAATTAAGAGACCACCGCACACAGCGGCCACCGGCGCCGCTGTGGGGTCTACCCCAAGAAAACAACGATATTGATGGTGGTTTTCCATATACGCCATGCCTTGTAGGTCTTGCAGGTCTTCCTGAAAGAGACCAAGGATAGCACCGTCACTGCGCAATATGTCCGCCACTACTGCCTCACTATACAGCATACCTCGGTAGTGGGCACACCATCACCCCGAATGGAGCCTTGGACGTTCCAAGACACCGCGTTCCTAACGTCACGGGCGGGATCCCCTCGTGGCAACGCCGCAGGGTCACGATCAGCGGCTGCGTCCTCTCCGCCATGGGGGGGGGGGGGGGCAGTGTCGTGGACAACAGGCGGCGAATGCAAGACTCCTGTGCTTGGAGCTGGCACTGAGCCATGGTGTGTCCCACTGAACGATGTCGTCCTAGTAGAGCTCACAGCTCTGCTCAACGCCGAGGTCGCGTTCACTTGACCGGGGCCCGCTGGGCCTTGCCCCCCCGGAGGAAGCCCCCACATCTCTGTCGCCGGAACGCAGCCGCGAAGACCCCGCGCCTTGACGAAGCTCCGAGCCATGAGCTTTCCCCCCAAACGAGGCCACCGCGGCCGACCTCTTGGAGCCGCTCGTTGCTGACAACGAGATGGCCGCCTGCGCTGCTGGCGGCTATGGCCCCGAAGGTTGCGCTACATTGAGCGGCCCGGCCGTGGCACCCGTGAAGGGCCCCGTTTGCCCGTATCGCATGACTCCGGTGACCATCGCCTCAGCCTGCTCGCACTGGGCGGGGTCCGATCCGTGGTCCTTGGCCAAGTGATCAATGAGGTCCCTGGGGTTGAGGTAGCTGGGCCTTAGGTGGCGCCCCCCCCCGTCACTGGCACTGGCCTGCCCCCTCCAATGTGGACCAGGGGCAGACATTCACCTCGCCTGATCCCATGCTGCCGCGTGGCTATGCACCCCGATAAAGTGCGCACGGATGTTAGCGTAACGCCCGTACGGTGAGTTGAGGCCTTTCTTCGGGGCCGGCCTCGGCGCGGGCTTCGCAACCGCCTTCCCAACGGCGACCACAAGGCCTTCCGTTTGACCAACAGCACATTGGGTGGCGGCGGCGGTTCCATCATCCCCGCCGCAGGAAAGTGCACCTCCACCCACAAACGACATGCATCCATGAGATTCTCGCGGTCTCGCGCGATGGTCCGGCGGAAGCCAAGGAACACCTGGAGCTAGGGCGACACGTCCTCCGCCATGACTAGGCGGGAGGTGTCCCCGCCATAGCTCCTCCGATACTGGGGCACTGTAGAACCTACCACCGTTCCCGGGAGGTACACTGCGGTCTTGCCATCGCCGCCCAGAGCACCGATGTGCAGGGCCTCTAGGTGGGCTAGGCGAAGCACCAGCTCTAGCACCCCTTTGCCGGCATACACACGCAACACAGACGAGTACGGCTCCAACACCATGATGACGCAGCTCCATGGTCGCAACCCACAGTGGAGAATTGCCAGGGATACCGCCGGTGGATTAATGATACGTTCGTTGCCGGCAGTCTCGGAAGGGCCGCCGCATGTTCTCGCAACGTTCCACGCATGGTGGCCACCTGCTTTGGCTCCCACATGTTGTCAAGGAGCACCGGAAAGACGTCCTAGGATGCGTGGCTCCGTCGTCACCTCGATGACCACGATCGCGGGCGGTGGGATGCCCTCGGCAACGCACCTCTGTGCCTAGCGCACGGGACCCACAAAACGCATGTGGTCCCGGCGGACGCCGCAGCAAGCAGTCCCCATGGAACACCTCCGCACCTACCTGCTCGCCGAGACCTCGACCCAATCCATACTTCCCCGTTCCACCCGCACAAAGACGAAAAACCCTGTGCCCTCAAGAAACAACACCCGTCCCAAGTCCGCCTGCCCCACACCATGGGTGGGCGCAAATTCCTTCTACCGCAGCCACTACTTGGCACTCTTCTCCCACGGCCGGGGAGCGTACAGCCTCTGTTGCTATAGCACACCCCCGATGTGCTGCACGGCCACGGACATGACGAGCGATAGCCCATCAGGTACTGATGCCACATAGCAGGGCGCGCTGCATCGGCGCGTACGGCAGCCTGGTGCCTAAGGTCTGCCACCACTAGCGGCTCTTGGGGCGCCGGGAGGCAGCTCAGCGCTGCCGCCGGAAGCTGCCCCAGCAAAGGCGGCGCATGATCAGCCCCATGTGCCCCCGGAGGACCATCGCCACCACGCAC
Organism: Eutreptiella sp. 'Long Island Sound 2002'; assembly: GCA_964036045.1. Taxonomy (NCBI): domain Eukaryota; phylum Euglenozoa; class Euglenophyceae; order Eutreptiales; family Eutreptiaceae; genus Eutreptiella; species Eutreptiella sp. 'Long Island Sound 2002'. Next base: position 145,775,535 of record OZ038379.1, on the reverse strand, counting down.
CTTTCTGTCCGTTGTTGACGCAAAGTTGCCCAGCCTCGGCACCAGAAGGAGGGTACCAAAAGCGGACATCAGAGTACACACGCCGCAGCCAGTGCTATTGCCTTCCGGCAGCCGCTCGTGCGCTATCTTGCTCACGGTCAACACGTCCTCCGCACACGGCCACGTCAGCCTCTGTCCCGCCAGCACCATGCGCAGCGTCGTGACCGCCGTATTCCACGTTTGTGGCCACTGAAGTGAGTGGCCATCAACTGTCGGCAGGTGCAGGAGGAGGTTCACAAGCATTCTCATGTCCTATTGCCCGAACGCTATGGGCCTGTACGCATCCAAGTCCCCCGTGGTCGTTCTTTTGGGCACCAGCCAGATGATGGCCTCATGCCACGACTCTCGGACTTTTGCGCCACAGAGGATGGCTGGGTAGGCGTGCACCAGAGCCCTTGCACTAGCTCTGGCCAGACGTGGGCCCGATCTTGCGCTTGCCCTAGTTGGGGGAGCTGCCGGCGGAGGAGTGGAGCGCCTTTCCGGCAACCGTCGCGCCGCCGGTGTAAGGACCTAAGGCACCAAGCCGGGCTCCCGGACGCGCGGATGCAGCATGCCATGCTGTGCCTAATGGTAGCAGCGCATGGGCTGTGGCTGGTCATGTTGGTTTCCCTGCAACACATCGGAGCTCCGCTGCAAAGGCACAGGCCGTATGCCCCTCAGCAGTGGGAGAAGCGTGCCAGGCGGTGGGTGCAGCTGAAGGACTTGGCGCCCAGGGGGCAGGTAGATGCGGGACGGGTGGTGGTTGTGGAGGGCATAGGGGTTGGGGCATGTGTTCGGGTGGAACGGGGTAGTATGAATTGGGTCGAGGTCAAGGCGGAGGAGCGGGTCTGGTAGAGTTCGCCAAGGAACACTTGCTTCGGTGTCCTCCGGGACCACAGGCGGCATGTGCGCCCCGCGCGCCGGGCACGGAAGTGCGCGCCCGAGCTCATCCCACCAGTGGCTATTGTCTTCGACGAGATGACGACGGAGCCACGCATCCCAGAAGACGGTCATCTAGCCGGTGCTCCCCGACAACATATGGCACAACTGAGCACACGGCCGCCTTGTGTGCGGTGTTGCAAGGGCATGTGACAGCCCTTCCCGTAGTGCCGGAAGCGAAGGCATCCAGCAACGCGCCCGAGGCGTCTTTGGCGATTCTCCACTGTGTGTCGCGGGGGCGGTGCTCGGTCATCGTGGCGCTGGAGCCGCACTGCTCTCCGTTGCTTCCATATGACCGCGGGGGGGTGCTCCAGCTAGCGCTTTGCCGAAGGGACCTGAGACCCTGCACCTAGGTACCCTTAGTGGCAATGGCAGCCCCGCGCTGTACCTCCGGGGGACGGTAGTAGGTGCTACAGCGCCTTGGTACCGCAGGAGCTACGGCGGTAAAGCCTTCGGGCTGGTCATAGCTGAGGGCATGGCGCCTTGGCTGGTAGCGTTCACTTGCTCCAAGTGGACTATCGCGCGAGACTGGGAGAAGTTAACAAAGGTGTGGCACCGCCTAGTGGAGGTGCCGTTTCCTGCGGGGGGATGATGCACCTGCTGCCGCCATGTAGTCGGCCGCCAGACCGGCCGGCTGCTCCTGTGGTTGCAGTGGCGAAGGCTGTCGTGAAAGCGGCGCCGACCAGCCCCCAAGAAAGGCTTCAGCGTACGGTACGGTAGTTACATTGACATCCGTGCGATGGTGATGCACTTCGGGTGTGGTTGGCCATAGGTCACCACAGGATGGGCGACGTGAACATCTGCTCTTGGACCATTCTAAAGGGGGCGAGAGGTGTCAATGGCGGCTGGGCCGCAAAGCGAAGCCCAGCCAGCTCAACCTCACGGATCTCGTCGACCACCTAGCCAAGGACCACGGGTAAGACCCGGCCAAGCGCGACCACAATGAGGCCTTGGGTACGGCTGTGATGCCGCGAGGGCGGGCAAATTCCTTCCCGGTTGCCAAAGCTGGGTCGCTGACTCTCGTGCAACCTTCGGGGGTACACCGGCCGGGGACACGGGTGGCCTCTTCATTCAGAGCATCGAGCGGTGCCTAACGGTCGACAGCGGTGACCTCAATAGCAGGGGGAGGCGCCAGTCGAAGTGCGGGAGCCTCAAGACGGCGTTCCGGTGACGGGGATGTGGAGGGTTCCTCCGGGAAAGAAGAAGCGGCCCGCCGTGACCCGAGCCGGCTCCCTCAGCGTCGAGCGGAGCGCGCCTGGCCGGGACCTCGTCGGGTGGGGCGCTCTGTGACTTATTGACGGGTCGTGGAGTGGGCACCTCGTGTCCGCCGCCTAATGGCGGCGACGTTGACCCCCCCCCCCTCTTGGAGCACCCCGTGGAGCCGAGGAGGCGGCTGATGATCCTGATCCGGCGGCGATGCCCTGAAGGGATCTCCCCTCTGACGTCAGGACCGCGGTGTCTTGGAACATCCAAAGCTCCATGCGGGGTAGTGGCGGGCCCAATGCCCCGGGCATGCTTGATAGTGACGCGGTTGCGGCGGGCATACTGAAGGCCGAGAGTGCCATCCTTGGTCGGTTTGACCAGACGGGCCTGCAAGACCCCCAAGGTATAATACACATGAAAAACTAGTGGTGCCACAGTGGATATCATGCCTTTGTCGTGGTAGACCCCACGACAGCACCGGCAGCTGACGTGCATGCATGGTGGTCTCTTGAGTGCTCTTCGGGCGGACGTGTTCGGTGCGGAGGAAGTTCGAGAGGTGGTGGACATTGCCCCAAGCAAGGCCGTGGCCCTTGACGTCGTTGCCACTGGTGGAACGCTCACGGTCATCAATATCCACGGCCCGGGAAGTGGCGGCCCCTCCTGGGCATCCAAGGCATCTTTCTGGGCTGACACACCCATGTATGCGGCGGCAAGAGCGCTGAGGGCACCAGGCCGGTACTCATCGGGGGGGACTTCAACGTTTGGCTGGAGTCCGCGGGGCACCCCAGCAGGAAGAAGTTCGTGGCGTTTTGTGGGCAGTGTGGGTTTTTAAGCGCGGGAAACTTGGTGGAAGCCGACCGTCAACTCACACATGAAGGCCATAAGTTGGACTCCCACTTGCTAAACGCTCCAGTGGTTTCGTGGGCCAAGCTGGAAGGCCCGTACGTGGCGCCCGGAAGGCCTCCTACGACGCCACCGTTAGGCTATGGGCCGGGGGTCCTGGGTATCCTGTTCGCAGTGGCTGCCAAGGAGTGGATCACGTGCTTGGCCTACTCATACAATTAGGGCAGGCTGCACGCCATATGCTCCCACTCGCGAGGGATCCGGAAGGCGGCGGCGGCCCTGCTGTAGCGGGCCTGTGATGACCCGACGCCCCAGGAATGGCTCTTATGGGACTGAGATGCGGCCAACATGGGCACGTGGGCAGTGCATGCCGTCTTCACCCTGCCTTACGCCTTCGGTGCCCCATGACCCGCGCGTTGCTGTAGATTGTTGCGCGGAGATGGAGCAGTGGTGCAGGGAACGGTGGTGGTATCCGAGCCGCGCGGATCAATGGCGCTGTGGGGAGCGAAGTTCCCTGAAGCACTCCAGGCCATGGGGTCCGTATGCGGATGCGACATACACTGGTGGCCGCAGAGGGTGCATCAACCGAATGATCCATTGTCCCGAGAGCTGACGGCGTGCAATGCGGCGCACCTGAGGAGGTTGGTGGTCAGTCCACATTGGGACGCGGCGTGGCTGGAGCGCCACAGGTACTGCTGGTTGCCTGTGGCGGCAAGCGTTATCTCCGTTGATGCCTCTCCCCAGGAAGAAGGGGTCACTAACGTGGCGTGGCTGTAGCGTTCCATCTTAGCCCCACATGGACGGGTGCGATCCATGGCACGTTCCCCGAGGCGGAGATTGTTGGGGCAGCAACTTTCCGGCTGCACATGCCTCCCTTTGGCCTTGCCGTGCATGTGGTTGACCTGTCCATCATTGGAGCGCATCTGCGCAGAGCCAAGGAAGCCCTATACCGCGCCATCAAGGGACAACCTCCAACTTCATCAACGAGCAGTCCATAAATGGGGTAGCGGAGGGGTTGCGTCGGCTGCCGCGTAGGGTTGGAGGGCCCGATCATTGGGTGGCATGGCAGAGCTCGCACTTGGCGGCCGTCCCGCTTGAGGAGCCGGATTTGGCTGCGGCTCAAGTGAAAACCCCGCCTGTATACCTCATGTTGCCCAGGGAGCACGTGACTCTTTTGGTGCCTGATTAGGATGGCGAGCTAGGGCCCGTGTACCTTCCATGCGTGCCCTCCAACTTGTGATACAGGCGGCGTGGGATTCGCTAGCAGCACCCACTAGGGCGCACACGCCGTTGGATGGTGCCTGTGACGTTGTACCCCTCGGAACGGTGCATCATGGCCCTGCACACAAGGACATGCTGTGTGCGAGAGACAATCGTCTCCCCACCATGCAAGTCATGCGACCATGGCAGTCGAAAGTCACCCGCACAGTGATTCCCGTACCTCCCTGCATCTTCTATGGGCAGCCCGAGGAAGACACGGGCCACGTGCGGAGCACGTGCAAACGGGATGAGGTGGTTGTGTGGTTGCTGTGTGCGAAGGTTGAGGTGTTCATGGCCGATCTGCTACTCGCCCACGGGGCCATGGGGTTAATTTTCTGAAAGGAGCAGGGATGCAAGTGGACGGAGTCCCTGATGGCACGGGTGGTCCCCGATGACCTCCGGCGGATCTTGGCGATGGTGCAACCTGCCTCGTCCCGGGGCCCGGCAAAGGCCACGTTGTTCCTACCGGAGATGATCGTACATGGCAGAGATGGGTAAACCCGAAGAAATCATCGACTGACAAGGATCATGCAGGTGCCGCTAGCAGATCGGAGGAGTGCGACGTACCTTTTCCTCCGAGGTGACACGCTATTGTGCCCGCCTGCTGACAAGGTCTGGCAGCTACCCCCGTGGATCCTCTTCAATGGCCTGCCGGGCGACCTTCAGCCGGCCTTTCAACAGGAAGCCCCGCATGCGCTGCTAGTATCACGGTCGTACATTAGGTGCGCCAAGGCGATGTCCACGTTTCCCCAGTGGATGGCGGCGGCGGCACAGGCCTTCAGCGCGTGGCTGGAGTCTTGGGTGACCTAGGACTTCGCTGCGTTCCATGCACCGTCCAGGGAGGTGTCCACGTACTCGGGGGCCACCATCCGCGGTACCATGGTACGCGACTGGGATGACCAAGACGAGCCATGGCTCAAGGTGTTTGTGGATCTTCTGGCAGATGCGAGTGTCATGCGCTGGCCCGGTGGTGAGCTGCCGGGCTTCCAATAGCCGTTGTGCTATCTTCGGGTCCTGGCGGTGGCCACAGTGTTGGAGATGGGGGAAGTGTGGCCGTATTATTGTCGGTTGCGGAGGGTTATCCCCGTGGCTGGGGGCAAAAAGTGGATGGCGGTCCTCACACGACTTCCGCAGTTTGCGCCGTTACAGGGAGACGACACGCGCGGTCGTTTCGTGATGGTGGTGCTATTGCTGCCACCTTCACAGCGTTGAGACCACAGGTCCCGCCAAACATCATTATAGTCATCGTGGCAGCGGTGTAGCGCACTCACCAAGGCACAAGCGGTGGCACTATGTAGCAAGCTCTGCGGCGCCGCCTCCCACGATGCCGCCAGGGCAAGAATTGGCTGCCCGCACAACTGACCCGAGAGGCATTCAAGTAGTTCCGGCCAGTGCACTACCCGGAGATGCGGTTTACCCCTCGCTCGCAGCCACCATCCGTAGTTCTGCACAACATCCACGATGACATCTGCGCTTGCTCGGGTGGGGCACTGCGTGGACGGGATCACCAACCGTTGCCCACGTGGCTGGGCCTCCACCACCGGCTCCGGAGGCGGAGCATCCAATGTGAGATGGGCTTCCGCTCACACATCGCCATTATCTCCCCTCCCGGTCGAGACTTCCGCTTGTGTGCAGCGGGTGTGGCGTTGCAGCACCGGTGTGGGTATATCAGTGCGCCTATATCCCACTATGTGAGCTCTGTCGTGAGAGGGCTGGCAGGGGGTGGGCCAGAGCTAGATGGGCGCTACGGCGTTCGGGAGAAGTGTCGTTGAGCTCGTGGAAGGTGATCCGGCGTGATTTGCCGGGATAGCAGGTGGATGGGGTGCGCTGCACTGATGATACATCTGTTTGACTCCCCTTACTACTAAGGTGGGCGGCACTGGACGGTAACTCCGGGGTTCTGTGGCTGTGGCATCACATAGGACACCCGGCGACATCATGAGCGGATGGTGGGGTGCGTTTGCAAAGCACTATGGCCACAGTGTAGCGCATACTAGGCACTATCGGAAGGGTTGTTGAGGTACCACAGATGGTGTTATGGACGTCGCCTCGTCCTTGCATATGCGTGCGGCAGCGGCGAGGGTCATATGACAGCCATCACGACCTTGTAGGTCGTGCGGCCTTGATAGTGCGCATTACCGCCCCCACATGCACCGTTGGGTCCAAAAGGTAGCTATGCCCGCTTGCCCCGGGTCGCCGACTACAATAGTGAGGTGTCATGGGTCCTCCTGACCAAGGTAATAAGGCCGAAACCCTTGTAGGGTATTACCATGGCAATGGAGTCTATACAAGCAGCCTCGATAGGGGAGTCCGGGGGGTTCTCCCTCGGGTTACTCTCAGGGGTTTCTTGAGTGGGCACATGTTCTCGTGATGGCGCTGCCGGTGTCCACAAAGAGCTGCGGAGGGCAGCTGGATGAATGAGAGTCTGTGTGGAGTCGTAACAGCGTGGATTGCCACACGGGTTACGAAGGGGTGGTGCGTGCCAATTGTAGGTGCCGGCCACAGGAGGTTGGCCGGTGCACTACATGCAAGACGAATGCGCTTGGAGCGGTGTACGTATGTAGGGTCTGAGGGTGTGGGTATGCTATGGGGCTGCCCCTTCACCCCAGGAACAACACAAGGAAGTATTGGGGACCCATGGGCCCCAAGAGAAACTTCGTGGGGGTATAGGGTTGTCCCCGAACCCAATACCAACCTACCGAGGTATCACGGCCGCCCACGGGCACTGGGAGAACATCTGTGGGGGTATAGGGGTGTCCCTTGACCTAAGGACCAAATTAGGGAGGTATGGGCCGCCCACGCGCCTTAGGAGCAAATCAGTGGGAGTACTGGGGTGTCCGCTGAGCCCTAGAACAACTCAAGGAGGGATTGGGCTGTCTCTTTGAACCCTGAAGCAAGTCAGAGTGGGCACTGAGGCATCTTGTGGCCCCACAAGAAAACTAGAAGGACCCTGCTTGCGGCCATGTACATAGCCTAACCGCTTGACCTTTGCACACATGTCCGGTTGCATGGCGATGGAGGCGGTGGCGATGGCGGGTACACTGTCAAAGGCGCACGTATGGGGGGTGTATGCGGCATCAAGTAGCCAGGCGCAACGCAGTGGCGGTTTGTGCGGGCGCTGGCACAAGGCGAAGGCGGTGGCAGTAGGCACGGCGTGCCAAAGCCTTGGCACTGTACGCATCGCTGAGGAGTTATACGCGTCCCGTATCCCGGTTATGGCCGTCCGGCGCAAGCGGCAAGGCCGCTGGCAACCACGTGGCAAAGCATAGCGGGCACAGCGACAGGACAAGCGCAGCCTGTGGTGGCCCATTGTACACAACATCCATATGGTTGCTGAACTTGCGGCCTGACCACCGCTGCGGCAAAGATGCCACAACCACGGGAGCTGGCCAATTAGTGAAGGTAAGGGTCAAGGGTACGCGTCAAGGCATTCTATGTGGGCCGGACGAGGTGAATCTAGTTACCACGGCTTGGGGCAAACCTTGGTGGGAACCCCTACAAGGGCTTGATAACCAAGCTACGACAGCCGCCAGTTCAGGTCCCAGCCAACGATATTCACAAGTTGTGCCTCTCATGCCGCAGGGTGGCCGGCAACCCCCCTGTTTAGATTCGTGTTATGGTATACAAGAGTATGTACAGTGGCGGGAAACCCGCTTGGACCACAACCTATGGGGCTAGGGCGCTATCACCTATATATGGGGCCCAGTGGGGGGCTTCAAGTGGTGCGGCTACTACCCTTAAGCGGCACTGGAAGTTTATGTTTTGCACATATGGGTTATTGTATCTTGGGCGGGAGATCTAGGGGGTGGTGCCCGAGGTGGACTGCAAGTACTCGTGACCTTTACGACAAGGAGATGGGGGCAATGAAGGATGAGGGCCAGGCTAGGCTGGAGCGACTGAGAAACCCTCGCTACAAGGCCGTGGGCTTTTGCATGCGCAGTCCCGGAGGGAGGGCTCACAGCGAACGTGGGCAAAGGGGAATACAAGGCCGGGGACACCCGGAAGAAGCACTGTGACGGGGCCTGACCTTGTTTCACCGCATGCATGCTGCTTTATTTCTTGGTTGGTGCGGGGCACCCATGGGAAGCGCCCTTGCTTGCTGCTTGTTGCTGTTCTGCTGCATTGCCATGCCTCGCCCCCTTACCCCCGGTGATGCAACCGGCCAACGCTCGTTGCCTTTGCTAATGCTAAACCTCTGCAGTTGCGATTGCCCCCAAAGCCTGGTTGGCCGGTATCCGCGGTCCTCTGGGTCCTCCATCATGTTGTGGGCCTTCTGAGGCAGTCCTGGGACCCACATTATCGAGCAAACCAAGACCGCATTTCGGTGCAAGATGCCCAGTAACTCCAGTAGACGTCATGATAAGTGGTTATGACTATGGCTATGACTATGTATGAATGTATGCATGGACGTGTGTCTATATGTATTCATGTATGTACATATTTATGTAGGTAGGTAGGTAGGTAGGGCCCGGGGCTGGACGGGCTTGATGTCATCGGGGAGATCGTGCGGGACTATGGTTGGGAGCTGCTGACGCATGGCACACGCAGCACCAAAGTAGGGCGGTGGCCCCGGCTACTTGAGAGCCTACCGGAGATGCACAACGGACAACCGATACTCCGCCCGGTGTCCACGTGGGATGAAGCGAGGCGCACCCTGCTCAGTTGTGCCACTGCACACGCTCTGGCAGGTGCTTTGCTCTGTCTCCAGGAAGCGTGCTGTGATGTGTGGCAGGACCTGTGGTCGCACTGTTGTGACGGTGGCTGCGTTCCGTGGCGGTCGTGCTCCCACAGCAATGCCACGGGTGAAGAGAGACGACGTCAGTTTGGGTTCTTCAATGTGCCTCCGTCCCGCTATGCGGGACGTGTCGGGAGCGTGCCAGTAGGGGGTGGCCTAAGGCGAGGTGGGCGCTGCGGCACTCTGGACAGATGTCCTCAAGTGCCTGGAAGGCAATCCAGGATGACCTAAAGAGCGTCCGGGTGCAAGGGCGGAGGTGCCCCGATGCGCCGACGGCAGCCTTGCCCCTGCTGCTGTGGTGGGCGGCTCTGGAGGGCGACTCGCGGGGACTTTGGTTGTGGCATCATGGAGGAAATGGTGACGGCGCGGTAGGGGCCGGGGGTAATGCAGATTGACAGGGTATGGGAAACGTAGGTGCGCTTGCCACCGTCCCTATGCTGGACGCAGCGGAGGGGGTGGCACCTGAGAAGCAGTGCCCTCATGGCCGGATTGTGCGGTAATGGCAGGCGGCGTATGACGGCCACCGCGATGTGACAGGTCGTGCCGGCCTGATGGTGAGCCGTACTGCCCCCGGGTACGCGGAGTTGCAGGTGAAGGTGTACTGGGGTCACGGGGGTATGCGTGGCAGTACTGGGGTACGTATGGTGGGAGTACCGGGGACGTGCGGCGGTACTGGGGAGCCGTACTGTGGGGGTACCGCGGAGTTGCATGGCGGTACTGGGGTGTCCCCCTGACCCCTCTAACAACTCAGGGGGATTGCAGGGGCATCCCCTGGCCCCGTTAACAAACTAGAGGGACAGTGCCTGAGGGCATGTACATAGTCTAACCGTCTAACCACGGCCTTGCGGTTGCGGTGGTGCGTGCGGTGGCGGCTCGCGGGTGGCATCGGCGTTGCGACGGCGGTACTACACGGCGGCGTAGCACCGAGTATGCGGTTGCCTCTATATACGTGTAATCTACATGGTCTTCACAACAGCAGCTTACTCCTGGGGGGCGCCTGTCCGGTCGGCTGGAGGTGACGTGCAGAGTGGTCCAGGGCGTGACGCGCGGGCCAATGCTATAAGTAGGCTCGCCACGTCGTCGGTGGGGGCCGAACCTGCGGCCTGGCCGCTACTGTGGCGGAGGAGGCGCAACCACGGGAGTTGGCCAATCAGTGCAGGTAAGGGTCAAGGGTAGGCGCCAGGGCAACGTATGTGGGCCAGATGAGGTGGACCTGGTTACCGCGGCCTGGGGCGAGCCTCTGGTGGGTACCCCTACAGGGGGTCGATAATCAAGCTACGGCACCCACCAGCCCGAATCCCAGCCAGCGATATTCACGGGTTGCGCCACTCCCGTCGCAGGGCGGCTGGCGTCCCCCCTGTAGACCCTCTTGCTATATTATGTGTGGGCGAGCGGGTGCCTCGAGGCTGATTGGGTACCGGCCCCTGACATGGAGTGCCGGCACGGAATATATCTGGGGTGTGGGTGCAGCTCAGGGCCACGCAGAAGGTAGAGTTGCTACCATGTTTTTGTACCATACCGTGGGACTGGTCTGGTGGGTCGGCGGCGTACATTATGGGGACATGGAGGCGATGAAGGCTGAGGGCCAGGCTAGGCTGGAGCCTCCCAAAAATCCTGGCTCTGCTTCTACGGGTTATTGCGTGCTGGCAGTGGGTCACGTGGAGTCAGAGGTGGTGGGCAGTTACGAGTACGCAGCAGGCAGTGGATTACGTGGGGTTACGGCTGGTGAACGTCTCCACGGTGGCGGGGGTATGCGAACAAAGAGGGGCCCGCTCTTGCTTCGCCGCATGCGTGCTGCTTTGTACCTTGGTTGCTGCTTTGCGCCCATAGGAGACGCCCTTGCTTTCTGCTTGTTGCTGTGCTGCTGCGTTGCTGAGCCTTGCCCCTTTACCCCCGGCAAACAAACGGGCCAGCGTCCGTCGCCGTTGCTAATGCTAACGCTATGCAGTTGCCACTGCCCCCAAAGCTTGGTTGGCCGGTATCCCCGGTCCTCTGGGTCCTCCGTCATGCTGTGGGCCACCTCAGGCAGCCCTGGGACCCACGGGATCGAGCGAGGCAGGAACCACCTGTCCGTGCGAGATGCCTGGTGACTCCAGTAGACGGCATGATAAGTGGTTATGACTATGACTATGACTATGTACATATTTATGTAGGTAGGTACATACACAAGGCCTCCCGGTGCATGCTTATTCGGCCAATCTCCGTGGCCCGAAAGCCCCGGGATTGTGGCATGAGGCCATCATATGGCTTATAACCAAGGGAACGGCAACGGGAGACTTGGACCGACACCGGGCCCATAGCGTTGGGGCAGCAGGACATGACAATGCATATGACCCCCCTCATGCGGAGGTTCACGACAGCCCCGGTTTGCAAGAGGATGGCCGTGAACAGGCAGTTCGGGGCCGTGCCGGACTCTACAATGGCGGCCCCGGTATTCCTGGCACATCATAAGATGCGGCGGTTCAAGGAAGAGAACCACGCCATGGCCTTGGATGTCTCCAAGGCCTTTGACACTGCCCCGCATGGCGCTTTGGCTCTGCTCTTGCGCCACATGGGGGTCCAAGAGGAGCTACAGAGTGGGCATTGTCACTTCGCACGGTCACACCCAGGTCATCCGCCTCCATCGCGGCTTGTGGCAGGGCAGCGCAGAAAGCGATGTGCTGTATCTGCTCCTCATGGAATCCCGCCTGCTGAGGCTTCCCAGCAAGGGCCCGGTGATAAACGCCACGCCGTGCCGCTTGTGGCACAGGCGTACGTCGACAACCTCGTGCTGATAGCACACGCCCTGCCGCAATTTCTGAAGTACGCTGAGGCGATTTCGCGTTACTTGGCCGACATGGGCATGTTCCTCAATGTTTGCAAAGGTGTGTACGCCACCACAACGCGCATGTGCTCCATCATGGTGGACGTGGACCAAGACAATGCGGTTGCACCCTGGGTCTGTCTGGTGGCCAAGGGTCACATATTGTACCTAGGCCTCAGGCTTGACCCTACGGGGATGGCATCCTTGAGGGAGAAATACGTGCTCTGCTCCGAAGCTCTCGTGGGTCGGTGCAAGAACACGCTTGGCCCGGCGTCAGTGCCCCATGAGGTGATGGCGGCGGTCGTTGGTGGCATTGTGCAAAACACAGCACTGTACCTTTCGGACGCTACAATAGAGGTCGTGGATTGAATGCTACACTCAAGACTGCGGCCCTGCAGTTTGACAACGTGCGCAAAGACATGTCCAATGTAGTGGTTCATTCTGGCAAAGCGCTCAGGTTGGTGGATGTCCGGGTCCTATGCCGCGACTCCGTGGTGGCGGTTGTGGCCCACTTCACGCACCATCGCTCGGCCGTGATCAAGGATGAGCTGCGGGCCCTGCTGGAAAAAGACACGGGCCACATGCGCATCACGTGCGAAGAGGATTCGGTGGTTGCACAATTGTTGTGTGCGAAAGTCGAGAAGTTCGCGGCGGATCGGCCACTCGCCGACCTTGCCATGGAGTTCATGTCTTGGAAGGAGCATGGGTGCAAGTGGACGGAGTCCCTGAAAGCAGGGGTGGTCCCGGGTGACCTCCGGCGGCTCTTTGCCATGGTGCGAGCTGCCTCATCCCGGGGCCCGGCAAAGTCCAAGCTGTTCCGAGAGGGAATGATCGGGCTGGGCGAAGATGGTTACGCCCAAAGAAAGCATCCTGTCCCAAGGTTCATGCAGCTGCCGCCGGGAGATAGGGCCACATATTGTTTCCTCCACGCCCGCTAGCAGGGTCTTGCAAATGCCCCGGTGGAACCCTTTCAACAGCTTGCCGTTTGCTGTATGCGCTGTTGGTATCATGGTCGTACATCGCCAGCAATGAGACCATGCGCACGTTTCCCCAGTGGATGGCTACGGCGGGACAGGCCTTTGGTGCGTGGCTCGAGTCTTGGATGACCTAGGACGTCGCCGCGTTCCATGCACGGCCGAGAGAGGTGTCCGCGTAGGTGTGGGCCACCGTCAATGGTACCATGGTGCGCACCTCGGATGGCCACGACGAGCCGTGGCTCAAGGTGTTGTAGGCCGTCCTGCAATCGCGAGTGTCATGGGCTGGCGCGGTGGTGTACTGCCAGTCTTCCAATAGCCATGGTGTTCTCTTCCAGTCTTGGCGCTGGCCACAGTGTTCAAGATGGGGAAAATGTGGCCGTGTGATGAGCGGATGCGGAGGGTCATCTCGGTAGAGGAGTGGCAAAGGTGCATGGTGCGCCTGAGAGGCCCTAAGCAACTTGCGCTAGTATAGGGAGACGACACGTGTGGTCTTGTTGTGGCAGTGCTGATGTCTCTGCTACATGGAGATAACAATGCGTCGACAAAAGCCCGTCTCACATTGGACCCTTTGCACCTCGAGCCGGTGGTGGAGGCCCAGTCAGGTGGGCAACGGTTGGTGATTGCGTCGGCCAAATGCCCCACTCAAGCAGGCGTAGATGTCACTGTGGATGTCATGCAGGACTACAGGTGGCGGCTGCTAGTGGGGGGCAAACTGCATCTACAGGTAGTGCGGTGGCCGAGAGTACTTGGATGCCTGTCCGTTGGGTCCTGCACGCAGCCAATCGTGGCGGCATCATGGGACAAGGCGCTGCAAAGTTTGCTCAATAGTGCCAACGCTCGTGTCTTGGTGAGTGCGCTACGCTGCTACCACGAGGCCTGTAATGATGTTTGGCCGGACCTTTGATCTCAACGCTGTGAAGGTGGTTGTCCCCTCTCGGTCGATACTTCTACTTGTATGCAGTAGGTGTGGGTTTGCGGCGTCAGTGTGGGTACACTAGTGCGCCTCTCTCCCACGGCGTGAGCCGTGTCATGAGAGGGCTTGCAGGGGGTGGCCCAAAGCTAGATGGGCGCTGGGGGACTCGGGACAAATGGCCTCATGCGCGTGGAAGGTGATCCGGCGTGACTTGCGGGAAGTGCAAGTGCATGGGGTGTGCGGCGTGATGATCCATGTGCTGTGCTGCCCTTACTACTATGGTGAGTGGCACTGGACAGTGACTCCTAGGTCCCGTGGCTGTGGCATCGTAGCGGAGGCCTGGAGGCGCAACTAGAGGATGGCGGTGTGTGTGTGTGAAGCCATGTGGCCAAGTGCACAAGTGAAGCGCATACTGGGCACCATCCGACGGGTTGTACTGAGGCAGGGCACGGTGGCGGTGTGTGCCGCAGGTGGTGCAAGGCAAAGGCGGCGGTAGTAGGCACCGGGTGCCAATGGCTTGGTAGTGTAGGCGTCGGTGAGGAGCTCTATATGTCCAGTGTGGCAATTATTGCCGTCCGGCGCACGTGGCAAGGGGAGTGGCGGTAACGTGGCGAAGCATGGCGAGCACGGCGGCGTGTGAAGTTTGGCTTGTGGTGGGCCATTGTACGCAATAATTGTATGAGAGGTCTAGGGGTTGAGGCAAAGGCCTATGCTATAAGTAGACATGCCACCTCGTCAATGGCTGGGGAACCTGCGGCCTAGCCATGGCTGTGGCACACATGGCACAACCTCGGGAGGTGGCCAATCAGTGCACGTAAGGGTCAACCGTAGGCGTCAAGGCATTGTATGTGGGCCAAACGAGGTGAACCTGGTTACCATGGCCCGGGGCGAACCTCTAGTGGATAACCCTACAGGGGGTTGATACCCAAGCTACGGCAGCCGCCAGCCCGAGTCCCAGCCAGGGATATTCAGAAGTTGTTCCTCTCATGCCGTGGGATGGCCGGCATCCCCTTTGTAGATCCTCGTCTTATGGTATACGAGAGTATGCACAGTGGTAGCAGGCCCGCTCAGACCACAGCTTAAGGGGATTGGGCACAATCGCTTATATATGGGATCCTGTGGGAGGCGTCAAAGGCTGCGGCTACCGTCTTTCAGCGGCAGTGGAAAGTTATCTGTTGCAGATAAAGATCATTGTATGCTTGGCACCGGACCCAGGGGTGGTGCATGAGATGGGCTACCACTACTGACGACCTGTGCGATACGGAGATCACAGCAATGTAAGGATGACGGCTAGGCTAAGCTGGAGCTCCCCAGAAACCGTGGCTACAAGTCAGCGGGCTATTGCATGCGCAGTATCGGGAGGAGGGCTCAGGGTGCATGTGGGTAGTGGGGGTTGTGGGGCTAGGGACACCCGGAAGAAGCACCATGACCGGGCCTGACCTTGTTTTGCCGCATGCATGCTGCTTTGTTTCTTGGCTGCTGTAGTGCACCCATAGGAAGCGCCCTTGCTCGCTACTTGTTGCTGGGCTACTACGTTGCCATGCCTTGCCCCCTTACCCCCGGCGATGCAACCGGCCAGCGCTCGTCGCCGTTGCTAATGCTAAACCTCTGCAGCTGCCATTGCCCCGAAAGCCTGGCTGGCCGGTATCCCCGGTCCTCTAGGTCCTCCATCATGTTGTGGGACTCCTCGGGCAGCCCTGGGACCCACATGATCGAGCAAGCCAGGAACCACCTCTCCGTGCGAGATGCCCGGTAACTCCAGTAGACGGCATGATAGATGGTTAGGGCTATGTCCATGACCATGTATGTATGCATGTGCGTCTGTACGTATGTATGTATATACATACGCATGTAGGAAGGTACACACACATGTATGTATGCATGCATGCATGCGGGCACACATGCCTGTATGTACTGTTGGTGTTGTTGTTGTTGTCGTCGTTGTGGCCTTGAGCACATGCCCTCGGGAAAAACTGCCAGACACGCTTTGCCTGGGCAAAGCACAACGGATCAGCCAACAGGCGTGTCCGTGTCTTGGCAAGCACCCACACCAACCGAGTGGGGTGAGGCATGCGTGGTTGTGTGTTGCCGTCGGGGGGAGGGGGGTGGGGTAGTGGGAGGGTCCACTTGTGTGGGGACTTCTGGCGCCCCTCCCCGGTGACGGGGGAGAGGCCAATCGTCTTATGCAAGAGGGCCCATGGGCGGGGGGGTGGGTTAGGTGGAGGGCCCACCTATCCGGGGACCAACGGGGACTTGTGCGTCTAGCTGCCACTTCCACATGACAAGGGAGGGGGCGAAGGTCTTGTGCGAGAGGGCGGCGGGGAGAGGCGTGGATAGGCGGGGGTGGTGTGCCCCGTGTGTTCTCCTATGGCCATGTCCTTGTATGTGCGGCCGGCACTTGTCGCGCGGGGGGGGGGGGGCATCGGGGAGAGGGGGAGAAAAGGCGGCACACGTGGGTGCAATGTGGCCGTGTGCTGCCAGGTGCCAAAGTCGGGCTTTGTGTGTGGTGCAAGATCACTCACGGCAGAGTACCTTGGTGATTAAGGGTTTTCCACTTGACCCCTACAAGCTACTCGCACATGCAAAACCGGGACTACCATATCCTCGACTTCCGACAGGGTCTGAACACCGCCAAATAGGCCGCAGCAATCTACTGGCGAGCGACTGCTTGCTACCGGGAGGGAGCGTGCAAGTGAGGAGGAAGAAGAGGATCTGCCCTTGCCACCCTTCGCACCCCGTCCGAAGTCTACAGCGACGGCGGAGTCCGTGGCGTTTGAGCTGCCCTGGGGGGCACCATTCAAAAGATATTAGCGAGAGGGGCGATGTCGAGGTGCACAAGAGGGCACGGAGACGGGAGCGGTAGTGGGTGGCTACGGGCGTAACGACTCGGCTTTGGCGCTCATAGACAAGGACGACGCCAGGCCCGATGTTTATGTCCGCATGCAGGAGGATCCGGCAAATGCGCCGCTGCTGCCGCTGCCGACGGTAGTGCCGCCACCACCCTTGGTGGGTGTGACCAGGGACAGTGGGGAAATATCTGCGCCGCGCGCTACTTTTCCAACGTGTTTACCCGAAAGAAGCTAGCTATGACACATCTCCGAAATGCCCCCTAAAAAGAGATAACGCGCCGAAGCTGAGGTTCGGGGGCAGGATCTTCAAAGAGCAACAAACAACATTTGTATAGCGCCCCATCTCACACGATCCGGCGTTGGACATGGACGGTTTGATGCGGCAACTTAGTGCAGTTTTTCAACTCAAGAGTATCACAGACTAGGCTCTTAACCCCTGGACAAGGGTCTCGTGGGGCAGAACTTGCAGCTGCCTGATCAGGCCACACCGCTAAATCTTTGCGCCCCGCGTGCGCTGCGTCAGGTACTCCCCCAAGACAAGGTTGGGCGGGTCACGCCTAAATCTCCGCACCACGCGTGCTCCCTTATAGCATTGAGTGTATACAGACCACGCACACAGCACCACAAAGCAAACACCGACCGCAACCAAAGTGTCACTGGGTATACACAGATTGTGAATACTTCGGCCTTGATTGTACCACTGAGTATACAACAAATGCGCATAGAATAGCACTGAGCACTCACAATGCGCGCACAAAGCAGCCGCAAGCATACACAGAGCACACATAGAATTGCATTGTGCATACACAAGGCATGCATGTGCAAGGATGGTAATATTGTTTGTCGTTATTGTTTCCTCTTCTCTTTTGGGCATAACGGAGTAACATCCTTGGTACACATTTGGGGTGGATGCCTACTATGGTACCTAATGTGACGAATTAACCCCGAGGCCTTGCTCTATCGCACAGCCCCTTCTGCTTCTTTGCATGCCTCTTCTTTCGGGGAGATACTATGTATACACTATGTTCTCATACAACACACAATTTGGGTCATCAAGTGTGGCCATGGAGGGCCTCTTTTTATCTCCTTCACTCTTGGGCCCACCTTTGTGTGCACATTCGGCCCTCGCTGCCATTTCCACCACATTTAATCTAGTCGAAAACCAATAGGCCAAATGTACAAAAAGAAAGTACTCCACATGCTCGGGCATTGGGCTTTCAAAAGGATGGTTGGTCATGTGGCTATGATTTGTTGCACCTTTGTGACGAGGTGGTAGGTCATTAGGGAAGCGTGGAGGACATTGATGTAATGTGACACCTTTGCCAAAAGGATTCATCAAGGAAGCACTGTACATCATCAATGCAGATCGCTTCATCCGAGTCCCCGGCACCATTCCGGAGAATGGATGGGAGGGGGAAGTGAGTTGCCAGAAGCCTGGAGAATCTCCTCTTGCCCTGGCCTCCGACTCTGAGTTCCCGGCCCCATCTACTTCCGCCATCCTTTTTGATGAAGAGGATCCTCTTTCGCAACCCGAGGACAATTGATGCCTCTTCCTTGGAGCCAACAATTGGAGAATCTCCTGCCTCCCCGGCCTCCAACTCCGGGGACGTGCCCCCAGTTGGGAAGTCAGTGAAAGGCAACGTTAAGGTCCCCTACCACCCCGGGGGGGGGGGGGGGGGGGGCGACCCCTCGGTTTCTGGACGCCAACTACCCCCCCCCCCACTAACTGTTGGCCGGAGGCCCCTTGGGGGGGGGGGGGGGGGGCTCCGGGAGGGTCGGTTGGGGGGGGGTCTAGGTGGGGTGATTTGGGGTGTTGGGGGGGGGGGGGGCACAGGCTCCCCTTACCTCCCCTTGCCCTCCCTCTAACCATAGCATCACCATAAACCTAACCCCAACCTTTGCAACCAGTTAGTTTGGCCATGCCAGCCATGTTGATTGGGCTGAACAAGATCCCTCCAATTTCGCGCATGGCTGCTTTTGCCACATCATTGCTCTCCATTTTGGACCCCAACACTCACTTTGACCCTAGCCTAGGGTGAGAGCCAGGGCTAGGGTTAGGGCTAGGGTTAGGGTTAGGGTTAGGTGTAGGGATAGGAGTAGGCTGATGGTGGGGGGTGGGTGCTAGAGTCAAGGTTGGGTTTAAGGATAGTGTTGGGGTCCAAATTGGACAAAATTTTCCTTAGGGCACCTTTGGTGTTCATGGAGCATCGGGCGCCTTAGGCGCCCATGGACGCCTGAGGGCGACACCTTTGGCAACTAACTGTTGGCCGAAGGCCCCTTGGGGGGGGGGGGTAGTTGGCGTCCTAGGACCCGCGGAGTCGCCCCCCCCCCCCCCCCGTGCCTACCACCCTCTGGGGGACGGTTGCCAAGTGACGGTCCTCCACCCACCGGGGAACCGCACTACCACCATACACATTCAGGCACAGAAATTGCACGACAAAACGAAAGCATACAATGGCAGGATTGTCTTGCCCCCACACTCATAAGAGATGAGGCAATATGCATCACCATGCTCGGAATATCCAATGACCTGAGCCAAAACAGGGTCCCTTTTTTGAGCAGATGGACATTACATTCATCCCAGGGGTAAACATGGTTGTGCTGTCACGTTCCGTTTCAGCGACACTGAGCAAACTAGCCTGCCAAGAGTACAGGGGATACAATAGGCAGTGCCTCACACCACAGTCACCCAGACAACAACACAACAACAACACAGTGAGTTGAAACAAAAATTTTCTGTTGACCAAGTGACGGTCCCGAAACCCCCCCCCCCCCCCGGGGAAGGACAAGGGGTGGGGCAGCACAAGCGGGGGGGAGGATAGTTGGAGAACAACAGCATAGGGAAAGAGGGGCCAGATCATGGCTACATAGACTCAGCCACAATCTCAAGGTGCAGATTACAACTGGAGAAAAACCACTCGCCACCCCATGCTCCTGTTGCACAACAATGTGCAGAAATATGTGCGGTAGACCAACAAGTTTCTCTCCAGTTGCGCCAAAAGGAGCGCCAGCTCTTAGCACTCCAATAAATCTTGCCGTTGCATGGCAAAAACAATGCGCATTCAATACCAACCCATACCCCATCTTTTGGTTGTCCACCAGTGGGGTCTTCAGGGCAGTGGCTGTTCCCCCAAGCTAGCACAGGTTCTAGCCGGATTGGAAAGGATTCCTGAGCCAACTAATAGGCTAAGCAAAGGCCCCCCTGGACCAAATTGTTTACATTTACATTCTGGTCCGACTTGGTACTCACAGCCTCAAAGCAAACCCCCCTGAACATCCTCCAGAAAAAACACACCTTTTTCTGCCTGTGCAGTGGCACAATCAATTGCTACCTGGACAGCTCGCACCACCCTGGACCCATTTGGACAGTGCCACTTTTTGGGGGCTAAGCGCCATTTTTTGTCCATTGACCCCCCACCCCTCCTAGCAATAAAACTGACAACTTCTCCAGGCAGGGGGGACAACGGTAGGGGATGTAAGTGATGGGCCCGTTGGTGCACGAAGTAAGCAAACCATGGAAGTGGGGAGGGAACCCATGACTGCAGGCCCCATGAAAATTTAGGCAAAACTTTCCATATCCCCAAGCATTGCAAAAATTGTTGTCAGGCCGTAAACAAGGGACATAATGGTGGCCAAGCATCCAGAGAACGTACACTGACAGTGTTTGCCCTTCGAAATCTTTATCAAAGAACTGCAGTGAGAAAGGGCTTTGGCTGCAGCTGGGATGCTTTGCCTCTGCCCCAAAAAATTGATACAGTCTTGCAGCCCACTCCCTGAGGGCTTTTGCCCCAACCCAAGCCCTAGTGCCAAACAAAGCCCTTGCTGCCACAACCCTCCCAAAGGCCCAGCCCGTGTTCTGCCCATAGTGCTGGCCCCAGCCTGTGCTATAAAGCTCAGACCGTCATGGGTTAATCACGGTCCGCCCCTGCTAGACCACCGAATGCCACCAAACAATCACCAACTGCCATCAGTGACTGGCGCAGGGTGTTGCTTAAAAGCCGCCCAGTACTGATTTTTTCTGGCGCGGCGTAGCAGTGCACTTTTGGGAGATACGGTGGTGCCACTACAAAGGAGGTGTGGGGTGGGGGCACCAGGGCATATGGAGGTCACTACACACACCCTGTACAACTACAATCACAATTTCAAGTCAGCTTAGACATGTGTGGCTGGCAGACAATCAGTGCGGACGGAACCCACTGAACTGACGTTGCGTAACAAAGTTTTCCACCCAGAGCTCACTACAGGGGCACAGGAATGGGCTCTTTGTAGGGGATGTGGAACTGAGACTAGGGTGAAGGCTATGGGTGCCACGAAAGATGCGCCTGGTGATTTTCAGTTGCAGGGGACAGTTTGAATCCACAACATGAGTAGAAGTATACCTGGGGTTTCTTTTGCACTGTCAGCGGACAGTAGCACCTGAGCCTCTCTGCAGCCAATACACAAATTGGCAATAAGGGAGAGCAACTCGCACAGAATGCGGTTCTGGCTGTTGGTATCCGCAACCAGTGCCGACTGTGTGTATGGCTTGAGGTTCAGGAGGGTCTTTAGGGGCTTCAAAATGACTCCTTCGACACAGCAGTGCTGTTTGCTGCACGGGCTGTGCAGCATGAAGTTCTGCAGTTGGGCCAGCACCAGACGAAGGCAAGCCTCCAAATCGGACCAGTGCTCTGTCATGATCTGCAGTGGGCACAGCAAGCGTGGTTAGGGGCAACTGCGCACAAGATGCGGGGTGGGCCGGAAGGTATGCACATGCCTTGCCGTGCTGATGTTGTGCAGTATCTGAAGGCCCTCAACAGGTAAATACATCCACTGGGGGGGGGGGGTTCTCAAATGAAACAATGCGCGCATCCAGGGTCCCAGGAATGCTTAGGAATATTCAGACACGGCGGTGGCCCTGCATTGCACAAAATCAGCATGACAATTTACACACATACCTTTCTGGCCCGGTACATACAGGGCAGGGCAAAATTCGCAAATGGAGGAGGCTGATTTCGCATCGCAAAATTTCGCAAAATTTTGCAAAACTCACAAACTTTCGAAACGTGCTGTTGTGCACAAAGATCCCTTTCGAACCCACACGCACAGGCATAGGCGCAGGCAATGCGTGGGATGCATTGTTGCTTCAATAAAGCCACAAATTTGTGGTGTCCAGACTAAGGGGTCGCAAAGCTACCCTCCACATCCCTGTTGAATAATAGCATGTTGGTGAGACGCCTCTGTTTTTTTTTTAAATTGGCTTGGTGGCCTGCACTGCAACGTGCCTTACAGCTGTACATTTCCGCTCATGCTGCATGGGCTTGTCACACGCGTTGCATCACATTGTCTTGCTGTACACCAAAAAAGCTGTGTTTGAACTGCCGAGCGCGGGCTTCAGGTGCAGTCTTTGCTCCGTATATAACATCCCCAAAGAACCCTGTGAGCTCCAAGAACCAAGTTTTCACGGCGGGGCATTGCAAAACCAAGTCCCGCCGAAAAAAAACCCCATTGGCCTACAAACGGTCAACAAGAGCCCAAGTAGGTGCCCGCACCCATGTTGACCCATGCAACCCTAGGGCTCCAACCCTTTTAGTTCAACTTCGGCTTTTTTGTGGAAGGGGCATCTGCTGCATCATCATGCATCATCATCAGAGGCAGCAAGAAGGTCATTCAATGCATCTTCCTTTGGAGGAATACCACTCATCAAAATAAAAAAAAACAGCCTACTATGCAGGAACAGGGTATTGCATGGGCACTATAGCAGGCGCAAAATTCCGCAAATTTCGCAAAAATTCGCAAATTTCCAAAATTGCCAAAATTACCAAAATTCGCAAATTTCGCAGGTTGCGATTTCTGCCCTGCCCTGGGTACATATTGATGAAGGAGAGCATACCTTGATTGCGGAAATAAGTGTAACTCGCCTTTTTTTTGCGTAAGCCGCGTAACTTTTTTTTTGGCGTAATTTGTGCTTTTTCGATGGAAATTTTTTTAGGTTTATGTCGCGTAAACCTTTTCTTTTTTTTTTGGCGTAACACACGTATGAAAAGAAAACCCCTTTTTCAAAAAAAAGGGGGGGGGGCGGGGACACAAGAAGCACCCAACAACCGCCTGTGCTAGCGGAGGAGGTGAGGCATATAGCCCCCACAGACATTTTGGGTACCTCCGGCACAGGAAAAGCAATGGAGCCGTGGCGTGAAGGGTGGTTTTTATACTCATCGCCGGTAGTTGGCAGAAATAATGTGGAGCACACCCATATGACGTGCTCATCATGATCGCAAACGAAAAATGTAATTTGCCCTTCGGCCTTTGGCAAGCGGTATAAAAAGCCTATATTGCTGCCGGTGCCACAGGCTATGAAGCTCAAGCCAGCGATACCACCTGAGTCCGGTCACCTCGGGCTAACTACACTCTTTGCATGCGAGCATGATGGCGTGGAGCCAACTACAAGAAGTTGGCGAACACCTGCTTGTAGATCACAACAGTCTTTGTGTCCGATGGCTTCGGCTTTGCACGCGGATTGCTATTCCGCGCACAAGTGTCGCGGATATCCTTCGCAAGGAACTGTGCCAGCTCTTGAATGAATAAATAAATAAATTGTTGGTCGTTCACCAACCAACCCTCTGTGCCCTTTGGGTACGCCTCGGGGACCTCGAGACGGTTCCCACAAATGAGCACGTACGGACGGGTATCATCACTTGTGGGGGCGTCAGAAGAGGAAGTGGGTTGCGGGGTTTGTGGAGGGGCCTTAACGTTGCCTTTCACTGACTTCCCAACTGGGGGCACGTCCTCGGAGCCGAAGGCCGGGGAGGCAGGAGATTCTCCAATTGTTGGCTCCAAGGAAGAGGCATCAATTGCCCTCGGGTTGCGAAAGCGGATCCTCTTCATCAAAAAGGAGGGCGGAAGTAGATGGGGCCGGGAACTCAGAGTCGGAGGCCAGGGCAAGAGGAGATTCTCCAGGCTTCTGGCAACTCACTTCCCCCTCCCATCCATTCTCCGGAATGGTGCCGGGGACTCGGATGAAGCGATCTGCATTGATGATGCGCAGTGCTTCCTTGATGAATCCTTTTGGCAAAGGTGTCACATTACATCAATGTCCTCCAGGCTTCCCTAATGGCCTACCACCTCGTCACAAAGGTGCAATGATTCATAGCCACATGGTCAACCATCCTTTTGAAAGCCCAAAGTCCGAGCATGTGCGGAAACACCCTTGGACTGAAGGTGTTTCAACATTGGCCGGAGCAAGGAAATACCGGAGTGGCTACCAAGTGTGGGCTTTGAAGGCCCATACCAGCATATTGCATCCCAAATCGGGGGGCACGCCAAAGCGTGGGAGTCAATCATGCCAACGCTTGACATGGGGGCATAAAATCTCAAGTGGGCCTGGTGGCTACATCGCTCGTGCCGTTTGGGGGGTCCCCAACGCTTCAGAGCAGGGAATAAAATCAGAAGTGGCCCACAAGTGGGCTTGGTGGCTACATCACCCCCTGCCGTCCCGGGGGGCCAACACTTCAGAGCGGGGGACAAAATCAGAAGTAGCCCAGAAGTGGGCCTGGGGGCTGCATCATTGATGCAAAGCTGGGGACTAGAATGAAAAGTGGCCCACATGGGCCGCCTAGTGGCTACATCACACGTGCCGGCTTGGGGGTCCGCCAACGATTCAGAGCGGGGGACGAAAACAAAAGTGGCCCACAAGTGGCCCTAGTGGCTACATCACCGCTGTCGTTTGGGGGTGCCCAACAGTTCAAAGATGGAGACAAAATCAGAAGTGGCCCACAAGATGGCAGATCGAGTACATCACTCTTGTCTTTTGAGGGCCGCCACTACTTCTAAGGTATGGACAAAATTAGAAGTGGCCGACAAATGGGCACATTGGCCACATCACCCTTGCCATCGAGGGAGTCGCCAACGCTTCACAGTGCGGGACAAAATCAGAATTGGCTACATCACCCCTGCCAACTTGGGGGTCCCCAATAGTTCAAAGCGGGGCATGAAAACGAAAGTTGCGCACAAGTGGCCCTGGTAGCTACATCACCCTTGCCGTTTGAGGGGTCCCCAACGCTTCAAAGCTAGGGACAAAATCAAGTGGCCCACAAGTGGGCAGGTTGGCTACATCAGTCTTGCCGTCCGGGGGGTCCCCGATGCTTCAAAGCTGGGGGCAAAATCAGAGGTGGATGACAAGTGGGCCTGGTGGCTACAACACCCCTGCCGTTCAAAGGTCCCCAGCGCTTCAAAGTGGGTGACAAAATGAGAAGTGGTCCACAAGTGGGCAGATTGGCCACATCACCCGTGCCATCTAGGGA
This sequence comes from Eutreptiella sp. 'Long Island Sound 2002', assembly GCA_964036045.1. Lineage (NCBI taxonomy): Eukaryota > Euglenozoa > Euglenophyceae > Eutreptiales > Eutreptiaceae > Eutreptiella > Eutreptiella sp. 'Long Island Sound 2002'. Next base: position 145,750,719 of record OZ038379.1, on the reverse strand, counting down.
TTGACTAACGCTTCCGAGTGCAAGGGGCCTTTTGGCTGCATCTCTTCCACCGCCAAGGAGGGGGTCCCCAACGCTTCGAAGCAAGGTACAAAAACAGAACACACAAGGTGCGCACAAGTGCGCCTGGTGGGAACATCACGCCCGCCGTTTGGGGGGGTCCCCAAGGCGTCACAGCAGCGGGACAAAAACGAAAGTGGCACACAAGTGGGCTTTGTGGCCACATCACACCACCGGTTTGGAAAGTCTCCAAGCCTTCAAAGTATGGGACAAAATCAGAAGGGGCCCACAAGTGGGCCCGGCGGCTACATCACTTCCGCCGCCAAGGAGGGGGTGCCCAACGCCTGAAAGCAAGGTACAAAATTAAAAGGGGCGCACAAGTGCGCCTCGTGAAAACATCACCCCCGCCATCCGCGAGGTCCCCAAGGCCTCACAACGGGAGAGCAAAAACACAAGTACACACAAGTGGGCTTTGTGGCCACATCACCCTTCCTGTCTCCAAGTCTTCAAAGCAGGGAATAAAATCAGAATTGCCGCACAAGTGGGCCTAGTGCCTACATCACCCCTTCAGTCTGGGGGTCCCCAACACTTCACAGCGGGAGACAAAATCAAACGCGACCCACAAGTGGGCCCGGTGGCTAAATCATGCTTGTTTTTCGGGGTGTCCCCAACACTTTAGAGCGGGGGAACAAAAATAGAAGTGACCCACAAGTGGGCGTGGTGGCTACATTCCCTCTGCAATTAGGGGGGTCCACGACGCTTCAACGCAAGGGACAAATTCCAAAGTGACCCACAAAGGGGCAGGTTGGCTAGACAACCCGTGGCGTCTGAGGGCCCTAACGCTTGAAAGCAAGGTACAAACCCAGAAAACACAAGGGGCGCACAAGTGCGCATGGTGGGAACATCACCCCCAGCATTTGGGGGGGTCCCTAAGGCTTCAGAGTGGGGAACAAAAACACAGGTACACACAAGTGGGCTTTGTGGCCACATCACCCTTGCCGTTTGGAGGGTCTCCAAGCCTTAAAAGCAAGCAACAAACTCAGAAGTGGACAAGAGGCGGGCCGGGTGGCTATATCACTTCCACCGCCACGGAGGGGGCCTCCAACGCTTCAAAGCAAGGTAAAAAAGCAGAAGGGGCACAAAAGTGCACCTCGTGGGAACATCACCCCCGCCGTTCAAATCCACGCTTTGTTGCATGGCCCCTTGAGTTGGGGTTACGGACTCTCAATACACGCTTTGTTGTGTGGTCTTGTTGAGTTGGGCTCAAGGACTCACAATCCACGCTTTGTTGCGCGGTCCCTGCAATTGGGGTTAGGGACTCGCAATTCACACTTTGTTGTGTGGCCCCTTGAGTAGGGATTAGGGACACACAAGCCACACTTTGTTGCGTGGCCCTTTGACTTGGGGTTAGGGACTCTCAATCCACACCTTGTTTGCGTGGCTCCTTTAATTGGGGGTCCGGATTGTCAATCCACGCCTTGTTTCGTGGCCCCTTGAGTTGGGGTTAGGGATTCTCAACCCATGCTTTGTTGCATGGCCCCTTGAGTTGGGGTTAGGAACTCTCAGTCCACGCTTTGTTGTGTGGCCCCTTGAGTTTGGGTTAGGGACTCTCAATCTACGCTTTGTTTTGTGGCTCCTTGAGTTGGGGGGAGGTACTCTCAATCCAAGCTTTGTTGTGTGGCCCCTTCAGTTGGGGTTAGGGACTCTAAATGCACACTTTGTTGCGTGGCTCCTTGAGTTGGGGTTACGGACTCTCAATCCACGCTTTGTTGTGTGGCCCCTTCAGTTGGGGTTGGGCGCTTTCAAGCGACGCTTTGTTGTGTGGCTCCCTTAATTGGGGTTAGGGGTTGTCAATCCACACCTTGTTTCGTGGCCCCTTGAGTTGGGGTTAGGGATTCTCAACCCATGCTTTGTTGCGCGGTCCCTGCAATTGGGGTTAGCAACTCGCAATCCACACTTTGTTGTGTGGCCCTGTTGAGTTAGGGTTAGGGACTAGCGATCCACGCTTTGTTGCGTGGCCCCTTGAGTTTGGGTTAGGGGCTCTCAATCTACGCTTTGTTGTGTGGCCCTTGCAGTTGGGGTTACGGACTCTCAATCCAGGCTTTGTTGCGTGGCCAATTCGATTGGGGTTAGGGACTTTCAAGCGACGCTTTGTTGTGTGGTTTTTTGAGTGGGGGTTAGGGACTTGTAATCCACGCTTTGTTGCGTGGCTCCTTGAGTTGGGGTTACGGACTCTCAATCCACGCTTTATTGCGTGGCCCCTTCAGTTTGGATTAGGGACTCTGCTGGCAAGCAGTCCGCATTCAGCCGTACACTCATGCGACTGATTGCGGACTTTGGGGGTGCTAGGCAAAGTGTTGGGCTGCCGTGGACTCGGCAGGGGTTATGTAGGCACGGGGTCCACTTGTGGGCCATTTCCGGTTTGTCACCCACCCCCTTTTTTCTTTTGCCCTTCGGATTTGCAACGGTGCCCTCCAAGCAAAGCTATGCGGATGGCACCGAAGCATGCAAAAGAAATCGGCCACAATGAGTCCGATGGGCACGGACGATACGCTCATAATATGCATGCTGTGTACTATTGTTTGTTGTTTGTGAAACTGTACCTTTGAGCTGACGAAGGAGCTTACTCAACACTCATGGGTAAAGAGTCACAGCCACATGCTAAGCTACAGTTCATGTGGGCAACCGACAATCCAAATGCATTGCATCATCAAACACCTTATACACATCAAATGACATTAATATTTGCAATGCTCATTGGAAATTTTGTGGATCATAATGAACCTCCGGCTTGGCGTTCTTCTCTTCATTGAATGTTGTATATTGTCTTTTGCTGCTCGCTTTGTGAACGTGCATGGGCACAATGGGGTGCTCGGCTAAAATTTCCTCCGGCCTCCCCCCAAAACCTCTCCATTCGGTTTCTAGTTGTTTTTTTTGCACTGTTTGCTACATTACCATCGCTGTTCATGTAGGGGGATGGAATGGCGGTTGAGCAACCCCATGTGCCTTGCTTTGGGGGGGGGGGGCTATCCGTATAGTGGCCGCCCCCCGTGTTATAACCCCAAGGGGGGGGGGGGTTGCAATTTTTCCAACGACACAAATTTTTTGTGTGAGTGTGAGGCCGCACCACGCGCCACCCGGTAAAACAGCAGAACACTTTGTTTGGCTAAGTTGTGGCTAATGTGTGTCCATTGCAAGGCAACAATGCCAGTTCGGAGGTTAAGCTTGTGCGTTGTATGTGTAGTGTAAGCGCGGAGAGGCGCTTGTACCCTGCGGCTCTATAGTCCAAGGCCACCGCCTCAAGTTACTACCGTCATACCGACGCACTTGCCTCCGTCGCCAACCAGTAATCGTGTCCGCAACCTCAATATTCCATGCGGAAGGGGGGAAAAGAGAAAACTGATGACCAGGGACGCCAAGGGTTCCTCATTAGTGCGAAGTCGCAATGCCCAACCCCCTTGCAAAGTTGGCTAAGCGAAATACCATTGAGAAAGTCGATAGGGTAACACTAGGGTAACGTGGCCTTTTTCATGTGACAGGTGCAAAACCCAACAGACCTTGTCGGTGTCCCATAAGTGTATCTTTGTTCAACTCTCATTCTGTCTAGGAACTGTACGGCATACCATCACTTATCACCATATGTCACATAATTCAGCACCACTTACACTTGCACAGTGGGTTGCCACCCACCTGGAGTTCACACCGGACCACACCGATTTTGTTTCGTCAAAATCATTGCGCATCCGCAATCCGCAATGCCTCACATCGGGCGTAACAAGATTGTTGCTTTCCTTAAGCAACAAGGAGCACGTCTGGGCACAAACCATTGCAAGGCCACTAGCAAGTTTGAATCTTGCATATTCAACATGCGATATCACAGGGCATCGTTAGAGCCATTGAGTGCGCAATTGGCAACGGCAGAAAGTAGTTACGTGGCACCCACACTTTCGGAGTGGTTCGATGCAAACATTGAGGTGACTGGTAACAAAGATGATGCTTTCCCACGTTCTGCCGCTGTGCACGGCGCTATGGCCCAAGTGTCAAATGTGGATGAGCCAACAGTAACCCGGTTTTCTAAGAGTAAGGGTTTGGAGTTGGAACTCTTGCCCCGAAGCACACGGGATGGTAAGGACACACACACACACACACACACACACGGGTTGCTAGTGGTGCGCGTTGAAAGGACAATGAACCTCATGCAAAGTTAAGAGGCGAAGGGGCACATTCAAGCGGTCCCGCACATGGCTTGAAAACCACTTTGTCATATCTCCGGGGAGTTCGTCTTCTGTGAAATGGAAGTTCTTGGAGACCTGTTGCCAGCGTTACCATCTCATATCGAATGAGGAGTTGGAGGAAGTTGTTATGGCACGTGGTGCAAAGATTCTACTGCCCGATGATCCCACCAACCCTGAAAAGCGCACAGTGGTGCACAAAATTGTGTGGAAACCAGCAAATGGACGAACAAACCTTTTCCGTCTTACCAAGCCTAATGGAAAAGCGGCAAAGGCACATGACAAGGGAGAGGGTGAGGATGAGGTGGAAGAGGCTCAAGGGGAGGCAATGGATGATTCAGACAACGAAATTGAGATGTGCAAGACGAGCAAGGAGGCTATCCGCAGCTATCGCGATGAAGATTTCATGTTCAGGCATACGGAAACTGAACGTTGCCATGGTATGTGTCGTACCGGGCCAACCCTCAAGAGACCTTGGCCCATGCCGAGCCCTTGCAAAAGTCCGTAAAGATGATCCTTCTTAGGAACAATGGTACGTGGATTTTGTCACATCGCATACCGACGATTGTTCCTATCATACGGAATGTTCGGGAAATCATTGAGACAAAGTATTTTGAACACCCAAAAACCCCATGGAAATGGGTGATACACTATAGATGAAGAAGGAGTTGTGCATTTCTTACACCGGCCACCGCCTCACGGAGAAAATATGTTGGCCTTTGAAAGGCCCCGTCCTACAAGCCATGGGGGGGGGGGGATAAACACGATAATGGAGGAGTTGAATACACTGCTAAATGTGTGGCCAAGAGGTAGTGACTATCCTCATGGTGTGATTCTATTACATTCGACACCCTGGCCCGCTCCCCCGCGGGCCTTTGGGCGTTGAGTATGGCCAATTGCGATGACAAGGCCATGGACACCCTTGGGACGTAGTGGAAGAGCAATTGGGAGGTATGCCTCTCACCTAGTGCCTTTCGCTCGTTCAAGTTTTGATCTAGTTAGCCTCGAACACCGCTCGCTAGAAGCTAGATTACACTAGACTAGAACGAAATTAACCACCTCCCTGGTCACGTGTTTAGGTGATTCAAGACATCATCGACACGGGGCTCGTCCAATGGGGGGCCTGCAATCAACGGTAGACACGAAGGGTGATCGGGGTGTCCACATGCCCCCAAGTGGGCTCCATGTTCAATGAGGGGATATGGAATGCCCAAAAGAAGACTTGGGAGGGTAGTACTATCCCGCGGACCATTGAGGGTGATGAGGCCCACTACACGGCCTTCCTCCTTGGGACGCCTTCCTTGCAAGCTGCTGGCTGCGGTACGCGGCGGATTTTGAAATTGCCATGTGCCTGGGTCGTCTTGTGCATTTTGCACTTGACAACGGCCATGGGCCGCTTGTTGGGGGAGTTTGTCGACCGGGAGGCTAGGTCGGTCACCCTGCGCTCCGTCAAGACCTGCAAGTTCTCCTGTCGGAGAGGCGTGCAGGTTGGAGCGTTTATAGGTCAGCTTCTCCGGATGGGGAAGAGACGGCCAATTTTTTGACGCATGGCCGGATATTGCTAGGTGCCTCGGCATTAGGGCGAGCGCGGCCAAGTACAAGGCCCTAACCCATTGAAATGTGCTGCCGTGGCCCGTGATTTCCGGTGACGTTGTACTGTCGGAAAAGCATCATGGTATCTATTGAGCCTTGAGCATGATGTAGATACCATGTTGCAGAACATTAAGCCATTTGGGTTGGCTATGTTCTCGGGTGACATTTCGGAAAGCATCAACCGCTTTCTGAAACATGGTCACAACGATCACAGCAACCGGGGGGGGGGGGGGTGGACGAAGTGTCGGGTTGTCAGTGGTCGGCCATCCATAGGGAGGCCAATGTGCAAGCACAGTGCATGACATGGTTGTCTGCATACTTTGACGTGTCGTGGGTTGTGCATGGGGGGCCGCGGTCGCAAGTGCCATGCTCGGGCGGGGATGCCATGGAGGTAAGGAGGGGCCAGGGCCACATGCAGGCTTACCTCAACCAGAATATTGACCAACAACATGGCATCGCAGGAGTTGATGGATGAGCTGCTCCGCCACGTATCTTGTCTTGTTGCGCGTTCTAGCTCTCATCTAGGGAAGCGTTCTAGTGTTGATCTAGGCAGCACCATCGGTCGCTAGAACCTCGCTAGAACGCCGCTAGAACAGTTGCCTAGAACGCCGCTAGAACGCTCTTGTGTTTTCTATAGAATGCGGCGACCCATGCGCTGATTGCGTAGGTGATGGCGGCGCAGGCACAAGCGCAGGCGCAGGCCGAGGAGGCCGAGCCGAAGGCCAAGCAGGCCGAGGCCAAGCCCAAGGCCGCGGCCAAGCCACCCCCCCTCGCCAAGCCCAAGGCCAAGCCCCAGCCCCAACCCCAAACCCCACCTCAACCATTGCCACCCCCTCACCCGTTGGCCGCCATGAAGTCGGCGGCGGCGGCCAAGGAGGACCCGGGGGTGGAGGAAATGCGGGGGCAGCTTCGAGGTCTCTCGGCTTCCCTCGCAGCCTGCAAGGGGGCAAAGGCCAAGCTAGAGACCAAGGTCTCCCGTTGGGAGACCAAGCTAGCCGAGGTGCGGGAGATGGGGGATGAGGAGAGGATCCGCATGGCGGAGGACACTCTCCGCAAGGCGAAGGCCAAGGTGGTGGAGAAGGAGAAGGCGATCGAGGCGCTGGATGGCAGCGTGCGGAGGACGGTTCTAGTGTTGGCGAGGGCGGTGGATAAGGTGAGGGAGGACGACGACGACGAGGTGGTGGAGGTGGACGTGGAACCGGAGGAGATGGAGGAGGGGATGGTGAAGGAGGAGGTAGAGGCGAAGGTGGTGGTGGAGACGCCGGCGAGGGGGGGGGGGGCTTGAGGCCCAAATTAAAGTCAATATGTTTAATATTTCGCCAAAAATCAACACGTTAATCTCAAGTTTCAATTTTTTTAGGGGGTGGTAGGCGGTTTGCCATGAAAATCATGACCCCCACGGGTTCCCTTACGGGCTTCGGTGTCATTTTCCCCCGGGGGTTGGTGCGGTGGTCCTACCCATGTGGTTGTTTTAAAATGTTAAAATGGCTCTCGGCTTTAATTTTTGTTTTTAATTTTTCAATTAATATTTGAAAAGTTAAAAATTAAAGGGTCGCCGGCATTAATATTAATCTCACAAATATTAACTCATTTCCCCAAATATTAACCCTCCTGACAATGGCACAACGCAACATGGAATGCATCATGTGTGTGTTTATGTTTCTTGTCCATGGCCCTTGTGGCCCCTTGGGTCCCTATCCGGGCCCTCATACCTTGTGGGACCCCGTAGTGGGGTCCCACATCTTTGCGGGTCCGGATGGGGGGTTAGTGGCGTTAGGGGGGTAAGTTGGGTTAGTGGGTTCGGTGGTAGGGTTTGCGTTCGGGGGGTTAGGCGTTTCGTTTGTGGGGGTGGGGGGTTTGGTCTTCTTTGGGCCCTCCGCCCGGGCCTCTTCCCGGTGCCGCTCGGCGTCCTCGGGGGTGGGGAAGAGGAGGGAGCGACTCACCTCGTAGAGGGTGGTGCCGCCCGGGTATTCCATCCAAACGGCACCGTACTTCCGCCTGTGGATACCACGGACGGTGCCCTTCTCTACCCCTTTGGGGTAGGGCACGTGGACGACCGTCCCGACGATCGGATCCTCGGGACGGTCGTCCTTCTTCTCGGCACCCTTGGGGGTGTCGGTCTTGGTGGGCGGGGGGGGGGTTGTGGTGGCGGTCTTGGGGGGGTTGGTGGGTTTGGGGGCGAGGACGGCCTTCGTAGGCCCTGCGGTGGTAGTGGTGGGGGCAGGTTTGGGCCTTTTGGGCCGGGGGATCGCCCCGTCGTCGATTTGGTCGGACAACTCGAAAGAAAACTTTCGTTTCTTGGGGGCGGGTTGGGGGGGGTTGGGCTTCGCTTGGGGGGGGGGGGTTTGGGGCGGTGGTGGTGGAAGCCTCCCCCCCCCTCCTCCCCCTCGCTCACCCCGCCCCCCCCCCCCCCCCATGCTCCCCCACATCTCCTCATCCTCCCCCCCCGCGTACCCCACCTCCTGCATCCGAGCCCACTCCGCGGGCCGGAAGTGGCGCGGCGCCACCCATACGCCGCTCACCACGCGCGAAGTCTCCCAATCGTGGAGACCTCGCAAGAGAGCAAGGCCCAAGGGTGGGGGCGCGGGTGTGCGGCCCCGTGCGCCGTGGTTGAGGAGCCCAAAGGAGAGTTAGGCCCAAATACCACCGGCGCACGGGTACGCATCCCCACGCACAATGAAGGTGAGGGGCCTTGTCCAATTGATGGTCTCCACTAGCGATGGGCGTGATTGGACATACCGGGCCCATGAGGGTAGTGGCCAAGAGCTCCCACTCGCGGGGGGATCGGGGACGGACACGGGTGGTTGTAGGTCAAGGGGGGTGACCAACTCCTTCCACGCGTCCGTGAACGCTTCCCGAGTGGGGATGGGTCGGGGGAACGGGAGGCCCGTTGCGGCCGTGTAGGCCAACCCCCGGCGGCTTGTGTACTGCATCATGTGGCGGAAGCCAACCTTGGGGACGTTCAAGTCCATGAGGAGGCCGATGAGGTCCGGGGCCGGCAAGAGGTGGGAGGCATATTGCTTCACCGCCTCCACTTGCTTAGTACGAATAAGGGAGGGGTAGCCAACCTCCATGGCGCGGACCATCGGGCCCGGGCCAAAGGGGATGAGACCACCCACTCACCAAGGAGTTGGGAGACCAAAGGGTCCCGCAAACTCTTGGCCCCGCTCGAACGCACGAGCGTCATGTGAAGCTCGGTCAGGGTGTCCCGAGAGAAAGGCATAAGAAGGGCTATACAAGGGAACATGGTGGTGTGGAGGGGGAGGAAATGCGGGCAACCGGAAGGGGGGTGTCCAAGACACCCACCAACACAACATTGGAACCTCTCTACTATACCTTTGTGCAACAATATACCACGTAACACCCCTTATAGGTCCGCATATGCGCATGGAAAAATGAATACAAATGGCCCAATCGCAAAAATTTGACTTTAACCTCTTAATATTTGCGAGATTAATATATTAACGCCTTCATATATTAAAAATTAAAAATCAACATATTGACTTTAATTTAGGCCACTAGGGTGCAGACGTGTGGAGCCGACCCCCGAAGTGCGCGTGGAGTGGCGCGATGGCGGAGGCCGGACGCGCCTCGTGCGGGTCACCGAGTTGGGTCGGTTGATGTGGACGGACCCCAATTTCGCCCTCTCGGTTTTGGACGGTTTGGTTAGGAGGGAAGCGGGCAAGAGTGCGGGGGGCATGGATCCGCAGCGCAAGGGTTGGGTGAGGTTGCAGGACCGGGCGGGGGAGACCAGCAGCAGCAGCAGCACCAGCATCGGGGGGAGGAGACCCCCCCCAAAGGCCCCCAAGCCCCCCCCAAGGCCCTCAAGAAAAAACCCCGCTTCGAGAGTAGCGAGGAAGACGCCCCCCACCCCCCAACCCAGCAGAGCAAGCCCAAGGCCAAGGCCAAGCCCAAGGACTAGGGCAAGGGCAAAGCCACCCCCCTCCAAACCCCAAGCCCCCTCCTTGCAAGATAGGGGCCGGGATCCCTATGGGAATGTGACGGGTGTGGGGGACACCCGGCATGTCCCTTGGGAGGAGGGGGGCAATGGGGAGACCGTCAGCCAAGTGACGGTGTTGGGGGATTGGGATGAGGAGTTGGACCCAGGGGGAGTGGTGGGTGGTGTCGTAGGGGTCCAATGGGGAGGGGGTTAAGAAGGGAAAGAAGGGGAAGAAAAGGAAACAGGAGCAAGAAGGAGGTGCCTTCCGGGTGGCGGGGGGGGTTCCTCTTCCTCACCCGGGAGGAGGCGGAGGCCCACCTCCAAGAGGCCTTGCGGGAGGGGGACGACGGGGATGACGGGGATGATGAGGGGGACGAGGTAGGTGACAAGGGTAAGGTAAGGTAAGGTAAGTTGCTCGGGCGATCTCCGAACTCCAGCGTATCAGTGATCCCTACCTGTCCCTCGCAGCATCCCTTCCGGCTCGCGGGGTCACCGACGCCCTAGCGCCTAGGACACTGCGTTCCGACCCCACCGGGATTCGAACCGAGCACCTTTAGTTCAGGCGTCATGTGCATGACCGCTGAACTACGGGACCTTCTCAGGTAGGTGACAAGGGGGAGGGGGGTGACAAGGGGGGTCAGGTGGGTGGTGACAAGGCAAGGAAGGCAAGGAAGGGACACGGGGGCTAAGAAGGGGGGTGCCGGGAGCAAGGATGAGCCCCGGCAACCCCCCACCACGAAGGAGGGGTAACCTGCGTGTCGCGACTCGCGAATGGGGGCCTGGGGGGGGGGGGGGCACGGGGGCTAATCGGGCTAACAGGGCTAATCGGGCTAACCCACCACCAAGTGACCCGGCGCTGGCCCACCAAGTGACCTTCCAAGTGACCTATGGGGTGCGGTGGGGGGCTAACCGGGCTAACCCGGGGGGGGGGGGAGCCCGGCGCTCCGTGAGTCGGGTCCAGCATTGAAACCCTGTGATTGGCCACGGCTGGCCATGGTAGCCGGGGCAGCTTCTCTTTGAGGAGTGGCGGAGCATTCATATTTATTGTTGTAGCGGCGTTCTAGCGAACCGTTCCACCGGCGTTCTAGCGACGCTCGCTAGAACGTCGCTAGAACGCCGCTAGAACGAAACTTTTTTGGACTCCAAAATCAAGTGAACACAATGAAATTGTGAAAAAAAAGTATGGGCCCCGGAGTACGGATAGGGGGGTCTAGGTCAGACACCTCAAATCTCCCCCCCCCTTGCGGGGGGGGTATCCCCCTCTTTTTTTCGTTCTAGCCATCTAGCGGGTTCTAGGCTAGAACGAGATTGGGTTGTCTAGTGTGTACCAAGGGCAAAAGTGGGCCACGTGGCCACATCACTTCCGCCGCCAAAGCGGGGGTCCCAGACGCTTTGAAGCAAGGAACAAAAACACACACAAAAAAGGAGGCTCACAAGTGCGCCTGGTGGAAACATCACCCCGGCTGTTTGGGGGGATCCCTCAGGCTCCAAAGCATGAGAACAAAAAAAGAAGTGGCACACAAGTGTGCTTTGTGGCCACATCAACCTTGCCGTTTGGGGGGTGTCCAAGTCTTCAAAGGAAGGGACCAAGTCAAAAGTGGCCCAAATAAGGGGAGCGTGGCTACATCACTTTTGCGGCTAGGGAGGGGGTCCCCAACCCTTCCAAGTAGGGTACAAAAACAAAACGAGCGCACAATTGTGCCTCGGGGGAACATGAGCCCCGCCGTTGAGGGGGTCCCCAAGACTTCAGAGCGGGGGAACAAAACACAAGAACACAGAAGTGGGCTTCATGGCCACATCGCCCTTGCCATTTTGTGGGGGGGGGGGGGGGAGGCAAGTCTTCAAAATAGGGAACAAAATCAGAAGTGGCGCACAAGTGGGTCTAGTACCTACATCACCCCTTTGGTCTGGTGGTCCGCAACGTTTCACAGCAGGGGACACAATCAAAAGTGACCAAGAAGCGGGCCTCTCGCCTCAAAAAGGCCTGCCGTTCGGGGTGTCCCCAAAACTTTAGAGCGGGTAGTAGGAGTGATCTCGTCAAACAGCCCCCTTGTGGGCCACTTCTGTTTTTGTTCCCTGCTTCAAAGCAATGGGGACCCCCGCGACGGGAGACTGGATGTTGCCACCAAGTCCACTTGTGGGCCATCTAAAAATATTGTCCCCCGCTTTGCAGCGTTGGGGACCCCCAAACGTTATGGGTGGTGCAGCCGCTGTGCCCACATGTGGGCCAATTCTGATTGTATCCCTCGCTGTGAAGCGTTTGGGACCCCGTAGATGCTGAGCTTGATGCACCTACAAGGCCCACTGGTGTGTTAATTTTGATTTTGTACCCGCTTTGAAGCTGTGGGTAACCTTCAGACGACATGGGGGATGTAGAGAATCTATCCAATCGTGGCCCTCTTGAGATTGTTTCCCCCACTTTTAAGCATTGGCGACCTACTACTAGAGTGCAATTGCGATCAAGCCACCATGCCCACTTGTGGCCCATTTCTGATTTCGTCCCCCGCTTGGAAGCTTTGGGGACCCTTAGACGGCAGTGTTCATGTAGCCACCAAGCTCACTTGTGTGCTCCTTCTCTTTTTGCAACTTTCTTTGAAGCTTTGGCAATACACCCCAACGGCAGATTTCATGCAGGCACCCGGCGTATTTTTGGGCCACCCATTATTTTGTCCCCAACCCTTCAAATCGGGGCACAAAGACTGAAGTGGCACACAATTGGGCATGGTGGTTACATCATCCGTGTGTCATGAGAGCTCCCCAACGCTTCAGAGCGGGGGACATAATCAGAAGTGGTCCCCAACGCTTCAAAGCAAGGTACATAAACGGAAAATAAAAGTAGCGCACAAGTGCGCCTCCTTGCAACATCACGCCCGCCGTTTGGGGGGGTCCCTAAGGCTTCGGAGCAGGTTAAAAAAAACAAAAGTGGCACACACCTGGGCTTCGTGGCCACATCACCCTTGCCGTGTGGAAAGTCCCCAACTCTTCAAACGAGGGTACAAAATCAGAAGTGCCCAACAACGCAGACGGGTGGCTATATCACTTCCGCCACCAAGGAGGGGGTGCCCAACGCTCCGCAGCACAGTACAAAATAAAAGGGGCGTAAAAATGCACCTCATGGGAATGTCACCCCCGCCGTTCGGGGCGTCCCCAAGACTTCAAAGTGGGGGAACAAAAACACAAGTACACACAAGTGGGCTTTGGGGCCACATCAACCTTGCCTTTCGGCAGGTCTCCAAGTCTTCAAAGCAGGAAACAAAATCAGAATTGCCGCACAAGTGGGCCTAGTGCCTACATCACCCCTTCGGTCTAGGGGTGCTCAACACTTCACAGCGGGCGACAAAATCAAACGCGACCCACAAGTGGGCCGGGTGGCTACATCAGGCTTGTTGTTCGGGGTATCCCCAACACTTTAGAGCGGGGGAACAAAACCAGAAGTGACCAACAAGTGGGCGTGGTGGCTACACCACCTGTGCTATTAGGGGGGCCCCCGACCTTTCAAAGCAAGGGACAAGTTCAAAAATTACCTATAGGGGGGCAAAATGGCTACAACACCCGTGGCGTTTGAGGGCCCCCAACCCTTCCAAGCAAGGTAGAAAAACAGAAACAACCAAGGGGTGCACAAGTGCACCTGATGGAAACATCTCGCCCGCCGTTTCAGGGCGTCCCTAAGGCTTCATAGCATGGGAACAAAAACGGAAGTGGCACACAAGTGGGCTTTGTGGCCACATCAGCCTTGCCGTTTGGAAGGTCGTCCAAGCCTTCAAAGCAAGGGACAAGATTGGAAGTAGCCCACAAGTGGGCCCGGCGGCTACATCACTTCCCCGCCAAGGAGGGGGTGCCCAACGCTGCGCCACAAGGTGCAAAAACAAAAGGGGCACATAATTGTGCCTCGTGGGAACATCACCCCCGCCATTCGGGGGGTTCCCAAGGCTTGAGCGTGGGGGAACAAAAAGACAAGTACACGCAAGTGGGCTTTGTGCCCACATCACCCTTGCCGTTTGGGGGGTTTCCAAGTCCTCAAAGCGGGGAACAAAATCGAAAATTGGCCCACAAACCAGCCTAGTGCCTACGTCAACCCTTCGGTCTAGGGGTCCTCAACGCTTCAAAGCGGGGGACAAAATCAAAATTGACCCGGAAGTGGGCCGGGTGGCTACATGGTGCTTGCTGTTCGTGGGGTCACCAACACACGAGAGCGGGAAGGATGAAAAGAGGTGACCCACAAATGGGCGTGGTGGATACATCACATCTGCTATTAGAGGTGTTCCCAATGCTTCAAACGGACAAGTTCATAAGTCACCCACACGGGGGCAGATTGGCTACACTCCTCGTGACATGTGAGGGCCCCCAACACTTCAAAGCAAGGTACAAGAACAAAAAGCACAAGGGGCAAACAAGTGCGATTGGTGAAAACATCACCAACACCGTTTGGAGGGGTGCCTGAGGCTTTAGAGCACACGAACAAAAAAAACAAGTGGCACACAGGTGAACTTTGTGGTCACATCACACTTGCCTTTTGGGGGGTCTCCAAGTCTTCAAGGCAAGCGAAAAACTTAGATGTGGCCGACAAGTGGGCCGGGTGGCTACATCGCTTCCGCCGCCAAGGAGGGGTCCCCAAAATCTCCAAAGCAAGGTACAAAGACTAAAGGGGGCGAACAAGTGCGCCTCATGGGAACTCCCCAAAGCTTAGTACACACAACTGGGCTTTGTGGCCACATCACCCTTGCCCATTGGGGGGTCTCCAAGTCTTCAAAGCACGTAACAAAATCACAAGTGGCCCACAAGTGGGCCTAGTGCCTACATCACCCCGTTGGTGTGGGGGTCCCCAACGCTTCACACCGGGAAACAATATCCAAAATAACCCAGAAGTGGGCCTGGTGGCTACATCAAGCATAGCGTTCGGAGGGTCCCCACTTTAGAGTGGGGGAACAAAAACAGATCTGACCCACAAGTGGGCATGGTGGCACCATTACATCTGCCATTTGGGGGGTCCCCAACGCTTCGAAGCAACGGACATATTCAAAAGTGACCCACAAGGCGGCAGATTGGCTAGACAATCCGTGCCGTTTGAGGGCCCCGAACGCTTCACAACGGGGGACAAAATCACAGGTGGCCAATAATTGGACACAATGGCTACATCACCCATTATGTTTGGGAGTTGCTCACCTCTTCAGTGCGAGGGACAATATAAGAAGGGGCCGACAAGTGGGCCGTGTGGCAACATCAGATCCGCCGCGGGGGGGGTGTCCCAAAAGCTTCACAGCAGGGGAAAAAATCAATCGTGACCCAAAAGTGGGCCCAATGCCTACATCATGCTTGCTTTTCGGGGTGTCCCCAACGCTTTAGGCGGAGAAGACAAACAAAAGTGACCCACAAATTGGTGTCGTGGCTACATCACCTCTGCCGTTCGGGACCCCCAAAGCTTCAAAGCAAGGAACAAGTTCAAAGATGACCTACAAGGGGGCAGATTGGCTACAACACCCCTGGCCTCTGAGGGCGGCCAACACTTTAAAGCAAGGTACAAAAACAGGAAACGCAAGATGCGCACAAGTGCATTTGGTGGGAACATCACGCCGCGCCATTTGGAGGCGTTCCTAAGGCTTCAGAGAAGGGGGGAAAAAAAGGGAAGTGCAACACACGTGGGCTTTGTGGCCACATTACACTTGCGGTTTGCAAGGTCTCCAACTCTTCAATGCAGGGACAAAATCAGAAGTTGCCCACAAGTGGGCCGCGTGCCTAAATCACTTCCGCCGCCAAGGAGGGGGTCCCCAACGCTTGAAAGCAAGGTACAAAAATAAAAGGGCGCAGAAGTGCACCTCGTGCGAACATCACCCCCCACATTTCTGGGGTCCCCAAGGCTTGAGCGTGGGGGAACAAAAAAACAAGTACACACAAACGGGCTTTGTGGCCACATCACCCTTGCCTTTTGGGGGGTTTCCAAGTCTGCAAAGCAGGGAACAAAATCAGAAGTGGCCCACAAGTAGGCCAACTGCCTGCGGCACCCCTTTGGTCTAGGGCTCCCCACCGCTTGACAGCGGGGGACAAAATCAAAAGTGACCCAAAAATGGGGCCGTTGGGTACATGGTGCTTGCAGTTCGGGGTGTCCCCAACATTGTAGAGCGGGGCAACAAAAAAAGAAGTGAGCCACAAGGGGGAGTGGTGGTTGCATGACATTTGCCATGAGGGGGGGTTTCCATCGCTTCCAAGCAAGGGTCAGTCTCAAAAGTGACCCACACGGCAACAAATTGGCTACTGTTCCTGTGGCATCTCAGGGCCCCCAACGCTTCGAAGCAAGGTACAAAGACAAAAAGCAAAAGGGGCGCAAAAGTGCGCCTCGTGAGAACATCACCCCCGCCCTTTGGAGGGATCCCTAAGCCTTCGGAGCAAGGGAAACAAAAATAGGAGTGGCACACGAGTGGGCTTTGGGGCCACATCACACTTGCCTTTTGGGGGGTCTCCAAGTCTTCAAAGCAGGGAACAAAATCAGAAGTGGCCCACAAGTGGGCCTAGTGCCTACATCACCCCTTCGGTGTGAGGGTCCCCAACACTTTATAGCGGGGGACAAAATCTAATATAACCCAAAAGTGGGCCCGCTGGCTACATCATGTGTGCCGTTTGTGGGGTCCCCATTAGTTTAGAGTGGGGGATTAAAAACTCAAGTGACCTACTAGTGGGCGTGGTGGCTACATCACATTTGCTCTGGGGGGGGGGGGGGGGGTCCCAAACGCGTCAAAGCAAGGGACAACTTCGAAAGTGACCCACAAGCAGAATATTGGCTAAAACACCAGTGCCGTCTGAGGGCGCCGGACGCTTCACATCGGGGGACGAAACCGCACGTGGCCAACAAGTGGACACAATGGCTACATCATCCGTGATATCTGGGGAGTACCCACCGCTTGAGTGCGACGGACAAAATAAGAATGTACCCTTTGCGAACGGCTGGTAAAGGAGCTGTTGAATGGGGAGTGAAAAATTGTGTGAATATCAGCTATGGGTAATCAAGTCCAAGTGTGAAGTCTGATTTGGCATCTCGTGTCAAGGACATAAAACAGAACACATCTCAGCAAAAGTCTGATAAAAGTGTGGTACCCGCCCCCTCCCTTCCTTCCTTCCTGATAGAAAGGGACAAGAAAAAGTCTGGCACTCCCCCTCCCCCAACACAGCCACCCACCACAAAAAAACCATCATGAAATTGAAAGTTGGGAAGAATGGGAGTCCATGCAACACAGGGGAACACCCCCCCCCGAAAGAAAAAAAAAGGGTGGAAAATGGGGCATTGGGGAAAATGGGAGGCTGGGAGAAATATTCCACTGAGGAGGGGTACCCCCCCCCCTGTGGATTAATATTCCATTGAGGTGGTGTACCTCCCCCTCTAGATAAACATTCCACTGAAGTGGTGTACCCCCCCCCTATGGATAAATATTCCACTGAGGTAGTGTACACCCCCCCTCTGAATAGATATTCCACTGAGGTGGTGCACCCCCCTGCTATGCGCCAATTCCTATGGGGGTCTGGACCCCCAAAATAATTGACGCGACCCTATGCGTCAATTCCTATGGGGGTCTAGACCCCAAAAATAATTGACGCGACCCTATGCGCCAATTCCTATAGGGGTCTAGACCCCCAAAATAATTGACGCGACCCTATGCGTCAATTCCTATGGGGGTCTAGACCCCCAAAATAATTGACGCGACCCTATGCGTCAATTCCTAGGGGGGTCTAGACCCCCAAAATAATTGACACACACACAGGGGTCAAATGATTCACGGAGGGCTCAAATAATTCACGGAGGGGGCAAATAATTCACGGAGGGGGGTCAAATAATTCACGGAGGGGTGAAATAATTCACGGAGGGGGGTAAATAATTCACGGAGGGGTCAATAATTCACGGAGGGGGGTAAACAATTCACGGAGGGGTGAAATAATTCACGGAGGGGGGTAAACAATTCACGGAGGGGTGAAATAATTCACGGAGGGGGGTAAATAATTCACGGAGGGGTGAGAGAATTCACGGAGGGGGGGAAAAAATTCACGGAGGGGTTAAATATTTCACGGAGGGGGGTAAACAATTCACGGAGGGGTCAAATAATTCACGGAGGGGGGTAAACAATTCACGAAGGGGTGAAATAATTCACGGAGGGGGGTAAATAATTCACGGAGGGGTAAAACAATTCACGGAGGGGGGTAAATACCTCACGGAGGGGGGTAAACAATTCACGGAGGGGTCAAATGATTCACGGAGGGATAAAATGATTCACGGAGGGGGGTAAACAATTCACGGAGGGGGGTAAATAATTCACAGAGGGGTAAAATAATTCACGGAGGGGGGTAAACAATTCACGGAGGGGTAAAATAAATCATGGAGGGGGGTAAACAATTCACAGAGGGGTAAAATAATTCACGGAGGGGGGTAAACAATTCACGGAGGGGTCAAATAATTCACGGAGGGGGGTAAACAATTCACGAAGGGGTGAAATAATTCACGGAGGGGGGTAAATAATTCACGGAGGGGTAAAACAATTCACGGAGGGGGGTAAATACCTCACGGAGGGGGGTAAACAATTCACGGAGGGGTCAAATGATTCACGGAGGGATAAAATGATTCACGGAGGGGGGTAAACAATTCACGGAGGGGGGTAAATAATTCACAGAGGGGTAAAATAATTCACGGAGGGGGGTAAACAATTCACGGAGGGGTAAAATAAATCATGGAGGGGGGTAAACAATTCACGGAGGGGTAAAATAATTCACGGAGGGGGGTAAATAATTCACGGAGGGGTGAAATAATCCACGGAGGGGGGTAAACAATTCACGGAGGGGTAAAAAAATTCACGGAGGGGTGAAATAATTCACGGAGGCGGGTAAATAATTCACAGAGGGGTAAATAATTCACGAAGGGGGGTAAACAATTCACAGAGGGGTCAAATAATTCACGGAGGAGGGTAAACAATTCACGGAGGGGTGAAATAATTCACGGAGGGGGGTAAATAATTCACGGAGGGGTAAAATAATTCACGGAGGGGGGTGAACAATTCACAGGGGGGTAAAATAATTCATGAAGGGGGGTAAACAATTCACGGAGGGCCAAAATAATTCACGGAGGGGGGTAAACAATTCACGGAGGGGTAAAACAATTCACGGAGGGGGGTGAACAATTCACCGAGGGGTGAAATAATTCACGGAGGGGGGTAAATAATTCACGGAGGGGTGAAATAATTCACGGAGGGGGGTAAACAATTCACGGAGGGGTCAAATAATTCACGGAGGGGTGAAATAATTCGGGGAGGGGTAAATAATTCACGGAGGGGGGTAAACATTTCACAGAGGGG
Organism: Eutreptiella sp. 'Long Island Sound 2002'; assembly: GCA_964036045.1. Lineage (NCBI taxonomy): Eukaryota > Euglenozoa > Euglenophyceae > Eutreptiales > Eutreptiaceae > Eutreptiella > Eutreptiella sp. 'Long Island Sound 2002'. The sequence continues at coordinate 145,731,631 of OZ038379.1, read as the reverse complement.
TCAAATAATTCACGGAGGGGGGTAAACAATTCACGGAGGGGTGAAAGAATTCACGGAGGGGGGTAAACAATTCACGGAGGGGTCAAATCATTCACGGAGGGGGGTAAATGATTCACGGAGGCGTAAAAAAATTCACGGAGGGGGTTAAACAATTCACGGAGGGGTAAAATAATTCACGGAGGAGGGTAAACAATTCACGGAGGGGTAAAATAATTCACAGAGGGGGGTAAACAATTCACGGAGGGGTAAAATAATTCACGGAGGGGGGTAAACAATTCACGGAGGGGTCAAATAATTCACGGAGGGGGGTAAACAATTCACGGAGGGGTGAAATAATTCACGGAGGGGGGTAAACAATTCACGGAGGGGGGTAAATAATTCACGGAGGGGTAAAATAATTCACGGAGGGGGGTAAACAACTCACGGAGGGGTCAAATAAGTCACGGAGGGGGGTAAACAATTCACGAAGGGGTGAAATAATTCACGGAGGGGGGTAAATAATTCACGGAGGGGTAAAACAATTCACGGAGGGGGGTAAACAATTCACGAAGGGGTGAAATAATTCACGGAGGGGTGAGAGAATTCACGGAGGGGGGTAAATAATTCACGGAGGGGTAAAATAATTCACGGAGGGGGGTAAACAACTCACGGAGGGGTCAAATAAGTCACGGAGGGGGGTAAACAATTCACGAAGGGGTGAAATAATTCACGGAGGGGGGTAAATAATTCACGGAGGGGTAAAACAATTCACGGAGGGGGGTAAATAACTCACGGAGGGGGGTAAACAATTCACAGAGGGGTCAAATGATTCACGGAGGGGTAAAATGATTCACGGAGGGGTAAAACAATTCACGGAGGGGGGTAAATGATTCACAGAGGGGTAAAATGATTCACGGAGGGGGGTAAACAATTCACGGAGGGGTAAAATAAATCATGGAGGGGGGTAAACAATTCACAGAGGGGTGAAATAATTCACGGAGGGGGGTAAACAATTCACGGAGGACTAAAAAAATTCACGGAGGGGGGTAAATAATTCACGGAGGGGTGAAATAATCCACGGAGGGGGGTAAACAATTCACGGAGGGGTAAAAAAATTCACAGAGGGGTGAAATAATTCACGGAGGCGGGTAAATAATTCACAGAGGGGTAAATAATTCACGGAGGGGGGTAAACAATTCACAGAGGGGTCAAATAATTCACGGAGGGGGTTAACAATTCACGGAGGGGTGAAATAATTCACGGAGGGGGGTAAACAATTCACGGAGGGGTAAAATAATTCACGGAGGGGGGTAAATAATTCACAGGGGGGTAAAATAATTCATGGAGGGGGGTAAACAATTCACGGAGGGGTAAAATAATTCACGGAGGGGGGTAAACAATTCACGGAGGGGTAAAATAATTCAGGGAGGGGGGTAAATATTTCACCGAGGGGTGAAATAATTCACGGAGGGGGGTAAATAATTCACGGAGGGGTGAAATAATTCACGGAGGGGGGTAAACAATTCACGGAGGGGTCAAATAATTCACGTAGGGGTGAAATAATTCGGGGAGGGGTAAATAATTCACGGAGGGGGGTAAACATTTCATAGAGGGGTCAAATAATTCACGGAGGGGGGTAAACAATTCACGGAGGGGTAAAATAATTCACGGAGGGGGGTAAACAATTCACGGAGGGGTGAAATAATTCACGGAGGCGGGTAAACAATTCACGGAGGGGTAAAATAATTCACGGAGGGGGGTAAACAATTCACAGAGGGGTGAAATAATTCATGGAGGGGGGTAAATAATTCACGGAGGGGTAAAACAATTCACGGAGGGGGGTAAATGATTCACGGAGGGGTAAAATAATTCACGGAGGGGGGTAAATAACTCACGGAGGGGTAAAATAATTCACGGAGGGGGGTAAACAATTCACAGAGGGGTCAAATAATTCACGGAGGGGGGTAAATAATTCACGGAGGGGTCAAATAATTCACGGAGGGGGGTAAATAATTCACGGAGGGGTCAAATAATTCACGGAGGGGGGTAAATAATTCACAGAGGGGTGAAATAATTCACGGAGGGGTGAAAGAATTCACGGAGGGGTGAAATAATTCAGAGAGGGGGGTAAACAATTCACGGAGGGGTCAAATAATTCACGGAGGGGTGAAATAGTTCACAGAGGGGTAAAAAATTCACGGAGGGGGGTAAACATTTCACAGAGGGGTCAAATAATTCACGGAGGGGGGTAAACAATTCACGGAGGGGTGAAATAATTCACGGAGGGGGGTGAACAATTCACGAAGGGGTCAAATAATTCACGGAGGGGGGTAAATAATTCACGGAGGGGTGAAAGAATTCACGGAGGGGGGTAAACAATTCACGGAGGGGTGAAAGAATTCACGGAGGGGGGTAAATAATTCACGGAGGGGTGAAATAATTCACGGAGGGGGGTAAATGATTCACGGAGGGGTAAAATAATTCATGGAGGGGGGTAAACAATTCACGGAGGGGTAAAATAATTCACGGAGGGGGGTAAACAATTCACGGAGGGGTGAAAGAATTCACGGAGGGGGGTAAACAATTCACGGAGGGGTAAATTAATTCACGGAGGGGGGTAAACAATTCACGGAGGGGTGAAATAATTCACCGAGGGGGGTAAACAATTCACGGAGGGGTAAAATAATTCACGGAGGGGCGTAAACAATTCACAGAGGGGTCAAATAATTCACGGAGGGGGGTAAATAATTCACGGAGGGGTGGAATAATTCACCGAGGGGGGTAAACAATTCACGGAGGGGTAAAAAAATTCACGGAGGGGGGTAAACAATTCACGGAGGGGTAAAATAATTCACGGAAGGGGGTAAATAATTCACGGAGGGGTAAAATAATTCACGGAGGGGGGTAAACAATTCACGGAGGGGTGAAATAATTCACGGAGGGGGGTAAACAATTAACGGAGGGGTCAAATAATTCACGGAGGGGGGTAAACAATTCACGGAGGGGTGAAACAATTCACGGAGAGGGGTAAATAATTCACGGAGGGGTAAAATAATTCACGGAGGGGGGTAAACAATTCACGGAGCGGTAAAATAATTCACGGAGGGGGGTAAACAATTCACGGAGGGGTGAAACAATTCACGGAGGGGGGTAAATAATTCACGGAGGGGTAAAATAATTCACGGAGGGGCGTAAACAATTCACGGAGCGGTAAAATAATTCACGGAGGGGGGTAAACAATTCACGGAGGGGTAAAATAATTCACCGAGGGGGGTAAACAATTCACGGAGGGCCAAAATAATTCACGGAGGGGGGTAAACAATTCACGGAGGGGTAAAATAATTCACGGAGGGGGGTAAACAATTCACGGAGGGGTCAAAAAATTCACGGAGGGGGGTAAACAATTCACGGAGGGGTGAAAGAATTCACGGAGGGGGGTAAACAATTCACGGAGGGGTCAAATAATTCACGGAGGGGGGTAAACAATTCACGGAGGGGTGAAACAATTCACGGAGGGGGGTAAATAATTCACGGAGGGGTAAAATAATTCACGGAGGGGGGTAAACAATTCACGGAGCGGTAAAATAATTCACGGAGGGGTGAAATAATTCACGGAGGGGGGTAAATAATTCACGAAGGGGTGAAATAATTCACGGAGGGGGGTAAATAATTCACGGAGGGGTGAAATAATTCAGAGAGGGGGGTAAACAATTCACGGAGGGGTAAAATAATTCACGGAGGGGTGAAATAGTTCACGGAGGGGTAAATAATTTACGGAGGGGGGTAAACATTTCACAGAGGGGTCAAATAATTCACGGAGGGGGGTAAACAATTCACGGAGGGGTAAAATAATTCACGGAGGGGGGTGAACAATTCACGGAGGGGTCAAAAAATTCACGGAGGGGGGTAAATAATTCACGGAGGGGTAAAAAAATTCACGGAGGGGGGTAAACAATTCACGGAGGGGTGAAATAATTCACGGAGGGGGGTAAATAATTCACGGAGGGGTAAAACAATTCACGGAGGGGGGTAAACAATTCACGGAGGGGTAAAATAATTCACGGAGGGGGGTAAACAATTCACGGAGGGGTAAAACAATTCACGGAGGGGGGTAAATAATTCACGGAGGGGTAAAATAATTCACGGAGGGGGGTAAACAATTCACAGAGGGGTCAAATAATTCACAGAGGGGGGTAAACAATTCACGGAGGGGTAAAATAATTCACGGAGGGTGGTAAACAATTCACAGAGGGGGGTAAAAAATTCACGGAGGGGTAAAATAATTCACGGAGGGGGGTAAATAATTCACGGAGGGGTAAAATAATTCATGGAGGGGGGTAAACAATTCACGGAGGGGTGAAATAATTCACGGAGAGGCATAAACAATTCACGGAGGGGTAAAATAATTCACGGAGGGGGGTAAGCAATTCACGGAGGGGTAAAATAATTCACGGAGGGGGGTAAACAATTCACGGAGGGGTCAAATAATTCACGGAGGGGGGTAAACAATTCACGGAGGGGTAAAATAATTCACGGAGGGGGGTAAATAATTCACGGAGGGGTGAAATAATTCAGGGATGGGGGTGAACAATTCACGGAGGGGTGAAATAATTCACGGAGGGGGGTAAATAATTCACGGAGGGGTAAGATAATTCACGGAGGGGGACAAACAATTCACAGGGGGGTCAAATAATTCACGGAGGGGGGTAAAAAGTTCACGGAGGGGTGAAATAATTCACGGAGGGGGGTAAACAATTCACGGAGGGGTAAAATAATTCACGGAGGGGGGTAAACAATTCACGGAGGGGTAAAATAATTCACGGAGGGGGGTAAACAATTCACGGAGGGGTAAAATAATTCACGGAGGGGGGTAAACAATTCACGGAGGGGTGAAATAATTCACGGAGGGGGGTAAATAACTCACGGAGGGGTAAAAAAATTCACGGAGGGGGGTAAATAATTCACGGGGGGGTTAAATAATTCACGGAGGGGGGTAAACAATTCACGGAGGGGTGAAATAATTCAAGGAGGGGGGTAAATAATTCACGGAGGGGTAAAACAATTCACGGAGGGGGGTAAATAATTCACGGAGGGTGAAATAATTCACGGAGGGGGGTAAACAATTCACGGAGGGGTAAAAAAATTCACGGAGGGGGGTAAACAATTCACGGAGGGGTAAAATAATTCACGGAGGGGGGTAAACAATTCACGGAGGGGTAAAATAATTCACGGAGGGGGGTAAACAATTCACGGAGGGGTCAAATAATTCAAGGAGGGGGGTAAACAATTCACGGAGGGGTAAAATAATTCACGGAGGGGGGTAAACAATTCACGGAGGGGTCAAATAATTCACGGAGGGGGGTAAACAATTCACGGAGGGGTGAAATAATTCACGGAGGGGGGTAAATAATTCACGGAGTGATAAAATAATTCACGGAGGGGGGTAAACAATTCACGGAGGGGTAAAATAATTCACGGAGGGGGGTAAACAATTCACGGAGGGGTCAAATAATTCACGGAGGGGGGTAAACAATTCACGGAGGGGTAAAATAATTCACGGAGGGGGGTAAACAATTCACGGAGGGGTCAAATAATTCACGGAGGGGGGTAAATAATTCACGGAGGGGTAAAATAATTCACGGAGGGGGGTAAACAATTCACCGAGGGGTGAAATAATTCACGGAGGGGGGTAAACAATTCACGGAGGGGTAAAATAATTCACGGAGGGGGGTACACAATTCACGGAGGGGTGAAATAATTCACGGAGGGGGGTAAATAATTCACGGAGGGGTAAAATAATTCACACAGGGGGGTAAACAATTCACGGAGGGGTCCATCGGAATTAACTAAGGAACGGAGTAACATACCTCCTATTTTTTTTTGGCGGGCTTCGGACCTTGGTAAGCTGGCAAGCGGGAAAGCACTCTACTATAAAAGAAAACCTGAAAAAGAAAAGCAGGCATACCCTCCCTAACCTCACCACACAAGAAGGAAAATGACAGGGTGGGAGGGAGGGAGGGAGGGGAGGGAGGGAGGGAGGGAGGGAGGGAGGGAGGCTCTCTTGGGCGGCCGTAGGGGCTGTGTTGTGCTGTGCTGTGCTGTAATATGTTGTGCTATGCTGTATGTTGTGCTGTGCTGTGGTGTGCTGTGATGTGCTGTGATGTGCTGTGCTGTGCCGTGCCGTGCTGTGCCGTACTCGAAACCCACTACCCCCCCTCTCCACAGTTCCGGCCCAACCCGATGAACCCCCAACCACGCACCCCACCAGCAAAACCGACCCGATTAGCGCAGGTGAGGTTGCTTGGGTAAGACATCAGGATTCCGTTCCCACTTGTCTTCAGTCACATATGAGCCCCCCGATCGGGTTGAGTCACAGAGATGGGGTGCGGTGGGGTGGGGTGGGGGGCTGGGGGGGGGGGGGGGCACCATCATTGAAGGGGTTGCAAGCACTGGTTGGGTTTCAGACGCTAGGGTGGAGACCACAACCCACTTCTACACCTCAAGGGTGTGGTGACAATGGACAAGTTTGATTTTGGGGGGAGTGTAGTGCAATGTGGTGCGGTACAATGCAGGGGCTATTCCTAACTAAAGCACCAGGGCAAATCACAGAAAAATTGTATTGTCCGCAACATCCCTAACCTGTTAAAGTCCTTAAAAATGGGTGGATACCGAAGCCAGGAGGGGTTGGTCCATGTGGACCGCCCAGGCGGGGAGGGTGGAGAGGAACTTAAAGGTTTTTATTTTTACATCCCACCCTGCTCTCTCTGACCCCTTGGGTGCCCGGGCGTCCTCTCCTCCCCCCCCCTGTAGGGCAGTGAAGGCAAGCCTGCCTGCCCAGACACCCCGCCATCAGACAGCACCGTTTAACAGGCAAGAAAGTATTCTCCAAAAATGAAAAAAAAATTTCCGAAAGTGGTGCTGTGAGTGTCCCCCTTGTGTTTAACTGACTTTTGTTTGTGCTGGTTGTTTAACAGAGGGTCGGGGAAGGGGTCGAGAGCAGAGGGGAGGGGTTTAAGGGGTATAGCTGCCCAGCCGATGAGTCCCCCCTTGCAGGGGGACCCAGAGCAAACATACAGACACCCACGCATGCCCACACATACACACATACACACGCATTGAAAACAACATCATGCACACAACTCACGGAGGGGTGAAATAATTCACGCAAGGGGGTAAATAATTCACAGAGGGGTCAAATAATTCACGGAGGGGTCAAAAAATTCACGGAGGGGTCAAATAATTCACGGAGGGGAGACGCCCATGCGTAGCCCTTGCGGCCGCTGTGGGGGTGTCCCAGTGCCGTGGGTGGTTAGGGGGGGGGGGTCGGTCCTAACCCCTTCCTATCTCTTAGCAGCAGCAGGCAAGTAAGCAGGCAGTACCGGGGGTCATAACCCCGGGGTAACAGTAGCCGGGACTCAACGTGAGTCCTCTTAACCATCAACAACCCCAAATTCCGCCGGGGCTTAACTCCCGAACGAAACGGTATTTGGGGCCCCCGTGGGCCTTATAAGCCCGCGGAGTGTGCTGAGGCGTGGCTACCAGCACTTAAAGTCTCGCCTGCCATACCCATTGCTGGGCTCGCCTCAGCACGGCCGGTCGGGTCCGGCTCTGGGGGGTGCGCACGAAACTGGCCCCGGGAGAAGGGCCTTTTACCCGGTTAAGCATTAATTACAGCAGTAAGCACTATTTCTTACGTTAGATGTTTACGAAGGGCATGCTTTTACCCCGCAGACATGCCCCTTCCAGTGGTGCGCTCACCTTTGGGGCTGCCGTTGGGGAGTCCGGGGCTTTTACCCGGACCTCCGGCCCTCCCTGGCTGTTGGCCGGAGGCGTACATTATACAACACTGTGGTTCTTTCAGTAACGTACCTACCTAACTTGATACATACACATCTGGGGCCTGGGGGGGATGGCGCCCCCCCTTGGTTCCAAACAAATTAGTCTCCGGGGGGCCTCCCCTTGATTCTCTATCGTCTCGGGATCGTTGCGAGGTCGCCCTGCATGGCAGAGGCAGGGACGGGGGGGCCACCCCGTATTTCAGAATTGTATCGGTGCATCAATGTCTTTCCAGCCTGTCTGGGCGGAAGACCAGGGACCGGGGGGCCACCCCCTGTTTCAAAACTGCATCGGCATATCAAGGTCGTTCCACCCTGCATGGGCGGAGGACCCGGGACCGGGGGGCCGCCCCTTATTTCATTCCCGCTCTGGCATCTCAAAATTCCTCCGCCCCTTGTGGGCCGAGGTCCATGGATCGGGGGGCCTCCCCTTATTTCAGTACAGCCATTCAGGTACGGGTCTGGGGGGTCTCCCCTTATTTCAAACCACAACTCCAAGTATCGGTTCCTCGCCCCGACGGGCAAATGACCAGGGACGGAGGGCCTCCCCTTTTGTCACAGCACTTCCTGGGTAGCCAGACGTCGAGGCTGCAGGCAGGTGCCATTACCCCGGCGCAGTGAGCACCGTAGCGGCAGGCGCTGGCCCTTACCTCCGCCCCGGCGCTGACTCCCCTTTATTCCACCGCCTCCCTATTCCGGTCCCGTCGGATAAGACGAGATCTCCACCCCATGATGTACCTTTGCAGAACACAAGGAACAGTGGGTTGCGGTAGGGGAGCGCACAAGAGCCCTGGAGAGGGCTGGGTCACAGGGGGACCCGGGTTACTCCTGCATACCGCCACCCCCCGGTAGAGCCCGCCCTGTGCCATCGTGGCTCCCGGTGCTCACTGGGTAAGTGGTTGTAAGGTCTGATGTCACGGTTGTCTCGCATTGCACCGCAGGGCAGGACCGGTAGCCCCCAGTGACATCACACCCCTGACCGAAGGCCATTGTGTTGTAACCCCAGACCTGGCCGGGGATTCTCGTATGCGGCCCCCACCCATGACGTACCTGTGCAGGAACGCACGGTGTCGTGGGTGGGAGCATTGTGGGGGGGGGGCACACAAGCCCTGGAGAGGGCTGGGCCACAGGGAGACCCGGGGCTCACTTGCTTACCGCCACCCCCCGGTGGAGCCCGCCCTGTGCCATCGTGGCCGACCGTGGTCGGCGAGGGGTGAGGCGCTGAATCCCGTGACCCGGCCGCCGCGGCTGGGCCAGGTCACCCCCAAGATTGCGTGTTAGCCCAGGGGGGGAGAACCCCGACACCACGGTGAGGTCACGCGCCCCTGGGCAGCAGTGGGGGTCACATCACATCACATCACATCACATCACATCACATCACATCACATCACATCACATCACATCACATCACATCACATCACATCACATCACATCACATCACATCACATCACATCACATCACACCACACCACACCACACCACACCACACCACACCACACCACATCACATCACATCACATCACATCACATCACATCACATCACATCACATCACATCACATCACATCACATCACATCACATCACATCACATCACATCACATCACATCACATCACACCACACCACACCACACCACATCACATCACACCACATCACATCACATCACATCACATCGCATCACATCACATCACATCACATCACATCACATCACACCACATCACATCACATCACATCACATCACATCACATCACATCACACCACACCACGATACATCACATCATATCACATGTGCAAGTTGATGACATGCACATACCAAGCAGTTCGAAAAAGGGGGGGGGGGTTACTATACCCAGGGTCCTTGACTTTCCCACATGTTGAACGTTTTCCTAGGTTCCATATTTTCCCATTTTCCACTTGTTCCCAGTAGCATGGCAGTTTCTTGTCCGACCTCGCCCCCCAACAGCACTTGGTGGGTGGGTGGGGGGGGGGAGAAAAGCCTGATGGGGGGTTTCGGGTTGAGCGTTGGAGTGGCCCACCAGCAAAACTGACCCTGTTGTTATTCACATACCTAGTTCATGCCTACGGCCATGGTCAAGGAAGCAAGGTGCAGAATTGGGCAAGAGAAAAGGGGGGGGGGGGGGCAAGTCTCATATGGGGGGCAAAGCGCATGTCTGATATGGGGGGGGGGGGGGCAAAGGCCTATCATGGGGGGCTTGGGGGGTTGGGGGTTGGGGGTGATGGTCCATAAAAGTCTGAAGTGTGAAGTCTGATAGCCTATTGGGTTACTATACCCATAGCTGGTGAATGTGGGTTCACAAATGAACGATTCTGACCGGGAACAACTATTTTCACAAGTTGGGATGGTAGCAATATTTATGAAAATTGTTAAAAAAACGAAATCCAGGTGCCCATTGAAAGAAACGGCCACTGTTTCACAAGCCACAGTGCCACGGTGCTCCACTCAATGCCCTATTCCCACCGCTGGCTTTCGCTGTGTCTGCGGCGGCAATGCGAATGGGAAAATATAAAACAAATTCATGTGCATATTGTGTGATACGCGCGCAGTTTTCGCGTTTTTTTCGCACCTGTGAGCACCTCCACCATTTGACCTGAACCAACTCCGGTAGAAGAGACACCACAATCCATGGTCCCATGTGCGCATGTCCTAGGCCCGCCGCTTGCAGCGGCGTGTGAAAGGCTATGACAGGACTTGTGCATAGTTGAGGTCACTGAGTGCCCTCTTGCGGGCATGCCGCGCCAAATGCCACATAGTCACGGGCCCTTGTCCACGCATGGACCTCTTGGTGACATCCCGCGCCGTCTGGACGGAAGCTGTCATGTATGGTGTGGTGGTCAACCACAACCTGCACACCTAGGCGGCCACGCAAGAGGCTTGGGCCCACGCTATTACGCAGCATGCTCCTTGGCGCAAAGTGGCTGCCTTCCAATGCAAAGCAAGCAGATTTGGAGACAATTCTCCAGTTGCGGGCAAAGAAATACATGCGGTCAATCTATAGATGTGACCACAGCCGCTTGCGACGCTGCAACACTAAGTGGGCCTTGCCTATTCATATGCTACATTCGCGAAGCGGTCCTACAACCCCCCCGGACATCCATCCGGTTTGCGATGCATACACACACGTCTTGGTAAAGTTGTCCCACCACTCCCTACAAACATCACCCCCTACTCTGCCGCCCAACCGCTTGTTGTTCATTCCCCCCTCCTCAAAGCATATTGTAATGAGTGCCTCCCAACGCTGGGTGCGTATGAATTCCACCGCCGTGGCACAGTCCAACCAAACGTTTCCCTTCCTGTTTGCCTTGTCATTGTTCGACCTCCCCTTTGTTACCGTCTTCGCTTGAATGCGGGCAACATCTAGAACGGGCCGAAAGAAATTGCGCACAACGGGAGCGGCGGACTTGCCCGTTGCTGCAACCACTGCGTCGCGCATGCCCGATACACCACATATCGCAACACGCAGCACTCCGGGCAATCCGTAGTCCGGAAAGCGGCGGTCGGCTGCAATGTGTCGATATATCGCTCCAATTGTAAACAACACATCCCACCACCCGTCGACTGTGTCTTCCAACCGGAAGATGGCAGGACATTGCGCCCTGGTGCACCCACATACCCATCACACCATGGCTTGGGGAGCCTCGGCTTTCCAATTCGTGCAATTGGCCATTGAAATTTATGCCTTGCCAATCGGCACGGAAAAAAAAGGTGTTTCGCGGTCCGAACGGCTGGTATCCTAGAATACAACGTTACGTGCGTCCCACAATGGATCGGGGCCGCTCGTTCCCCTAAGCGTGCAATGGACGTACGACGCCTCATGGCCTCATGTACCACCGCAATCGGCGTCCAATGTAGTCTTGCACGCCAGGTTGTGGGACCTGGACGGGTTCCACCGGTCCACAACTATACAGATGCTGCAACCGCTCCACACCCTGATCCGTCATGGCAACAAATTAAGCCCTCCGTTGCACGTTGTGCGAGCTATTGGATTGTGGCCCATACGGCCTCCAAGGGTACACCTTCTACTAGACGAGGAGTCAGGTACTGCGCCTCGGTCCTAGGTAGATGGAGTGATTGGATGCGCAATATCGCCGCCATCGTCTTCTCCCACAAGTATGGTGCTGTAGGGTTTGCACCATTGTCCCCCCCCTCCCCCGCCTACCGGCGTCAACACGATCTTGCCCTTGTCCGGCAGGTGTTGCACTGTGCAGGGTGCACCTAGCTCCCGGGAGACAACGTCCTCTAACGACTGGACTCGGCCTGCCTTGTGTTGTTTGGACTTGACGTGGGAGAAGGGACTCCTTCCGTTGGATCCACTGCCACGGGGCATGAGAATAAGATAGCACTGGAAAAAAAAAAGTGTTGCAACATTGCAGGTCACTTCATATTGTGCAGGGTGCAGCTTGTGGCAATTTGCAGCGCATTCCAAGGGAAGTTCACAACCATCCGGAAATGTAGAACAAGCTTGTTCAAAGATCGCGCGAGAATCGCGCGAAGTTAGCAAACTGAAAGAAAGGTGCGCACAGAAGACGCAATGCGCAGGGAGTGCCAAATTGCGCAAATTGTGCGAAAATCGCGCCATCTTCACGCGATTTTCGCGCCATTTTTCACAAAAATACTACATGTTATTCTATAAAGTTGCCAATCTTCGCACCACCGATCCAAACGGAACACAGAAGGGTCAAAAAGCCGCTACGAGAATCCTGGCTCCCCCTGCTACCTGTGCTTGATCCCGCACGGGGTTTGGAGGTGGTGAAATCGGGGTCGCAAGTAGCCTTCACCATGGTGTCCGTGGAGTACTTGGAGGCCACGACCGCCGTGTGGCAAGGTGGTGGGGCAGCTGGGGCAGCCTGGGAGGCCGAGACATCCCGAGCGGTGCTGCACGGAATGTCCTCTTGGGGAGGAAGAAGGTGGACGTGCCCCGCTGTCCCGGTAGTCCCCAGGGCACGGCCGAATGGCGGCTGCGTACGATGCATCACACGGGCGTCAGCCTCCCAGCAATTCCACGTCTCCTAGAAAAACACAGTGATCGCCAAAGGGCAAACGAAACTATGAAATCACCAAATCGCTCCAAAATCGCGTGAAATTCACAAACGGGAAGCAAGTTGCGAACGGACTTCACAACGCGCACCGCTGGCACAATCACGTGAAAATGGCGCGAAAATCGCTCAAACTTGGAGTTCGGCAACAGGCATTTTGTTGGCATACCTCGCATTCCTAGGGACATCAGATACTCCATCCCCCTTTCTTCGCCTGCCTGGCGTTGCGGAACAGCGGTGCGTCATTAAAAAACTACCAGGCGCTTGCCGGCCGTGCGGGCGGCAAGAAGCCGCTACTCCCCCGATGGACCGGGGCATCGCCGTCCGTTCGATCGCGATTGGCCTGCTCCAGCTAGTACGGCCCCCGCCAGGGGACAACGTCCCCGCCATGGACCGGCAGGCAGGGGGTGCACACCCGCCACCCAATAGGTGACGAAGGCGGGGTGGTGGGTGCACATGGGGGGGCCTGCTTCACCAGGAGGGGGGGGGCTTGAAAACATGATTCCGAAGGTCATCCACGGCCAGCCCCAAATTGACCTCCACCCCCCCCCCCCGACGAAAAGGATTTGGCCATACTTGGGGATCTCTTGCTGCCCAAGATCCCCAAAATGGTCTTGAGCGGCATGACAGTGGGGGGGTCAAGGTGGGTGGTGTTTGGCAGCATGTTGAGATCCTTTTTGTGGGGGGTCCATGGCGTGAACACGGCCCCTTGCATGTCTTGACCGGCGGGGGGTGGGAGACCATGGTGGCGGTCAGTGCTGAGCATGACGAGAATCTCCTCTTGGTTAAGGAGGACCTCTTCCCACCTCTCCACCTCGGCCTCCCCCAAGGCCATTGCCGCCTGAATGCAAAAGCGGGACTAGGGGGAGAGGGCCACAAAGGCGGAAAGGGAGTCCGACTTTGACCCGTCGGACAAGGGGAGGATTTGGGGGGCGGTGGAGGTGTATGTGGGGGCCAGCTAATCGCCGGACGCCACACGGCATACAATGACGGAACCGGGGGGCATGGGGCAAACCGACTCAAAGGAGTCAGGCATGCTCTCCTTGAGGTTGGCAACAAACTTTTGAAAACGCTACCAGCCAGTTGATCAGTCTTGCTCCGTCTCAACTGGTTGCGTTGGGGCAGGGGGGAATCGGCCTGTTGTTTTTCCACATTTTGTACGTGCAACACAACATCGAAAAACTATGGATGTTTATTTCTCTCCCCCGGCCCAAGACTTTCTCCACCCGTTCCCAAGCCGCCTTGCTTTCGGCAGAAGTGACGGCTTCTCCGGTCACCGTATACCCAAGCCCATCAACAAAGTTCCTGGGAGTGGGAGGTGCAGGACGGTCGGGGTGGAGGCAGGGGTTAGGGGTTGCATAGGTGGGGGGGTCCGGCAGGGAACGGTTTTCAAAAGTGGTTCAGGGGTAATCAAGGGAAGGGGGGTCGGCCAATCCTCGACACCAACTCAACCCACACATCTGATGAAGCAGGGGAAGAGTGATGTGAGGATGTGGTGGAGGGGGGGCACCTCAAGGTGGCTGCGGAAGAGCCCCAAGTCATCCCACCGCTAAGCAGTGGCGGTCTGCGAACGAAAGGGGAAAGAAGAATGGTCCCCTTGCGGATCACCCGCAGGGAGGTACTCATTCAACGCAATCATGTCCATGCGGGGGGGGGGGGGGGGGTGGAGGAGGTTAGTGGTGGGGTGGATGGTGGAAACCCCCGACTTCAGCTTCCCCTTCCCGTGTTGTGACATGACCCGCAAGAGGGAGTCAACAGTTTTGGGGGCGGGGATAAGGCGGACGGCGCTCAACTTGGGGAGGGCTAGCCGCAGCTGGTGCCACAGGTCTGTGGTCCACCCCTTTTTGCGGAGAGCACCCGCACGCGCGGGTTCCCTCATGTCAATGTGGATGAAAGTGGGGGAGGGGTCCAAACCCTTTGCCCACTCCACCGCCTCCCCCACAAGCAGGCCCCCCACGTATTTGGCCTCCTCGAGTGTGCATGGGCGGCGGGGGAAGGGGCAGCAAGTGGGCGTGGGTGTCCGCGGCTAGGTCCAGGAGGCTACCATGTTACGAGAGAGCCATTGCAAGACAAATGAGAGCTGCACAAGGGAACAAAAGCATAGAGGCCCGCAAGATGAAAAACTTTGGACAAATTCGCACAATCTTTCCGTGAATGGAAATTTCACGTGAATGCGAACGAGAAATGCGAACAAGCCATGCGAATATGCGCGTGAATTGGATTTTTTTTGCGTATTTGAGCGATGTTAACTACCGCTCGCGCTACATTTTGCATGGCTTTAATGTTCGTTTATTTTTGGCGAAGTAAGTAGGTCAAACAAGCAAACGGGCATGGAATAGCGGGCAAAATGGGCCAAAAGTCAGCGACGTGTGCATGTTCATTCAAAAATGCGGATTGCTAAGGGTACAAAGTGGCCGACAAGTGGGCCCGGTGGCAACATCACATTTCCGGTCGGGGCATGTCCCAAATGCTTGAAAGAAAGTTACAAAAACAGAGGTGGCACACAGGTGGGCTTCGTGGCTACACCACCCTTGCCGTCTCACCCTGGGTACCTTTATGAACAGTAGTGTTGTTCATAATTCATTTCTCATATGGGAACGGTTCATATATGAACCATGAATTGTGAACAGCTTTTATGAACGCTTCTTTGTCCATAGATTTCGTTATGTCTTACCCTTACTCCGTCTTCACGGAGCTGAACATGATGGTTGTTCCGCTGACTGGTGCCACCACTCTTCCGGACAGCCAGTGTTCTGACCTGTTGGGCCAATGGATGTCATTGTCCCACCTCCTCCGGACCCCTTTCACGGAGGCAAGGGACCACGCTCCCCTCCCGGCACGACCGCCGTGTGGCAAGGTGGTGGGGCAGCTGGGGCAGCCTGGGAGGCCGAGACATCCCGAGCGGTGCTGCAGGGAATGTCCTCTTGGGGGGGGGGGGGGAAAGTGGACGTGACCCGCTGTCCCACTAGTCCCCACAGCACGGCCGAATGGCGGCTGCGTACGACGTAGCACACGGGGGGCAGCCTCCCAGCAATTGCACGTCTCCTAGAAAAAAACAGTGATCGCCAAAGAGCAAACGAAACTATGAAATCACAAAAACGCTCCAAAATCGCGTGAAGTTCACAAATGGGAAGCAAGTTGCGAACGGACTTCACCATGCGCACCGCTGGCACAATCACGCGAAAATCGCGCGAAAATCGCTCAAACTTGGAGTTCGGCAACAAGCATTTTGTTGGCATACCTCGCATTCTTAGGGACACCGAATACTCCATCCCCCGTTCTTCGCCTGCCGGGCGTTGCGGAACAGCGGCACGTCGTTCAAAAACTACCAGGCACTTGCCCGCCGTGCGGGCGGCAAGAGGCCGCTACTCCCCCAATGCACCGGGGCATCGCCGTCCGTTCGCTCGTCATTGGCCAGCTCAGCTAGTACGGCCCCCGCCAGGGGACAACGTCCCCGCCATGGACCGGCAGGCAAAGGGTGCAGACCCGCCACCCAACAGGTGACGAAGGTAGGGGGGTGGGTGCACATGGGGGGGCCCGCTTCACCTAGAGCGTGGGGGGGGGGGGGTGAAAACATGATTCCGAAGGTCCTCCACGGCCAGCCCCAAATGGGCCTCCAACCCCCCCCCCCGGACAAAAAGGACTTGGCCATACTTGGGGATCTCTTGCTGCCCAAAGATCCCCAAAATGGTCTTGAGCGGCATGACAGTGGGGGGGTCAAAGTGGGTGGTGTTTGGCAGCATGTTGAGATCCTTTTTGTCGGGGGTCCATTGCGTGAACACGGCCCCTTGCATGTCTTGACCAGCGGGGGGTGGGAGACCACGGTGGTGGTCAGTGCTGACCATGACAAGAACCTCCTCTTGGTTAAGGAGGACCTCTTCCCACCTCTCCACCTCGGCCTCCCCCAAGGCCATTGCCGCCTGAATGCACAAGCCGTACTAGGGGGAGAGGGCCACAAAGGCGGAAAGGGAGTCCGACTTTGACCCGTCGGACAGGGGGGGGATGTGGGGGGCGGTGGAGGTGTCCGTGGGGGCCAGCTGATCGCCGCACGCCACACGGGAAACGATGACGAAACCGGGGGGCATGGAGCAAACCGACTCAAAGGAGTCATGCATGCTCTCCTTGAGGTTGGCAACAAACTTTTGAAAACGCTACCAGCCAATTGATCCAACTTACCTGGTCTCAACCGGTTGCGTTGGGGCAGGGGGGAATCGGCCTGTTGTTTTTCCACATTTTGTACGTGCAACACAACATCGAAAAACTATGGATGTTTATTTCTCTCCCCCCGCCCAAGACTTTCTCCACCCGTTCCCAAGCCGCCTTGCTTTCGGCGGAAGTGACGGCTTCTCCGGTCACCGTATACCCAAGCCCATCAACAAAGTTCCTGGGAGTGGGAGGTGCAGGACGGTCGGGGTGGAGGCAGGGGTTAGGGGTTGCATAGGTGGGGGGGTCCGGCAGGGGGCGGTTTTCAAAGGTGGTTCCGGGGTAATCAAGGGAAGGGGGGTCGGCCAATCCTCGACACCAACTCAACCCACACATCTGATGAAGGAGGGGAAGAGTGATGTCACGATGTGGTGGAGGGGGGGCACCTCAAGGTGGCTGCGGAAGAGCCCCAGGTCATCCCACCGCTAAGCAGTGGCGGTCTGCGAACGAAAGGGGAAAGAAGAATGGTCCCCTTGCGGATCACCCGCAGGGAGGTACTCATTCAACGCAATCATGTCCATGCGGGGGGGGGGGGGGCTGGAGGAGGTTAGTGGTGGGGTGGATGGTGGAAACCCCCGACTTCAGCTTCCCCTTCCCGTATTGTGACATGACCCGCAGGAGGGAGTCAACAGTTTTGGGGGCGGGGATAAGGCGGACGGCGCTCAACTTGGGGAGGGCTAGCCGCAGCTGGTGCCACAGGTCTGTGGTCCACCCCTTTTTGCGGAGAGCACCCGCACGCGCGGGTTCCCTCATGTCAATGTGGATGAAAGTGGGGGAGGGGTCCAAACCCTTTGCCCACTCCACCACCTCCCCCACAAGCAGGCCCCCCATGTATTTGGCCTCCTCGAGTGTGCATGGGCGGCGGGGGGGGGGGGGGGGGGGGGCAGCAAGTGGGCGTGGGTGTCCCCGGCTAGGTCCAGGGGGCTACCATGTTACGAGAGAGCCATGGCAAGACAAATGAGAGCTGCACAAGGGAACAAAAGCAGAGAGGCGCGCAAGATGAAAAACTTTGGACAAATTCGCACAATCTTTCCGTGAAAGGAAATTTCACATGAATGCGAACGAGAAATGCGAACAAGACATGCGAATATGCGCGTGAATTGGATTTTTTTTGCGTATCTGAGCGATGTTGACTACCGCTCGCGCTACATTTTGCGTGGCTTTAATGTTCGTTCATTTTTGGCGAAGTAAGTAGGGCAAACAAGCAAACGGGCATGGAATAGCGGGCAAAATGGGCCAAAAGTCAGCGACGTGTGCATGTTCATTCAAAAATGCGGGTTGCTAAGGGTACAAAGTGGCCGACAAGTGGGCCCGGTGGCAACATCACATTTCCGGTCGGGGCATGTCCCAAATGCTTGAAAGAAAGTTACAAAAACAGAGGTGGCACACAGGCGGGCTTCGTGGCTACACCACCCTTGCCGTCTCACCCTGGGTACCTTCATGAAAAGTAGTGTTGTTCATAATTCATTTTTCATATGGGAACGGTTCATATATGAACCATAAACTGTGAACAGCTTTTATGAACGCTTCTTTGTCCATAGATTTTGTTATGTCTTACCCTTACTTCGTCTTCACGGAGCTGAACACGATGGTTGTTCGGCTCACTGGTGCCACCACTCGTCCGGACAGCCAGTGTTCTGACCTGTTGGGCCAATGGATGTCATTGTCCCACCTCCTCCGGACCCCTTTCACGGAGGCAAGGGACCACGCTCCCCTCCCGGCACGACCGCCGTGTGGCAAGGTGGTGGGGCAGCTGGGGCAGCCTGGGAGGCCGAGACATCCCGAGCGGTGCTGCAGGGAATGTCCTCTGGGGGAGGAGGAAAGTGGACGTGACCCGCTGTCCCACGAGTCCCCACGGCACGGCCGAATCGCGGCTGCGTACGACGCATCACACGGGGGTCAGCCTCCCAGCAATTCCACGTCTCCTAGAAAAAAACAGTGATCGCCAAAGAGCAAACGAAACTATGAAATCACAAAATCGGTCCAAAATCGCGTGAATTTCACAAATGGGAAGCAAGTTGCGAACGGACTTCACCATGCGCACCGCTGGCACAATCACGCGAAAATCGCGCGAAAATCGCTCAAACTTGGAGTTCGGCAACAAGCATTTTGTTGGCATACCTCGCATTCCTAGGGACATCAAATACTCCAGCCCCCTGTCTTCGCCTGCCGGGCGTTGCGGAACAGCGGCACGTCGTTCAAAAACTACCAGGCGCTTGCCAGCTGTGCGGGCGGCAAGAAGCCGCTACTCCCCCAATGCACCGGGGCATCGCCGTCCGTTCGCTCCTCATTGGCCAGCTCCAGCTAGTACGGCCCCCGCCAAGGGACAACGTCCCCGCCATGGACCGGCAGGCAGGGGATGCACACCCGCCACCCAACAGGTGACGAAGGTGGGGTGGTGGGTGCACATGGGGGGGTCTGCTTCACCTGGAGGGTGGGGGGGGGTGAAAACGTGATTCCGAAGGACCTCCACGGCCAGCCCCAAATGGGCCTCCAACCCCCCCCCCCCCCCCCCCGGACAAAAAGGACTTGGCCATACTTGGGGACCTCTTGCTGCCCAAAGATCCCCAAAATGGTCTTGAGCGGCATGACAGTGGGGGGGTCAAGGTGGGTGGTGTTTGGCAGCATGTTGAGATCCTTTTTGTCGGGGGTCCATTGCGTGAACACGGCTCCTTGCATGTCTTGACCAGCGGGGGGCGGGAGACCATGGTGGTGGTCAGTGCTGACCATGACAAGAACCTCCTCTTGGTTAAGGAGGACCTCTTCCCACCTCTCCACCTCGGCCTCCCCAAAGGCCATTGCCGCCTGAATGCAAAAGCGGGACTAGGGGGAGAGGGCCACAAAGGCGGAAAGGGAGTCCGACTTTGACCCGTCGGACAGGGGGAGGATGTGGGGGGCGCCGGAGGTGTCCGTGGGGGCCAGCTGATCGCCGCACGCCACACGGGAAACGATGACGAAACCGGGGGGCATGGGGCAAACCGACTCAAAGGAGTCAGGCATGCTCTCCTTGAGGTTGGCAACAAACTTTTGAAAACGCTACCAGCCAATTGATCCAACTTACCTGGTCTCAACTGGTTGCGTTGGGGCAGGGGGGAATCGGCCCGTTGTTTTTCCACATTTTGTACGTGCAACACAACATCGAAAAACTATGGATGTTTATTTCTCTCCCCCGCCCAAGACTTTCTCCACCCGTTCCCAAGCCGCCTTGCTTTCGGCGGAAGTGACGGCTTCTCCGGTCACCGTATACCCAAGCCCATCAACAAAGTTCCTGGGAGTGGGAGGTGCAGGACGGTCGGGGTGGAGGCAGGGGTTAGGGGTTGCATAGGTGGGGGGGTCCGGCAGGGGGCGGTTTTCAGAAGTGGTTCCGGGGTAATCAAGGGAAGGGGGGTAGGCCAATCCTCGACACCAACTCAACCCACACATCTGATGAAGCAGGGGAAGAGTGATGTCACGATGTGGTGGAGGGGGGGCACCTCAAGGTGGCTGCGGAAGAGCCCCAGGTCATCCCACCGCTAAGCAGTGGCGGTCTGCGAACGAAAGGGGAAAGAAGAATGGTCCCCTTGCGGATCACCCGCAGGGAGGTACTCATTCAACGCAATCATGTCTATGCGGGGGGGGGGGTGGGCTGGAGGAGGTTAGTGGTGGGGTGGATGGTGGAAACCCCCGACTTCAGCTTCCCCTTCCCGTATTGTGACATGACCCGCAGGAGGGAGTCGACAGTTTTGGGGGCGGGGATAAGGCGGACGGCGCTCAACTTGGGGAGGGCTAGCCGCAGCTGGTGCCACAGGTCTGTAGTCCACCCCTTTTTGCGGAGAGCACCCGCACGCGCGGGTTCCCTCATGTCAATGTGGATGAAAGTGGGGGAGGGGTCCAAACCCTTTGCCCACTCCACCGCCTCCCCCACAAGCAGGCCCCCCATGTATTTGGCCTCCTCGAGTGTGCATGGGCGGCGGGGGGGGGGGGGCAGCAAGTGGGCGTGGGTGTCCCCGGCTAGGTCCAGGAGGCTACCATGTTACGAGAGAGCCATGGCAAGACAAATGAGAGCTGCACAAGGGAACAAAAGCAGAGAGGCGCGCAAGATGAAAAACTTTGGACAAATTCGCACAATCTTTCCGTGAATGGAAATTTCACGTGAATGCGAACGAGAAATGCGAACAAGCCATGCGGATATGCGCGTGAATTGGATTTTTGTTGCGTATCTGAGCGATGTTGACTACCGCTCGCGCTACATTTTGCGTGGCTTTAATGTTCGTTCATTTTTGGCGAAGTAAGTAGGGCAAACAAGCAAACGGGCATGGAATAGCGTGCAAAATGGGCCAAAAGTCAGCGACGTGTGCATGTTCATTCAAAAATGCGGATTGCTAAGGGTACAAAGTGGCCGACAAGTGGGCCCGGTGGCAACATCACATTTCCGGTCGGGGCATGTCCCGAATGCCTGAAAGAAAGTTACAAAAACAGAGGTGGCACACAGGTGGGCTTCGTGGCTACACCACCCTTGCCGTCTCACCCTGGGTACCTTTATGAAAAGTAGTGTTGTTCATAATTCATTTTTCATATGGGAACGGTTCATATATGAACCATGAATTGTGAACAGCTTTTATGAACGCTTCTTTGTCCATAGATTTTGTTATGTCTTACCCTTACTCCGTCTTCACGGAGCTGAACACGATGGTTGTTCGGCTCACTGGTGCCACCACTCGTCCGGACAGCCAGTGTTCTGACCTGTTGGGCCAATGGATGTCATTGTCCAACCTCCTCCGGACCCCTTTCACGGAGGCAAGGGACCACGCTCCCCTCCCGGCACGACCGCCGTGTGGCAAGGTGGTGGGGCAGCTGGGGCAGCCTGGGAGGCCGAGACATCCCGAGCGGTGCTGCAGGGAATGTCCTCTGGGGGAGGAGGAAAGTGGACGTGACCCGCTGTCCCACTAGTCCCCACGGCACGGCCGAATCGCGGCTGCGTACGACGCATCCCACGGGGGTCAGCCTCCCAGCAATTCCACGTCTCATAGAAAAAAACAGTGATCGCCAAAGAGCAAACGAAACTATGAAATCACAAAATCGGTCCAAAATCGCGTGAATTTCACAAATGGGAAGCAAGTTGCGAACGGACTTCACCATGCGCACCGCTGGCACAATCACGCGAAAATCGCGCGAAAATCGCTCAAACTTGGAGTTCGGCAACAAGCATTTTGTTGGCATACCTCGCATTCCTAGGGACATCAAATACTCCAGCCCCCTGTCTTCGCCTGCCGGGCGTTGCGGAACAGCGGCACGTCGTTCAAAAACTACCAGGCGCTTGCCAGCTGTGCGGGCGGCAAGAAGCCGCTACTCCCCCAATGCACCGGGGCATCGCCGTCCGTTCGCTCCTCATTGGCCAGCTCCAGCTAGTACGGCCCCCGCCAAGGGACAACGTCCCCGCCATGGACCGGCAGGCAGGGGATGCACACCCGCCACCCAACAGGTGACGAAGGTGGGGTGGTGGGTGCACATGGGGGGGTCTGCTTCACCTGGAGGGTGGGGGGGGGGTGAAAACGTGATTCCGAAGGACCTCCACGGCCAGCCCCAAATGGGCCTCCAACCCCCCCCCCCCCCCCCCGGACAAAAAGGACTTGGCCATACTTGGGGACCTCTTGCTGCCCAAAGATCCCCAAAATGGTCTTGAGCGGCATGACAGTGGGGGGGTCAAGGTGGGTGGTGTTTGGCAGCATGTTGAGATCCTTTTTGTCGGGGGTCCATTGCGTGAACACGGCTCCTTGCATGTCTTGACCAGCGGGGGGTGGGAGACCATGGTGGTGGTCAGTGCTGACCATGACAAGAACCTCCTCTTGGTTAAGGAGGACCTCTTCCCACCTCTCCACCTCGGCCTCCCCAAAGGCCATTGCCGCCTGAATGCAAAAGCGGGACTAGGGGGAGAGGGCCACAAAGGCGGAAAGGGAGTCAGACTTTGACCCGTCGGACAGGGGGAGGATGTGGGGGGCGCCGGAGGTGTCCGTGGGGGCCAGCTGATCGCCGCACGCCACACGGGAAACGATGACGAAACCGGGGGGCATGGGGCAAACCGACTCAAAGGAGTCAGGCATGCTCTCCTTGAGGTTGGCAACAAACTTTTGAAAACGCTACCAGCCAATTGATCCAACTTACCTGGTCTCAACTGGTTGCGTTGGGGCAGGGGGGAATCGGCCTGTTGTTTTTCCACATTTTGTACGTGCAACACAACATCGAAAAACTATGGATGTTTATTTCTCTCCCCCGCCCAAGACTTTCTCCACCCGTTCCCAAGCCGCCTTGCTTTCGGCGGAAGTGACGGCTTCTCCGGTCACCGTATACCCAAGCCCATCAACAAAGTTCCTGGGAGTGGGAGGTGCAGGACGGTCGGGGTGGAGGCAGGGGTTAGGGGTTGCATAGGTGGGGGGGTCCGGCAGGGGGCGGTTTTCAAAAGTGGTTCCGGGGTAATCAAGGGAAGGGGGGTAGGCCAATCCTCGACACCAACTCAACCCACACATCTGATGAAGCAGGGGAAGAGTGATGTCACGATGTGGTGGAGGGGGGGCACCTCAAGGTGGCTGCGGAAGAGCCCCAGGTCATCCCACCGCTAAGCAGTGGCGGTCTGCGAACGAAAGGGGAAAGAAGAATGGTCCCCTTGCGGATCACCCGCAGGGAGGTACTCATTCAACGCAATCATGTCTATGCGGGGGGGGGGGGGGCTGGAGGAGGTTAGTGGTGGGGTGGATGGTGGAAACCCCCGACTTCAGCTTCCCCTTCCCGTATTGTGACATGACCCGCAGGAGGGAGTCGACAGTTTTGGGGGCGGGGATAAGGCGGACGGCGCTCAACTTGGGGAGGGCTAGCCGCAGCTGGTGCCACAGGTCTGTAGTCCACCCCTTTTTGCGGAGAGCACCCGCACGCGCGGGTTCCCTCATGTCAATGTGGATGAAAGTGGGGGAGGGGTCCAAACCCTTTGCCCACTCCACCGCCTCCCCCACAAGCAGGCCCCCCATGTATTTGGCCTCCTCGAGTGTGCATGGGCGGCGGGGGGGGGGGGCAGCAGGTGGGCGTGGGTGTCCCCGGCTAGGTCCAGGAGGCTACCATGTTACGAGAGAGCCATGGCAAGACAAATGAGAGCTGCACAAGGGAACAAAAGCAGAGAGGCGCGCAAGATGAAAAACTTTGGACAAATTCGCACAATCTTTCCGTGAATGGAAATTTCACGTGAATGCGAACGAGAAATGCGAACAAGCCATGCGGATATGCGCGTGAATTGGATTTTTGTTGCGTATCTGAGCGATGTTGACTACCGCTCGCGCTACATTTTGCGTGGCTTTAATGTTCGTTCATTTTTGGCGAAGTAAGTAGGGCAAACAAGCAAACGGGCATGGAATAGCGTGCAAAATGGGCCAAAAGTCAGCGACGTGTGCATGTTCATTCAAA
Source organism: Eutreptiella sp. 'Long Island Sound 2002' (assembly GCA_964036045.1). Lineage (NCBI taxonomy): Eukaryota > Euglenozoa > Euglenophyceae > Eutreptiales > Eutreptiaceae > Eutreptiella > Eutreptiella sp. 'Long Island Sound 2002'. The sequence continues at coordinate 145,707,136 of OZ038379.1, read as the reverse complement.
AATGCGGATTGCTAAGGGTACAAAGTGGCCGACAAGTGGGCCCGGTGGCAACATCACATTTCCGGTCGGGGCATGTCCCGAATGCCTGAAAGAAAGTTACAAAAACAGAGGTGGCACACAGGTGGGCTTCGTGGCTACACCACCCTTGCCGTCTCACCCTGGGTACCTTTATGAAAAGTAGTGTTGTTCATAATTCATTTTTCATATGGGAACGGTTCATATATGAACCATGAATTGTGAACAGCTTTTATGAACGCTTCTTTGTCCATAGATTTTGTTATGTCTTACCCTTACTCCGTCTTCACGGAGCTGAACATGATGGTTGTTCGGCTCACTGGTGCCACCACTCTTCCGGACAGCCAGTGTTCTGACCTGTTGGGCCAATGGATGTCATTGTCCCACCTCCTCCGGACCCTATTCACGGAGGCAAGGGACCACGCTCCCCTCCCGGCACGACCGCCGTGTGGCAAGGTGGTGGGGCAGCTGGGGCAGCCTGGGAGGCCGAGACATCCCGAGCGGTGCTGCAGGGAATGTCCTCTTGGGGAGGAGGAAAGTGGACGTGACCCGCTGTCCCACTAGTCCCCACGGCACGGCCGAATCGCGGCTGCGTACGACGCATCCCACGGGGGTCAGCCTCCCAGCAATTCCACGTCTCCTAGAAAAAAACAGTGATCGCCAAAGAGCAAACTATGAAATCACAAAATCGCTCCAAAATCGCGTGAATTTCACAAATGGGAAGCAAGTTGCGAACGGACTTCACCATGCGCACCGCTGGCACAATCACGCGAAAATCGCGTGAAAATCGCTCAAACTTGGAGTTCGGCAACAAGCATTTTGTTGGCATACCTCGCATTCCTAGGGACATCGAATACTCCAGCCCCCTGTCTTCGCCTGCCGGGCGTTGCGGAACAGCGGCACGTCGTTCAAAAACTACCCGGCGCTTGCCGGCCGTGCGAGCGGCAAGAAGCCGCTACTCCCCCAATGCACCGGGGCATCGCCGTCCGTTCGCTCCTCATTGGCCAGCTCCAGCTAGTACGGCCCCCGCCAGGGGACAACGTCCCCGCCATGGACCGGCAGGCAGGGGGTGCAGACCCGCCACCCAACAGGTGACGAAGGTGGGGTGGTGGGTGCACATGGGGGGGTCTGCTTCACCTGGAGGGTTGGGGGGGGGTGAAAACATGTTTCCGAAGGTCCTCCACGGCCAGCCCCAAATGGGCCTCCAACCCCCCCCCCCGGACAAAAAGGACTTGGCCATACTTGGGGACCTCTTGCTGCCCAAAGATCCCCAAAATGGTCTTGAGCGGCATGACAGTGGGGGGGTCAAGGTGGGTGGTGTTTGGCAGCATGTTGAGATCCTTTTTGTCGGGGGTCCATTGCGTGAACACGGCCCCTTGCATGTCTTGACCGGCGGGGGGTGGGAGACCATGGTGGTGGTCAGTGCTGACCATGACAAGAACCTCCACTTGGTTAAGGAGGACCTCCTCCCACCTCTCCACCTCGGCCTCCCCCAAGGCCATTGCCGCCTGAATGCACAAGCGGTACTAGGGGGAGAGGGCCACAAAGGCGGAAAGGGAGTCCGACTTCGGACAAGGGGAGGATGTGGGGGGCGGTGGAGGTGTCCGTGGGGGCCAGCTGATCGCCGGACAACACACCGGAAACGATGACGAAACCGGGGGGCATGGGGCAAACCGACTCAAAGGAGTCAGGCATGCTCTCCTTGAGGTTGGCAACAAACTTTTGAAAACGCTACCAGCCAGTTGATCAGTCTTACTCGGTCTCGACTGGTTGCGTTGGGGCAGGGAGGAATCGACCTGTTGTTTTTCCACATTTTGTACGTGCAACACAACATCGAAAAACTATGGATGTTTATTTCTCAACCCCTGCCCAAGACTTTCTCCACCCGTTCCCAAGCCGCCTTGCTTTCGGCAGAAGTGACGGCTTCTCCGGTCACCGTATACCCAAGCCCATCAACAAAGTTCCTGGGAGTGGGAGGTGCAGGACGGTCGGGGTGGAGGCAGGGGTTAGGGGTTGCATAGGTGGGGGGATGCGGCAAGGGGGCGGTTGTTCCGGGGTAATCAAGGGAAGGGGGGTCGGCCAATCCTCGACACCAACTCAACCCACACATCTGATGAAGCGTGGGAAGAGTGATGTCAGGATGTGGTGGAGGGGGGGCACCTCAAGGTGGCTGCGGAAGAGCCCCAGGTCATCCCACCGCTAAGCAGTGGCGGTCTGCGAACGAAAGGGGAAAGAAGAATGGTCCCCTTGCGGATCACCGGCAGCAAAGTATTCATTCAACGCAATCATGTCCATGCGGGGGGGGGGGGGGGCTGGAGGAGGTTAGTGGTGGGGTGGATGGTGGAAACCCCCGACTTCAGCTTCCCAGCCCCGAGTTGTGACATGACCCGCAGGAGGGAGTCAACAGTTTTGGGGGCGGGGATAAGGCGGACGGCACTCAACTTGGGGAGGGCTAGCCGCAGCTGGTGCCACAGGTCTGTGGTCCACCCTTTTTGCGGAGAGCACCCGCATGCGCGGGTTCCCTCATGTCAATGTGGATGAAAGTGGGGGAGGGGTCCAAACCCTTTGCCCACTCCACCGCCTCCCCCACAAGCAGGCCCCCCATGTATTTGGCCTCCTCGAGCGTGCATGGGCGGCGGGGGGGTGCCAGCAAGTGGGCGTGGGTGTCCGCGGCTAGGTCCAGGAGGCTACCGTGTTACGAGAGAGCCATTGCAAGACAAATGAGAGCTGCACAAGGGAACAAAAGCATAGAGGCGCGCAAGTTGAAAAACTTCGGACAAATTCACACAGTCTTTCCGTGAATGGAAATTTCACGCGAATGCGAACGAGAAATGCGAACAAGACATGCGAATATGCGCGTGAATTTAACTTTTTATAGTGAATGTGAGCGATGCTAGCTACCGCTCGCACTACATTTTGCGTGGCTTTAATGTTCGTTGATTTTTGGCGAAGTAAGTAGGGCAAACGGGCAAACGGGCATGGAATAGGGTGCAAAATGGGCCAAAAGTTAGCGACGTGTGCATGTTCATTCAAAAATGCGGATTGCTAAGGGTACAAAGTGTTCGACAAGTGCGCCCGGTGGCAACATCACATTTCCGGTCGGGGCATGTCCCAAATGCTTGAAAGAAAGTTACAAAAACAGAGGTGCACACAGGTGGGCTTCGTGGCTACACCACCCTAGCCGTCTCACCCTAGGACAGTGGCTGTCCGGAAGAGTGGTGGCACCACTGAGCCGAACAACCATCATGTTCAGCTCCGTGAAGACGCAGTAAGGGTAAGACATATCAAAATCTATGGACAAAGAAGCGTTCATAAAAGCTGTTCACAATTCATAGTTCATATATGAACCGTTCCCATATGAAAAATGAATTATGAACAACACTACTTTTCGTTCCTACCTGCTAGGCCAATGGATGTCATTGTCCCACCTCATCCGGGCCCCTTTCACGGAGGCAAGGGACCACGATGCCCTCCCGGCGGTCCTGAACACCAAGGTGCAGGCCATCCGTATGTATGCGGAGGCCCTCTTTGCCGCACCCTACCTTAGAGGACTCCCTTTGGAGTTGGGTGCACCCCGGTCCGGCGTCCGCGTGTTGTTTGAGTTCATCACCGGCCGAGGCGACGCCTACACCGCCCGCACCTGGCTTCCCTTCCCACAGCCCTTCCCCACACGGGACCAAGTTGACGCAACGTGGAAGTCATTGACCGCTTCGCTTGCATTGTCCCCCCGGGTGGAATGTGCTGAACCCTCGTCGTCGGGTCGTTGATGGCCCCTACAGTTGTGGGCACAATACGTGCAATCTCGGCCAGCCCTGTGCTGGTCCATTGACTGGACCCGCCCCCTCACCTTTGTGGTGCGGGGTGACGGGTATCCTTGCGATGGTGGTAGTTGGTCGCAGCTATCTGTGGGGCTATTGAACCATGGGGTAAAGGCGTGGCCGTCACGGGGGACAAGGATATGGTTGCCCTCGGCCAAATTTGGGCTAAGGTGCTGCACGTTTGTAGTCTGCATTTTCGTGTCCATAAGTTGTTTATAATTGGCGCGTTCATAATTCGAAAACAGCCGTCATAAAATGCCGTGCTGCCGATGGATGAATTATGAACGCGTTTTATGAACACGAACAATGAACACCTTTTATGAACAAAGGTCCCGAAGTCCATTATTGACTAAAAAAAATCCTGCTGGCGCAAAAGCCGGGTGCCGTCAGCGGTCCTCTTTGGTGGGGACCAGCCGTGGCTCCGGCGGCTAATGTGCATCAGCATGGATCCCCAACTGGGGAGCATTTTCGATGAGGCCGTGCGGGACAACACGGCCAAGCGGTGGAATGGCGTCGCTACTCGGAGAACAACGCAGTCGGATGCCACCAATTATCGTCGGTATCAGGTGACCCGCAAAATTTGGATGCGGCAGGATGCAACGGCGAGCCGCTGCTGGTCATAGCCAGAAACTGGGTATTTTTGTGGATTTGGCACTCTTGCATGGCCTTCAGGCTTTCCGTGGCCTTTCTAGAGCCCCAAATGGGGAATCATCCCCCTCACGTTGTAGTGAAGGTACATACAATTGTGTACCGCAACCGGTGTGGGGTGAGGTTGGGGGCGCACAACGCACCGGACGGGGAGGAGGCGCACAACCTGTTCCGGGCCCGGGAGCAGATTGCGCCCCTGCTTGCATACGTCGAGGCGGACCCCACGTGGGGAGCGGTTGTGGGGCTGCGAACATTGCTACGCACTTTGTACTCGCCAATTTTGGTTGTGCCACGCCCTTCGTGCCGACCTTTTGCTGCTTCGTTTTGGGGACACTGCTGCGGGGAGTCGGGGTCCCACTATTTGTTGTTCCCAGAAGAGGATTGTGGTACAATGCTTGAGAGTGCGGATGCATACGTGGTAGGATTGGCTGCCGTGTCGGCGGACGTTGTGGAGAGCACCAATTACATTTTGAAGAAGAGATACCATGGGCATAGTTCCAGGGGTGGGGTTGCGGGCCAGAGTGCGATGGAACGGAAAGCAATGGTCGTCCGGCAGGCTTGGGAATGGTGTTTTCTAACCTTTGACGTGCCGCCGTTGCACTATAACACCCCGCAAACCGCGGTGTGCACCGCCGCTTCACTTCTAAGAACCACCCCCCAAGTACCATCCACCCAAGCGCCCACTACGACCCAGCTCCCCTTGGTGCACGTTTGAAACCCAATGTTGTTCCGGCCAAATTGTTCCAGTGTTCTAGGGTATGTGGCCGGAACAAAAAAAGTTCAAAATTTATTTACCCCCCAACCAAGCCTACCCGTACATAGTGGCAAAATATGTTGTTTGCTAGCCTTGGGGGTCCCCGCTTGTATGGCCATATTTGTTGCCCGGCGCGTTGCCACGTGAAAAAAACTTGTTTTCAAAAACAGTTTTTGTTAGAACACCATTGGAACACCGCTGGAACAAGTTATTGGAACGTCACCGGAACAAGCACTCTACAACAGGAGCAAAGTACAAGGAAGGGTAAAATAATTAACATACATTGTTGTGTAGGGTGCCCCCGGGGGCCCATCGGGTTAGTCTCTTGTTCTCACCTGGAAGTCCTGCGTGGTCGGGGGCCCGGCGAGCGCCCCCGAACTCTTGTCACCCGCCCCACTATCCCCCCCATCTCCCTCACCGACCACCACCCCTTCACCAACCACCCCTTCACCTACCACCCCTTCACCCTCCACCCCTTCACCCTCCACCCCTTCTCCCACCACCCCTTCATCCTCCACCCCTTCGACCTCCATCCTTTCCCCCTCCACCCCTTCGACCTCTACCCCGACGCCCCCATCCCGGTTAGCCCCGGTAGCACCCAAACCTGCCCCCGGTCCATCCCCTTCGTCTCCCCCGTCCCCGTCCCCGTCGTTGCTCTCGTCCCCCTCCTCGTCCGCGTTCGCGTCGTCCTCCTTGTCCTCCTCCTCGGCCGCCATCATCTTGGCGAGGAACTTCTTCGCCTGCGTCTTGGTTTTCCAAACCGACGCTCTCGGGATGGCGAAGAGTTCGGGGTCGTTGGGGAAGGCGATCCACGTCTCCCCAACCCCGGGGGGGGCCACCCGCGGCAAGGGCCTCTTTGCCCTGCTCGATCCCCCACTACCCATTGTCCCGAAAAACTACATACACTTGCTCCCCCGCTTTGTATTTGCACCCCCCCCCCCCTCTTGCCTTTGGCTTGGCCTTGGGTTGGGGTTGGGGGGGCTGGGCCTTGGGTTGGGGGGGCGCGGCTCTCTTGGGAGCCTTGCGAGGGGGTTTGGTGGGCTCCTTGGCCGGGGGGCGGGGCTGGGGCTCCTCGAACGCCGAGGAGTCGGTGGTGGACCCCGAGGAGGAGTCCGTTGAGGAGTCGCTAGACGACTCCTCGCTGGAGGACTCCCCCGGGAGCCTCTTCCTTTTTTGGGGGGCTGGTTTGGGGGCGCTCTTGGGTTCCCGCTTGTGGGGGCGTTGGGGTTTGGGTTTGGGTTTGGGTGCTGTTTGGGGGGCTGGGTGGGGGTTCGGGGGTTGGGGTTGCACGGGCGGTGCACACGCGGGTGGGGGGGGGGGGGGGCTTTGTGGCCACTTGTTGGCAGTGCGGCGGCGCTGGGGACATGTCGCCAATGCTGCCCCACCCCTCGATGCGCGTCGCGAGAACGCTGCCGCGGGCTGCCACGTAGTCCATCATGGCCGTGAGGAACTCGAGCACGGCGACGGGCTGCAAGTGCAACTGCTGAAGCAACGTACCCAAATAGATGGGCCGAGGATCGCTTCCTGGCCAACGAAGGATCACCCGAACCGCGCGCGGGTGCGAAGGGTTGACCTGGATGTCCTCCACCTACATGGAGGATAGCAAGGATGAGTGTTCCAGCGACGTTCCAATAAGCTGTTCCGGCGACGTTCAAAAGACTTTTCAAACGTTTTTTGGTGACAGATTGGAACGTCGCCAGAACAAACTGTTTGGAACGTCGCCGGAACAATGCACCGGCACGCCAACCATGTGCATTTTTGGGCCCTATTGGCCATGTGGACATGCTTGCGGGGGGGCGTACCCGCACGCGCGTGTCCACGTTCTCCTTGATCGCCGCCAACGCTTGCCGCAATTGCGAGGTCGACGTGCGCTCACGTTCCGCTAGCAGTACCCGAACGGCAGATTGTTGGTGCCGCTGCGCGTCGTCCTCGCACTTGACGCGTCCCCGCTGCGCCTTGCTGGGGAGCCAGTCGTTGGGGAGGGGTGCCGTGCGCCCTGTCCCCGGCCCGGTCAACCAGGACACCGGGACCCCCCCTGGCGCGGACCCCTCCTCCCGGCACCAGCGGCAATCACGCTGCTCCTTGCAGTGCAGTTGCTTGTGCAGGAAGCGCTGCAGTAGCCAACGGAGCGTGTAAATGGTGGGGTGGGGGGCTCGTAGGACACAGGCGTCCAAGGGGGGGGGGGCCTACCATCTCCCTTGTCCAGGGAAAACTGGCAGCTTTTGCTGCCAGGGATGAGCCAAGTCGGTTGCGCATCCAATCCGTAATGCGCAAGACGCCGCCGGCGTCATCCCCGTCCCGCTCCCCATCCACATCCCCCTCCCCATCCCCATCCCCCTCCCCCCCCCCCCCCTCTTCTTCCTCTCTCTTAACCCCCGGGTTAGCCCTCCGCTCTTCATCCTTCTCATCCACCACCACCTCACCCAGCTCCACAATGTCATCGTCGTTGACACTCCCTTCCTGTTTCACCTGCACCCCCCCACCCATGCCCTGCAACTCCCTTTCAAGCACCTCCACCGCCTTCTGCGCCTCCCTTACCCGCCGGTTCCCCTCGAGAACCCTCTCGCCCGCGTGCCCCCGCCCGGTGATGTCCCCACGCCGCCGGCACTCCGCCAATTTCGCAAACCATTTTTTCACCCGGCGGCCGAGACTTTCAACATTGCTCCTCGCCTCTTGCAGCTCCCCCAGAACCACGGCGTGCTCCCGAACCCCCCCCCCCGTTACTCATTGAGCTCCCAGTGGAGGGCTCGGGCAACTGGGGGCGATGCGCTTGGAGAGGCGCGAATAGCGCGGCCCCTTGTGGGGCAGGCCGTGGCGGCTCTAGTGGCCGGTGAGCGGGGGTTGCCCACGGAGGATGTTTGGGAGCGCCCTGAGGTGGGGGAGGGGCTGGCGAAGCCAGCGCAGACCTACAGCGTGGCTCGGAGCGCGTGGCCCCCTGTGCCCCCAGTGGGGCTGGCGGGGGTGGTGCAGTCAGTGCTGCCCCCAAGGCCTCGGTCTCGGTCATCCCGTTCTGCAAACAAGGATGCCGGAGAGAGGCCAACCCTACCCAAACACCTTGTTCCGGCGACGTTCCAACAACCTGTTCCGGCGACGTTCTGGCGACGTTCCAGTGGCCACTGGAACGTCGCCAGAACGTCGCCGGAACACGTTGTTGGAACGTCGCCGGAACAGTGAAAAATAGGCACAGTTCCGCGCGCGCAGGGCGCACTGCGTGCACTACGGCCCCGTGGGGGGTGGGCCGGACATCCACTACAAAGAATCCTAGCCCCTTTATGGGCATGGGGCACGAACAATCACTGGGGGTTCTTGGGTTGTCCCCTTCCCCTCAACAACAAAGATTCCTAGCCCCTTCATGGGCATGGGGCACGAACAACCACTTGGGGTTCTTGGGTTTTCCCCTTCCCTTGAACAACAAAGATTCCTAGCCCCTTTATGGGCATGGGGGACGAATAATCACTGGGGGTTCTTGGGTTTTCCCCTTCCCCTGAACAACAAAGATTCCTAGCCCCTTTATGGGCATGGGGCACAAATAATCACTGGGGGTTCTTGGGTTTTCCCCTTCCCCTCAACAACAAATCATCAAATGCCTAAAGAGCAAAGAGCAAAAGGGACACAGGGGGGAGCGGGGGGAGCAGGGCAGGCAAGGGGACACGAACCCAACGCACTGATTTCCACTGCGCGCAAAGCGCGCCAAAGCATACACCCAAACCCAAACCAAAACCTAGGCCCAAACCAAAACCCGCACCCGAACCCACACCCAACCCCCAGCTCAAACCCAAGCCCAAACCCACACCCAAGCCCAAACCCACACCCAGGCCCAAGCCCAAACCCAAGCCCAAACCCCCACCCAAGCCCAAACCCGCAAACCTGAATATTCTTGGTGGCCTTCCGAAGCGCCAACATCATTTGCATCATATCTGCGCTGACGGGCGCGGCCATGGATAGGAGCAGAAGAAAGAAGAGAGCTGAGGAACGGGGGTGGTGCAGAGGGGGTGGTCTCTAGTGCAGCCCTGGGAACACAAGGCACATGTCGAACAGCATCATGTTGGTGGAGATGAATGTGAAAGTACAAGAAAACCCGTTGCAACACTTGCCGCAGGGCGTCGGCGTCCGAATCAATGGATGCCTGCGAGCGACCGCAGCTAGCGGTCCCAGTAGCCGTTTGCCGGCCACCGCCCCGGGCACTGTGTTCGTTGAAAGCCTGCTTCAGGAAGCGGTTAAGGCTTTCGACAATGTCATTTGAGAACATTGCCAATCCGAACGGCCAAATGTCGTCCAATACGCGATCCGCATCCTCCTCCAGGAACAGGAGGTAATGGGACGCGGACCTAGGAGCACAATGCCCCCGGAAGGCAGCTGCCGCTGCCCGGCATTGGGGACGCGTACCCACCTGATAGGTGTGGTACAGTTCCTTCAAGAGCTTCGCCATCCCCATCACAGCCCTATAGAGGGGCTCCTCCGGCCCAACCGAAAGCAACAATGCAACACCGGGCCAAGCCGCAAACAGGTGCGACGTCTCCTCACCATCCGGGGAACAATCCTTGCCTAGGCGGCACCCGGTGCGATGCTCATGCAATACCGCCTGAATCGCCGCACGGGACACCTCATCGCCCCCGGCTAGCCGCTGTGCCGCCAACCGCTCAATGCTGGTCATTTGCAACCGGCCCATCGCCATGCAACAGTGCAGAATGCACATGACAACGCGGCACCGGGCAATGACCACCACTGGTTCCACGGAACAACCTGCGGCCTTCAGCGATGGTGTTCCCAACAAGAAGGACATCCGCTGTGCGTGGTCCGACTCGGTGGTCCGGACCACGTCTTTGCCCCGCCACACAGCGGCGTCGGAGTCCCAAATCCCCTCGTTGTATAGTGACCCCACTTGTGGGGCCGGTGTGATCCCGATAATGCGGCGCATCCACGGGGAATCGCCACCGAGCCAGGCATCGGCCGCTTCCTCATGGGAATTGAAGACCACCCGGTGGGTGTCCACGACCTCCTGGATGGCCTAAGAAAAAAACATCAATTTTGTTGGAACCAGATTGTTCCGGTGGCGGTTCCAACGAAACACTTGAACGTCGCCGGAACGTCACCGGAATAAGTTATCGGAAGGTCGCCGGAACAACACGGTGTGTGCCCGGCACACCTTAATATTGTCTTCCCAAAGGGTTGCTAGGGTCACCATCGCTTTGTCCCCGCAGATTGCGAGGCCGATGACCCACACGCAGGCGGGAATTCGTCCCCAAAGGCCCATGTTGGCGATGGACACAAACAATTGGGACCACTCCCCGCCTGCGCAGGGGAAACAATCCCTCCTGACAATGAAAGTCAGGGGGAACGACCAATCGATCATGCGGCACAAAGGGGGTTGGCTAGCAATGTAGTGCAGCCATGATGCCCACGGCCAACTGATGCCCGTGGCCTTGGGATCCGAAGTGCTCACCGCGGGGGCCAGCTCCAAGGGGGCCAGTAGATCTTGCTAGCGCCGCTAAAAAGCCCTCTCAGGGCAAATCGGACGGGCGAATGTAAGGCCCGTGGTCGCAGTGTACTTCAGCCCCCGGAGGGTGTACACTTCGGAGAGCGTGCGCCAAGCGGATTTGGGCGCACGCAAGTTGAGGATGAGCTCGCAACACTCATCCGGGGGGAGCACCTCGGAGGCGTATATACTTGGCGATTGCCCCCTGCTGTATCTCTCGTACACAGCTTGGTTGGGCCAAGCGCACGGCCACCGCAAATTGGCGGCGGGCGTGTGGAGAGGAGATGGCCCATTCCGCTATGAGCTCCCCAACAAGATCACCGTCCCGGAGGCTAACAGCACTAGCCAAATGGACGAGGTGGGTGGTTAGTTGCGCAACGCGGGTTTGCGATCTAAGCATGATGAAGCTACAACAATGAACTACGAAGCGAAATTTGGCAATGCATACCTCTAGGGGAAGATGCCCGTAGACCCACCGAGCATTCAAGCAAGGAACAAATACCAAAATGGGACCCTAGGCATGGCCACAATGCACAAATCAAACGGGAGAATGGGGACGCCAACGTTGAAAAGTCATACAACGCTACGTCGGAACTACAAGAAACAGCAGCCTTGCAAATGGATACGAAAAGTTCGAAATGTGTACACCTAGTGGAAGGTGGCACCAACGGCTCACAATATGTCAACATGGCCCCGATGGGAAAGACAAGCCTTGGACGCATTATACATGCAAGAAAGAGACAAAAAACATCATTTACGAACTTGGAAACTCATGGTGATGGATCTGGTTATCTGGTCTGCGACACTTGTTCCAGTGGTGTTCCCAACGAGATTGTTCCGGCGGGAATTGTTCCCATTGGGAATATTCTAGTCGGGAACAACATTGGGTTTCAAACGCGTACCAAGGGTCTTTTACTCTTTGCCCATCAATGGACGCCGCCGAGCTGCGGAAGCTGCTAGAGGAGAGTAAGAAAGCAACCCTCACCCTGGTAGCATGCTGTTTATCTGTTGTTGTGCGCGTTCATATTGCGTTCATAATCCGGCGTTCATGAAACCGAAACTGCCGTCATAAATGAATTATGAACCGATTTATGAACAGATGCATTATAAACCGGTTTTATGAACGATGTATGAACACCTTCTCCCACGTCCAGAGGAGCAGCGGCTAGTAGCGCAAGATCCAAGCTGAAGCTCAAGCTCCAGCTCAAGTGCCACCCCCACCTCCGCCTCAAGCTCCTCCGCCCCCTCAAGCCCACTGCTCCGGGCGACCCCCCGCCGCTCACCCCACCTCCCCACCCGCCGGCGACTCCAGGAGTGAGGAGTCGTCCGACTCGCCGGAGCAGGAGAGGAAGAGGAGGAAGAAGGAGAAGAAGAAGGAGGAGAAGAGGGGGAAGAAAGAGAAGAAGAAAGAGGAAAAGAGGAAGAAGAAGGAGGCAGCGGGGGGGAGGGGGGTGAAGGAGGAGGAGGCCGGGACCAACATCGAGGAGGTGAAGGCCGAGATGGAAGACGTGGCAGTGGATGGGGACGCAGGAGTGGGGGGGGGGGGGGGTTGTGACGCCGTGATTGATGGGGGAGGCCGGCCATGCATGGGGCCTGAGCAACGCCAACCAGCGCGATGTGCTGACCCAACTTTGGGTGTAGGGAGCGCTGGACAGTGGGTACCCCCGATGCCCCCCTTTTTTAGAGCCCCGAGGTGACTTACATCATCCTGCGTTGGGCATTTAGCCGCCTTTTGCGGCACCGCATCCGCAACAAGGGTACAAGGGGGAGCCTTCCGTCAAAGGGGGGGGGCATGGGCATGGAAACCCCTGCCGGGAAAGCCACCGTCCCCCATCTCGAACCCATTGGGGCCGGGGATCTGACGCACACATGGTGCTGAAACGCACAACATAGAAGGTAACAAAATAGAAAATGGTGAGCATATTGCTCAAGATATTTGGGGATGCTCAGCATTTATGCTCAGCAAATGCAACTCATATTGCATGGTTGATTTCCCAAGTCCCAGCCAAAATTTCTTCCGAGCTCCCCCGCCACGGTCGGCTGGGAAGTCCATGGACTATTCCTACCGCTATCGGTTGCGTTTTGGGACCCGATCTGGCCGCCAAAACTTCCTAGCATCTTTTCCGGGGATTTCAAAAACTTGCAAGCGTTTTTCCATTGGTTTTTTGTACAATGAACTACACCGTTCTTGGTTCCCAAATGCCACACCTCGGCAAAGAAACACACAAAAAGACAAGCATGACTGTTCACTTCAGCTTGTAATGTGAATGTTCAGTGGGCAAGACAACGCCCTGTAAACATGAAACTTCTTACGGCGTACAATACAAGGCCACTACTTGTATCCATTCACGGGTTAAAGTGGACCCAGAGCCACATAGTGACTTGGTTGAAAGAGGCCGTGAAGCCCCTAATCCCAAAAAAAGCAGGTTGCCCGTTCATTTCAGCTTGAGCTGTGAATGTTGTACTCCCCTTCGCTGAGCATCTGCACAGGACACCCATCACTTGACATACCATCCACATCCACCACCCCTCCCCGAGGACTATGTACAACCATACGGCGATACTTCTTGGGTTGAGGTTGCGGTTCAGGGTTGTCACTAGATGATGAGGAAGAACCTGAGGCACTTACGGTGGATCCACCAGATAGGTGCACATCATCATCATCCGAATCGTTATACTCAAAACTGCTACTGCACTCACTATCGCTGCTGTTGCTGCTGCTCCTATTGCTACTGCTACTACTGCCATTGCTACGAGGGCACACAAGTTGCTGCTCAATATCGCTATCAATAATGGGTACACAAGCCAACTTCGTACGCCTCATGGGTTGAACACGTTGGTGCTCGTTCAAACCCGTAGGACCTTGAAATGAATCAGCACTGTCCTCGCCCTCCGAAGGGGGTACAATACCAACTGTCCCAGGGTTAGAAACTCTGCTTTGAGGGATGGGCCCCACACGTCCCTTACCCTTTCCTTTGTCCTTGAGCGCCTTACGGCGTGCAGCACAGGACTTAAATGTGGCACCGCTCTTCAAACCCAGTTTGGGCCACTTGCAGACAGCTTCCCTGTCCACTGGTACCCATTGACGCACACCACGCTTTGAGCCACAGGTCCCACATACACACATCACATCACCCTCGGGATTTGCACCTAGAAAGGTGCATTTCACCGAACGTGTGTCTAGGTGTATATATAGGGAGCAGCCACCTCCCTCCTAGAAATGCAGCAAATGCTCTAAGAGACGTTGGAAGACCGCATGCCACACGGCATTAGCAGCAACCATGCACGCCTCCAGAACAACGTTTCCTTGCACCGACGCCCAAGTTTTGGCACAGGGGATCTTCCTTTTTTTTTTGCACGAACCTTTGGTACATCTCATGCTTCAAACTTTCACTAATACTGGCATCTTGCCTAGTACTAGTCACAGGGGGTTGATGGCTATTTATGTCCTGGCCGCTCTTGCGACGGGAGGGTTAAGTACTAGTCACAGGGGCATATCTCTTGTCCACCCTGAGATCTCGCTCGCCGGCCTCATCGGAATACAGCATGGCTGTCCGGGGATTAAACCATGTGTGCGACCACGCATGCATATAGAAGGTTGCAGTGCAACCTTGTTCAGCAAACTCAGGAATGATGTGCACAATATATGTGTACAACATCCCCATAGCTTGCCATGTGACAGTTCCCAGGTTATTAGAACCATAGCACAAATGCACCATGTGGCAAAATGCTAGTACCAAGGAACGGAATGGTAGGGGGAGCACCATACCCCCTACCAGCTTGCCCATGAATGTGCGGGCCTCGCGACCTGTGAGGCTAATGCTTGCCTGGATCCTACCTTGTACGTGACGCATGTGCTGCCTGCTATCAGGTGGCAAAGATCTAGGATCATACCTCCTTGCCAGCTGCGGTATGACCTGGAGCAACTCATGGTTGTAGGGCGCTGGTAGTGTTCGACCTATGACACCCAGGATCCGTGAGGCCGCTCCTTTGGTGTTGTGCAATACAGCTTGCACAATATAAACCTCTTCCAGGTTAGAGACCCCCTGAAACTTATGGGAACCACGCACACCATTGGGACACCCCCCTTTGTACAAAAAGAGTTCTCTCGCCCCATTCTTATTCACCCAGGGACACGCCACACAGCCCTTTTGGCTGCACTGACACGACAAATGGTGGTGATCGGCAGTGATTCCCAAAAACCTTATCTGTAGGGTGGTGTTGTACACTGCACCAGCATACTGGCATACGCTGCTTAAATGTACAAGAAGGCAGGGCTTGTAAGGCCTCTGCATGTTTGGGTAGCCACTCCCAATCACTAACCTTGGGAAGCTCTTGCTAGGTCAACATGTCTGTGCACCTAGGCACATCGCCAGACATTGGGAACCAGTGTCCCTCGAAATCAATTATATTGATTTTCGTGTTAATATTTGGGCGGCCCCCCGGGGCTGGTAACCGTTTGCGTAGAGGCCTAACGTCAAGGTGGCATGGGGTGCTGGGGGTTTATGCCGCCCTTGGGCCGCCAATGAGCCACACTTCTGTAGCAGTAGATGGCACACCTGTGGTAACAACTTCCTGTTGTCCAAGGAGTAGTGTGGTGCAGGAAGATGCAGGTCCTCCTGCTAAGTTAAAGCAGCCATTGACCAACCAACCCCTGGTTGGAGATGGTCTAAGGTGCGCAAGGCTGCGGGTGGCACCCACTGCTCATGGCGAAGGTGAAGTGCAGCAGCCTGGCACCGTGGTGCTTGGGTAACTGATGTGGCCTGTGCGGTAGGCAAGGGGCCAAGGGGCCTGCGCACAACTGTGAAGGTGCCACTTGGGGGGCGCGGTAGCTGGTCTAGGTCCTTGGCCTCCAAGGGGGTAGATGTGGGGAAGTTCCTGGCAAAGGCTGACACCATGAATAGATCAGTTCGAATGGGGCATATGCTGGCAAATGCCTCAAGTTTGGAGATCTCCCCCTTCACCCATACACCATGGTTGTTGACAACAAAATTCATGGTGAAACATGGTGCCTGCGAAACAGAAGATTGCGCAACCTACATACCCATGTATGGAAAGCCCCCACCAGTACCTTTCACCAGACTGTTGTTTTGCCAGGAATGGTTGCATCAGTTTCGAGATCTAGGGGTCCAAAGTCTGCTCAACTATCCGCCCCCTCACTCTGGGCCAGTGTTTTGGTTTCTTTCAAAGGACCCATGTATGGAAAGCCCCAACCAGTGCCTTTTGGCGGACCCTTGTTTTGCAAGAATGGTTGCATCAGTTTCCAGATCCAAGGGTTGAAGGTGTGCTCGACTATTCGCGCCCTCACTCTGGGCCACTATTTTGGTTTCTGTCAAGGGACCCATGTATGGAAAGGCGCAACAATTACCTTTCACCAGACTCTTGTTTTGCCAAAAATGGTTGCATCAGCTTCGAGATCCAAGGGTCGAAAGTGTGCTCAACTATCCGCCCCCTCACTGTGGGCCACTGTTTTGGTTTCTTTCAAAGGATCCATGTATGGAAAGTCCCAACCGGTGCCTTTCACCAGAGCCGTGTTTTCGAGATCCAAGGGTCCAATGTGTGCTCGACTATCCGCGCCCTCACTCTGGGCCACTATTTTGGTTTCTTTCAAGGGACTCATGTATGGAAAGCCCCAACCCGTACCTTTCACCAGAGCCTTGTTTTGCCAGGAATGGTTGCATCAGTTGGGAGATCCAAGGGTCCAAAGTGTGCTCGACTATCCCCCCCTCACTGTGGGCTACTGGTTTGGTTTCTTTCAAAGGACCCATGTATGGAAAGCCCCAACCAATGCCTTTCACTTGGGCCCATGCCAAAGTTTTGTCCATCAACTCACGGCACTGGTGCCCCCACATAGAAAAGTTTTTGAGAGCGGGTGGGTTGCCCCACACACTCACAGGGTGGCTCATGTGCCTCAGGAGCACCATGACAGCCACATACATACAGTTGCGGCGAGTGCAGGACTCGGGGTCGGTGTGCATCCTCGCTGAAATACCACCCTCCCTCAACTTGTGGGTGCACGACTTTGAAACTGCCGTGGCCGCGAGGTCGTACACCTCCCACCCACCAGGATGCCCCACAAAAACCAGACCATGCAGGACCTCCCATTTCCCAAAGGGAGGGGGGGCTGCGGAGCTTCTTGGGGAGGGGGGCCCTAAGGAGGCGGTGTTTTTTTGCCTCCTCCCAAGGCCCCCGCATCTGCCCTAGCAGATGCTCTGCCCTTTCATGGTGGGCAGCAGATGCTGCCCGCAGCTTTCCCTCCCTAGTCTTCACCCACTGCCCCCCCTGCCTCCTCCCCCCCACCCCCTCCCGGACATCCTGCTCATCCTTCTTAAACAACTTGAGGGCCTACTCAAATTGTCCTTTCAACTTCGAGTACCGATCAGCTGGTAATCGGTACTCCTTGAGGATATTTGTCCTCAACTAGGCCGGAACTGCCAGCTCCCCACACACCCCCACACTCCGATCAAAAATGGCCACGTCAAGAACCACCTTGGCCAGGTTTGGCGGCATCTGCCCAATCGGAGCACGATGCCCCACTTGCTTGCGGGGTGTCAGGGCCGCCCGAGTCACTCATAGCACCTCCCCCTAACCCCCTGGCCCGTAGTGTGCCCCGGCCGCGAACCAGTTGCGCGTCTTCTTACTCAACTGTGCAAGCACCATCTGCACTTGCAGAGCTGCAATAGCCACCAACACACCTGCGCAGAGCGCAGCCTGCATGCCTTGGGGTCCTGTGCGTTTTGTGCTGCTTCTGAGGCGGCGGCGGCGGCGGGCTCTGCTGTTGCTCCTCCTGCTGCTCCTCCGGTTGCTGGCGCCTCCCACAAATTGGGTGTGGCCGGCGAAGGGTTGCTGGCACCGGCACTGCTACCGGCGCCGGGGTTCCCACTCCCAAAATCCGCCAGTCGGCCCAAGGAGATGGGGACGGCGGCAGGAGTTGGTGGCTAGGCGCGGGCAGCCACGGCAGCAGAGATTGCAAACATTAGAGCGAAACAGAGGGCTGATCAAGACCTCAACACAGTGCATCCCCAGCTTAGGCGGGGGAGGAGGGGGGCTTTCGGTGCTTGAACCTGGCCTTGGACCTCACCCTTGGCCTGCAGCCATGCACCTGGTATGGTAACTCTCTGCCGCTTTGGTGCGCCCTTGGAGAAAGGTTTGGGGGCTAGGGCCAAAAGAAACTCAATGCCCCACAAGACACCGTGCGCATGGTACGTGGGTTGCTGGTCTGTTCTGAAAACCTCACCGTCGGGGGGGGATGGGGGGTTACCACCTTTTCCCGCGTGCCTGAGGGGGCTTGGTCCCACACCCGCCAACCGTTGTTTTCCCCGATAACCTCCGTCACATGTGAACCTATGATGGTGGCTCTAAGGGCGCTGTGAATCGTTGCATGTAGGGACTCATGGAAGGCATCATTTATGATAACCCTCAAAACCTCGAACAGAACATGAATAAATGAGGGGGGGGGGGGGGGGCTGCATGTTGCCGGTAACTACTTTTTTGGACCGCCTTTTCACCTTGGCCTCTTTGAACCAAGTAACTACATCGCTCTGCGTCCACTTTAACTCGCGAATGGTACTGTCCGGGTGTGTGGACAGTATTGATTTCAAGTACATGTAATGTACACACAGCCTCTCATCAGATTCCTCTCCAAAGGTCCGGTCCGTGTTGTATTTCGGATCCGGACCAACAATGCACAGGTTTCTGTATTGCACACTGGAAGAAGCTTCGTGTTTGCTAGGGCTTGTCTTGCCCAAAGCCTCCCGTGTCGTCAAGACAAGGATTGAACAATGTTTATGCATCAACATAGCCAGCAAGGTATCCTTCGACTGGATGCGGTTTGCATCAGGGGCGACCCTGTCTAAAAAAACCCTTAGCATCCTTGGTTCAATGGACTCTGACGGCTTATGCCGCAGGCACACTGCTGCCAAGGCGTGTTGGAGGCGCGATTGTGTATCAACCGGTTCGGGCACTGCAGTATTGGTTGTGTCCGCGTCAATCAGCTCGCCCTCAAGCTCCAAATCTGGTTCAGGGAGCTGCTGAACGGGCTGGGGGGGCTGAGGGGACAAAGACGAGGCACTAGCGGCACTACCTTGGCTACTAAACATGTCTATTCGAGGTGACAAAAAGTGTTTTGGGCACAAGAAGCAAATACAATAGTGAGTCTACTCAAAGGGGCCAAGGTGAAAAAGCGACACACATGCAAAAAGAAAACCGCAAAAGCAGGCACAAAGCTTCACAAGGCACAAAGGGCAAACACTCATAAGCTTGAGTACATTGTTCTCGATGCAAGTTTGTAGGCAAAGCAGGCACCAAGGATCAAACTGGCATGCACATGTCAAAACCAAAAGTGCAAATTCACAAAGGAGGTCAAAGGGGAAGCAATCATAAGCGTGAGCACAGTGTTGTCGATGCAATTTTGTAGGCAAAGCACACAAAGGGTAGACAGACATTAGCTTCAACGTACTGTTCTCCATGGCGTCTTGCAGGCAAGGTACGCACCAAGCATCCAACCAAAGTTCCACTGGGTTTGGGCTAAAAAATTTCTTCCGAGCTCCCCTGGCACGGTCGGCTGGGAAGTCCATGGAACATTCCTACCGATACCGGTTGCGCTTTGGGGGGGCGATCTGGCTGCCAAAAGTTCCGAGCATCTTTCCAAGAGTTTTCCAAAACTTCCAAGCGGCGGCTCAAAGCATATCGCATGCACGTCGGTACAGATTTCCTAAAATTCCCATCGGTAACGGGACAATATTGGTCACTCTTCCAATGTTCTATGCTGGGCGCCGGTGGTACATGTGACGCCAAAATTTTACGGGCCGCGGGGGGCCTTGATGCGGGGGTCCCACTGGGAACTGTGCTTCCTCCACTAGGAGGAAAGGGGGTGGGTGAAGCTGCAGCGCTCCGGGCGCAAGTTGGGTGCATCCCCCAGTGGGAATCCATTTGGGGGGGGGGGTATGACCGGGGGCAGGAGGCCTCGTATGAGGGGACTGTGGAGGGCCCCGCCATCACCCGCCCCATCAAGCCCCTTGGCCAGGCAGCCCCGGCCACCACTAGCACCACGGCCCCTACGGGCGCCCCCCAGGGCACCCCTCCAAGCGCAACTGGGCATTTCTGGACCGCCCTGGGGGCCATGGGCAGCGTCGAACTAGAGCCCGATTTCGAGGTATCTGCGTTCATAATTCGTTCCACGGGGGGGGCGACGACAACTGGACGTGATGCGACATCCCCCCAGCTATTTGTCAAAACATGTTTGGGGGAGGGGTCGGGGGGGGGGCAGTTGGGGGGGGGGTCCAGCCGAGGGTCGGGGGGGGGGTCCTGCGGGGGTCGGGGGGGGACGTTCCCGCCGGGGGTCGGGGGGGGGGTCTGGCGGGGGGTCAAGAGGGCATGCAGCGAGGGGTGAGGGGGGGGGGGGTTAGAGTTAGGGTTAGGGGTAAGGTCACCGAGCTGGTGGAACCATTCTTGGGTTTATAACCCTTTTTAGTGTCTAAGGTGGACCTACCAAGTTGAGCAGCAGCAGCAAGCAAGCAGCAGCAAGCGTGAAATGGCCAAAAATCTAAACTCCGTCGTGGTGCTTTGGATTCGATTCAAATTTTGGTGAATGATAACTATGGGTGTGAAGTACAATCACACAAAGTTTGAGCGAGAAAATCAACGGTGGCGGCCGGGAACGGGATTCGCAAGTGGCGGACCTCGGTTTCAAAAACTGCAGTTTAGGGCCAAAAACAGCCGTCTTTGGGTCAAAAAAAAGCCCTGGAACACATTCAAAACGGCCAAACCAAGGGAAACGGTGGCTACACTCCACATGCGGCTTCACCTCCCCGTGTGAACGAGCTCTTTGCACCCCTCTAGCTCCATGACACGTCCGGGGAAAAGCCCAAATGGGCCCCTAAAAGCTGCAAATGCCGACAACTACAAACCATGAATAGGCCATATCTTTGGCTACATGGCTCAAAATGGGATTCTGAGGGCACCTACTCCACCCGCAACGCCCCACTTTTTGTGGTTTGCACCGCTTAGAATTGCCCAATCGGACGCCTAGACCCCAATGGCTAGGCCCACTAGGCTGCGGCAAGCTGCAAGCTTAGGCCCAAACAGGTGGGTGCCCCAATGGGTCAACAGGGTCCATGAGGGGCAAAAAGATGACTTTTCTCAAAAATGATCCTAGACCATGTGCGACGCTAAAACAAGTGTTCTTGGACCATTTTGAGCTTGTGGTGGCCCATTTTGGTCCTCCGAAAATCGCAAAATGCCTTGAAAATGGGTTGTTTTGGGACCAAAAAAGGGTCAAAATGGGGCAAACGCAATTTTCCAAACCTCATCCTAGTCCATTTGGGGTGCACAAGCGGGTGAAATGAGCCCATTTTGAGCCCATTTTGGGGCATTTCCGCCCCTCAAAAGTCCAAAAAGCCTTGAAAGTGGGCCTGGTGGTGATGGGATTCACTTGCAAGCCAATTTTACTTTGTCAAGAGCCATCAATGTGTGAATCATTCTTGATGTCCCTCACCAGTTATAGCTGATGTTCCCTCCCCCACCAGCTCGATCGCAATATTGAGTCTTGATTAGGGTTAGGGTTAGCCCTAGGGTTAGGGTTAGGGTTAGGGTTAGGGCCAGGGTCACCGAGCTGGTGGAACCAGTCTTGGTTTTATAACCCTTTTTAGGGTCTAGGGTGGACCTACCAGGTTTAGCAAGCAAGCAGCAAGCAGCAAGCAAGCAGCAAGCAGCAAGCAAGCAGCACGCGCGAAATGGGCCAAAATCAGAACTCCGTCGTGGTGCTTTGGATTCCAGTGAAATTTTGGTGGATGATACCTATGGGTGTGAAGTACAATCACACAAAGTTTGAGCAAGAAACTCAGCGGTGGCGGCCGGGAACGGGATTCGCAAGTAGCAGACCTCAATTTCAAAAACTGCAGTTTGGGGCCGAAAACAGCCATTTTTTGGCCGAAAAAGCCCCGGAACGCATTCAAAACGGCCAAACGAAGGGAAACGATGGGTACACTACACGTGCGGCTTGACTTCCCCGTGTCAATGAGCTCTTTGCAGCCCTCTAACTCCATGATATGTCGCGGAAACGGCCCAAAAAAGCCCCCAGAAGGTCCAAATGCCCACAGCCACAAACCAAGAATAGGCCATATCTTGGGCTACATGGCTCGAAACGCGCTTCCGAGGGCACCTACTCCACCCGCAACCCGCCACTTTTTGTGTTTTCCACCCCTTAGAATTGCCCAAACGGACGCCTAGACCCCCATACCTAGGCCCACTAGGCTGCGGCAAGCTGCAAGCTCAAGCCCAAACAGGTGGGTGCCCAAATGGGTCAACAGGGTCCAGTAGGGGCAAAAAGAGGACTTTTCTCAAAAATGATCCTCGACCATGTGCGAAGCTAAAACAAGTGTTTTTGGACCGTTTTGAGCTTGTGGTGGCCCATTTTGGTCCTCCGAAAATGGCAAAATGCCTTGGAAATGGGCTGTTTTGGGGCCAAAAATGGGTAAAAAATGGGTCAAAAACGCATTTTTCGAAACCTCATCCTAGACCATTTGGGGTGCACAAACGGGTGAAATGAGCCCATTTTGAGCCCATTTTGGGGTATTTTGGCCCCTCAAAAGTCCAAAAAGCCTTGGGAGTGGGCCTCGTGGTGATGGGGTTCACTTGCAAGCCGATTCCACTTTGTCAAGAGCCATCAATGTGTGAATCATTCTTGATGTCCCTCACCAGTCATAGGTGATGTTCCCTCCCCCACCAGCTCGGTCCCAATATTCAGTCTTGATTAGGGTTAGGGCGAGGGTCACCGAGCTGGTGGAACCAGTCTTGGTTTTATAACCCTTTTTAGTGTCTAGGGTGGCCCTACCAGGTTTAGCAGCAGTACTCAGCAAGCAGCAAGCAGCAAACAGTAAGCAGCAAGCAGCAAGCAGCAAGCAAGCAGCAGCACGCGTGCAAGGGGCAAAAAACATATCTCCGTCATGGTGCTTCAGATTCAGGTGAAATTTGGGTGGATAATACCTATTGGTGCTGAAGTACAATCACATAAAGTTTGAGCAAGAAACTCGACGGTGGCGGCCGGGAACGGGATTCGCAAGTGGCGGACCTCAGTTTCAGAAATTGCCGCTTAGGGCCAAAAACAACCGTTTTTGGGTCAAAAAAGCAGTGGAGCACATTCAAAACGGCCAAACGAAGGGAAACGGTGGCTACACTCCACGTGCGGCTTGACTTCCCCGTGTCAACGAGGTCTTTGCGGCCCTCTAACTCCATGATATGTCCCGGAAACGGCCCAAAAAGGCCCCCCGCAGCTCCAAATGCCGACAGCCACAAACCAAGAATAGGCCATATCTTTGGCTACATGGCTCAAAATGCGTTTCCGAGGGCACCTATTCCACCCGCAACCCCCCACTGTTGGTGGCTTCCAGCCCTCAGAATTTACCAAACGGACGCCTGGACCCCAATACCTAGGCCCACTAGGCTGCGGCAAGCTGCAATCTTGAGCCCAAACAGGTGGGTGCCCAAATGGGTCAACGGGGCCCAGTAGGGGCAAAAAGATGACTTTTCTCAAAAATGATCCTAGACCATGTGCGACGCTAAACCAAGCGTTTTTGGACCGTTTTGAGCTTGTGGTGGCCCATTCTGGCCCTCCAAAAATCCCAACATGCCTTGGAAATGGCCTGTTTTGAGACCAAAAATGGGTCAAAAATGGGTCAAAAACGCATTTTTCCAAACCTCATCCTAGACCATTTGGGGTGCACAAGCGGGTGAAATGAGCCCATTT
Source organism: Eutreptiella sp. 'Long Island Sound 2002' (assembly GCA_964036045.1). NCBI lineage: Eukaryota > Euglenozoa > Euglenophyceae > Eutreptiales > Eutreptiaceae > Eutreptiella > Eutreptiella sp. 'Long Island Sound 2002'. The sequence continues at coordinate 145,683,680 of OZ038379.1, read as the reverse complement.
TGAGCCCATTTTGCGGCATTTCCGCCCCTCAAAAGTCCAAAAAGCCTTGAAAGTGGGCCTCGTGGTGATGGGGTTCACTTGCAAGCCAATTTTACTTTGTCAAGAGCCATCAATGTGTGAATCATTCTTGATGTCCCTCACCAGTTATAGCTAATGTTCCCTCCCCCACCACCTCGGTCCCAATATTCAGTCTTGATTCGGGCTAGGGTTAGGGCTAGGGTTGCTGTTAGGTTTTGTAGCCCTCTTGTAACTTTCCTTAAGGTTTAAATTTCTTCTTGTTGTTTTAACACAAATATGAAATCTCTACAAAATTTTGAGTATTTTGAGTAGAAACACCTAGTATGAAAAAAAAAATGGGCGCCTTTGGCGCCGGACAGCTTTCTCTAGGGACATTTGTTGGCGGCCGACCCAGCACCACTATCTTTCAAAACTCGGGGGGGGGGGGGGGCTGAGGGGTGTCGCATACAAGGACCGCCCCCCCCCCCGTGATTTGTTTATCATTCGTTCACGATTCGGCGTTCATAATTCAGCGACTCTGCACTGCCCGTTTATGAACCAGGAACACGTTTTAAGGTGTTTTATGAACACATTTTATGAACGAAAACGTCACAGGTCATGGATGTGGAAGTGAACCCGGCGGACGTCGCGGGGGTCCGCATCCGGTACCGGCTGGGCACCGCTGAGTTGAGCATTGCTCTGTCCGCCGTGTACCAACTGCTGCTCCTCAACCCGCAACGGGGGTGCTGTATCCTGTCCGGGTTGGGGGAGTGGGAACCGTCCCGCCACCTAACGGACACTTGGGCGGCGAGTACGCCGTGCTGGGCTATGCGGTTGAGTTGGGGTGGGAGGGTTGTGCTAACGAGGGGACCTGCTGTCCACTTGTGAGTTGAGCCCCCCAAGCCCCCGCAGCACCTCCCCAACAAAGCCCCGGTGGGAGGGTTGTGCTAACGAGGGGACCTGCTGTCCACTTGTGAGTTGAGCCCCCCAAGCCCCCGCAGCACCTCCCCAGCAAAGCCCCCCCCCAAAAGCCACCCAACCCAAAAAGCCCCCGACGCGAAAGAGCAAGTCCTTCGAATAGGGCAGCAGCTCATCGTCGGACCAAGCACTCTCCCATGGACATGGGAAGGAGGTGGAGGTGAAGCAGCCGCGGCAGCAAAAGTGGCGCGATGAATTCCCCTCTTTGGAGGGGGATGCGTCACCTTAACCCCTGCTTCGTGAACAGAATTATGTGCCCTACACCAATGGTGTCTACCCGGGGGGTGTAATCTCGGTTGTGGGGGGGGCGGGGGGGAGAATGTGGGTGAAACACCCAGGGGAAAAGGACATGTTTCGGATTGAGGGGCATCTGTTGTATGCCTCTCTTGCTGCAGCAGTGACCCATTTGGAGCAGCAGAAGGCTGCAGCTGCATGTAAGAAGGCCGCCAAGGCCAAAAAGACGCCCAACCCCAAACCGGACGCTGACCCGCCGGCTGAGCCGACCCCCAAGCTAGCTCAGCCTGAACCCAAGCCTGAGGCGAAGCAGGCCCCTCACCCCCAGCCCAAAGCTGCCCCTAAGGCCGTCCTCATGGAGGTAGATGCCCCAGCGCAACCTTCGGCCAAACCTGCAGCCCAGCCACCTGCCCAAATCCATGCCCGGGCCCCAGATGGGCACAAAATCCAAGCCACGGCCCCACTTTGGGAGAACCTGACAGGCCCCAGCCCTGAGGCTTAGGGCGGGAATAACAAGCAAGGACAAGCGACAAAGAAAGGCAGTGAAGTGGACAGGACAGATTGAAAATCCAGCAACCTTTGTGTGCCTGTGCATTTGTTCATAAAACGCGTTCAGAAAACGAGTTCATAAAATGATCAACGCGCTCATAAAACGAGTCTTGACTTATGAATGCACTTATGAATGCAATTGTGAACAGGGGAGGATGTTTCCATAATTTGCATAAAATGGCAAAAGTGGCAATTTTTCCAAAAAACCCCTGGTCCACCAAAAAAAAAACTCAGGTCGAGGGTGTTGACCCAACCCCCCAAGTTTTGAACAAAAAAGGCCCATGGGTACCCTAGCAAGAGCAAAATGCGTTCATATTTCATAAAACGATTTACGATGAAGGAAAAATAACTTTCATACGGGTACCAAGCGCAGGGCTCCGTGACGCTTCACAACGGGGACAAAAATGCGAAGAGGCCAGGACACGGGGTTGATGGCTAGATGAACCCCGCCGTCTAGAGGTCGGTAACGCTTCAAAGCTCGCGACAAATTTGAGAAGTGGCCCACAAGTAGGCCTAATGGCTATATCAACCCGACTGTCTAGAGGTCCCCAACGCTTCCAGCAAGGGGACAAAACCAAAAGTGGCCCACGAGTGGGGAAGGTGGCTACATCACAATTCCACTCTAGAAGGTCGCCAACGCTTGAGAGCGAGGGACAAAATCTCTAGTGGCCAACAAGTGGGCAGATAGGCCACATCCCCCTTGTCCTTTGGGAGTTACCCACCGCTTCACAACGGGCAACAAAAGTGGAATTGGCCTACCAAAGGGCCTTGTGGCTGCATCAAGCCTAGTGTCGATGGGGTCCCCAACGCTTCGGAGCGCAGAAAAAAATCAGAATTGGCCCACAAGTGGGCGTCGTGGCGACAGCACCCCTGCCATGTGTGGGAACCCCTATTCTGCCCAGCGGGGGACAAAAGCAGAAGTGGCCGAAAAGTGGGCACATTGGCTACATCACCCTTGCCGTCCGGGATGCCGCAACGTCGCAAAGCAGGGGACAATAGAACTGATGGCCCACAACTAGCAACATCCCATCTGCCATCGAGGTGGTCCCCAACGCCTCAAAGCACGGGAGAAAAAAAACCAAGTGGCCAACAAGGGGGCAATTTGGCTACATCACGCCTAGGCTCTAGGGTCCCCAACCCTTTTGAGTGGGGGACAAGGATGAAAATGGCACACAATTGGGCCTGACGAATACTTAGGAGGCCTTAATTGCCCGGGGGGCCGGGGGTGGGGGTCTCTGAAATGAAGGCCATTCATGGGGTAAAAAATAGGCGAAAAACTCCGCCCCAATTGCACAAGGCGCACAACGAGTGAGGACTGGAATCATGCCCCTTTTTGTCCACTTTGCCGTTTTTGCCTGCAATTCAGCACACTTGTAAACCATCCAAAATATGTATCCAAATTCAAAGAAATAGCACCGAAGGACAAATTGCATTGACCACTGAAGAGTTTCCATGCCATACAGGTGACACTCCGCGAAACAATGCAGCGATGCATGGTGCAATAGACCCCCTTTTTCAGTGAATTGCAATGAGACGCGAAATTTCGCCATATTTGGTAACAATTTGGGGTAATGAGGTACAAAATCCGTCAGTCCATTGGCTCCTTGCTACAGTATGAGATGGATGCATAACATCCGAAAAATACGAATCGAACCGCAAGGAAGTGTTTATAATCAATCAATACACAAACATACATCACACAAACTACCAAATGGTGCTTACAAAAGGCAGTTCAATGTACCACCACCAAGAAATCGTGAGTGTGAACAACAAATCAAACAGAGTCATACATAAGTTAAAATTCAAGTAAATGCTCAGATGATGGTGGTTCTGCTGTCACCAATGTCTCATCATAGTAGGTATTCCCCAATCACCATTGACGTTTGTGCCCCAAACGAGTTACTTTCGAGGTTTGCTCCTGCGGCTGGGCTGCTAGTGAGGTCCCACCATTCACCGAATTTGCAAACTTCTCCAATTCCTTTGGTGACGGTGATTCTCCTTTCGGCTCCAACGTTGGACTCCTATTTTGTTTGTGTGCTGTGATGAACTATTGACTCCCCTCACCACCAAGGGTCGCCGGGGCCTCATCAGACGGTGATCAAGCCCTTTTCGTAGGTGTTGCTTGAGGTTTGGTACTGCGACCTGCATCGACATCAGGGGGACGGCTAGCAGCCCCCTTCTTGGCCTTGGGCTTAGCAGCCTCCTTGGGCTTTGGCTTTGCCTTCCACTTTGCATCCACGTCCACCATACTATTCACACAGCCCGGTTCGTCAGGGTCATCAGGCACATAAGCCATTCCACTCCTGTCAACAGGCACACCTTTGTCAAGCTATAGGAACACACACATCTAGTAGACTGGGCCCAGAGAGTCACATCATCTCAAAGTACCGGTTGTGAGCTCAATAGTTTCCTTTGGTAGTTCATCAACCGCAGCTTTGAGCAAACCAATTACAACTGAAATTTTAGCCAGATTCGGGGATTGAGACTCCACTAGCACCGAGTTTGTCACATTCATTGGTACTTGGAACCTCTAGCACCCATTCAATCGCCTCAGGACACAGGATACTGGGCACTAGGCCTTCACTGAACGCGACGTACATCGGCTGCTAAACAAGTGGCACAAATTAGAGAAAATGACGGGATAGGCGGAATTTCGCACAAATTTGAGACTCAGGTATTTTTAGGGTATCATTTACAAGGGGCAATGTGCCTTTCTTCTTTCCTGGAATTTGAGTCAACGTGATGATTGTCATTGCTGATCGCATCATAGTGAAATTGGGATTGCGGCTACCAGCGTCGTATACCTTGACACTCACTTGATTCACTCCCTTCTGAGCTAGGTCAGCGTGCAGTTGACTCATGATGATCCGAACGTCAGCCTATTCACCAGCCACACCCAATGGTTTGCCCATTGAAATATGTCGGACAGCAAGAGGTGGCAGACCCATGCTCCAGGGTTTTGGAATCTCAACGACAGCAAGTATGAACGGCAACCCAACGACAGTGGCATTTTAAATGGTAGTGGGATTAAGCAAACAAAGCTGAAAAGGGGACTCACCGCCAGTAACATCTGCATCAAAACCAGACACTGTCTTCAAGTGGACCACATTCCTTTCCGAGCTAGCAATGTCAAAGCAATTACACGGTCTAGCTACGTGGCTCCGGAAGGCCGCATATTTTGAGGATGTCCAAAATTTGGCCTTGCATACACAGTCCCGGGGAGGCATAGGCAAGTCATCAATATACACCCAGTCTGCACAGTGGAAGTTGAGTGCACGAATCCCCTTGATATCACACTGCAATGTACCAATCTCGCAGGTATTTCCTATTAGCAGAGAAAACTAGGTTTTCACAACATAATGGCAAAGCGGACGCGAAATTTCTCCACAATGAACAAAATGGGACGATTTAACAGTGCATTACACGATGCTTGCACGACATACTTCAGGTAGGGTGAACCACCTCCTCAAGACAATCGAGGTGCATAACAATCAAGCCCCATTGCATCTCCATGTGGCATTCACGTGCCACTTCAGCCACGCCTGTAGCAGTAGCTCGTGGGGTCACCATGTATCTGGCACAACGTCCCAAGAATGATGCAATGAGCCCGTCCAATGGTTTGAATGATCCGAGTGCCAAGGGGATCCTCGTGTTCTCGAAATTGCGTATTCCTTTAATTGCTGTATAGCCATTTGCGTGAATCATTCTTGCCAAAGGCAGTCATCTTTGTGCCAAAGAATCCTATAGTGTATAGGAGCCACGTTTTTAGGGCTGGGGAGAACAATGAGCATCAAAGGAGCATTCGCACACACCAAGCTTCCTTCATCAGCTATTTGTCCAGCCTCCTCCAACATCACGCGGCACACGTCACTGAGACTAAGATCGGCATTCTGAGGCTCCTCTAAATTTCCCATCAACAACAGTGCCCTTTCACTCATGCATGACCGAGTGCTTGACAGCTGCGCTGTCTACTTATGGCCGGCTAGGCATCTCCTCTTTGGCAGCGGGGTATCCGGGTTCGGAAAACCATACATTGAAACTCCAACTGCCATCTCAAGGGGTAGATTGGCCGTCGTTGGAACCACAGAGCTTGCTCTTGTTGGCCCAAACGGTTGGAAAGAGATCACACCCAAGGAGTTCCAGCGCAATCCATCCAACGCTTCAAGCATGATTCGTGGGACACCGAACTAGCTCTTTTCTCACGTTCAGTTGCAAGTCTCCATGCCGCACAAAACACATGTTGTCCAGCACTGATCCACTTAGGCCACGCTAATTGCCCATCCCCCTACCCATAGGCTGGGCTCCGCGGGGCCATACTGTACCCCCCCCCCCAAAAAAAAACACGGTATGTATTCTGCACCTAGGGGACCCCTTGCACCAGGTAGGAAAAAATGTGTATCTCTATTTACCTAAAATGCCATTCTCATGTAACGACACCCCAGTTGTCAAAACATCATAAGCAGGCATGCATACTGGAAAGGCTAAGAAAGAAGGTTACCGGAATACAACAAACCTTTCCAGTGTTACACACAAATGTATCATCCACCGAGGCGATGCAGTGCAAGAAGTAGGGTAGCACACACTTGGCAAGGGTTGATGCACCCTGTGCGTGCCCAAAAAATGTCAATTGAGAGTCACTCAAATTCATGCATCATAATCGAGGTCTCTATTTGCCATCAATGAGACCCCTGGGCGAAATTTCTTCCAGCTTTACAAAAATGTAAAAACGAACCGTGTATTCCGGGAAACACCTGAGCCTGGGCCAAATTTCTTGTGGCTTTAGTAAAACACAAAAAAACAGTGCGCAAAACCTCAATAGTATGTGCAAAGACAACGCAGAACGGCATTTTGACGTGTAACAGGGAAAACATACAACATAGCAGTCAGAGCACACACCACTGTCACTCTATCGCCGCTTTCTTAGGCCAAGTGCCTTTGGTTTGGCACCCTTACTAGTAAACTGCCCACCATTTCCTGGTGGTGCCTGGTCACCAATCTCACTGTTAGCACTACCAGTGGCACCACGTCCATTGTGTGTCTGCTGGTACGGTGTGAAGTGGGCTGCGAACGTGCCAAGCCCCTTGTTGGGTGGAGGCTTTGATCCAGGCTTGGGGCTCTGCTGTGAGGGGCTTGCTCTGGCCTTTGATTTTTGGGCCTTGGCGGGTGTGCCTTCCCTCTGCTTGCCGGTTGACTTTGGGGGGGGGGCGTTTCTGGGACTCACCGTCCTCTTCCTCTGGTTGGGTGGGCTCCTCTTCTTGCTCTACATACCTCCTTCCCGTACAATCTACTAGAAACCCATCCGCAAGGTCTTGACACACTCAGTCCCACTAGATTGGTGCCACAGTGTCGCAGTTCGACACGGCAGCCCTCAAATTAGTAACAAATGACTCAGGAATAGACTTCTCCTTGGACAAGTATGCAACTGCAATGTTCACAAGGAACATGCTTTGAATGCACGGGGCTGCAGAAAAATCTGGCTGCTGTGTGCACACCATTACCCATGTACTATTTTGCCCAATCAAATCCAATGCACACAGCAAATAACAGAACACTTCAACAGGAATGGCAGTCGTCAAGGGGGCTTGAATATAAGAAAGATATCGGGGTAGGCGTGCAGAAAATTGGTGCAGACTACACAGTACAAGAGCAGTCTGTCCCATGCTGTAAAGTGCTAGTGGCTTGGGACAGGTTGTACACACATTCATCGGCATGGGAAAATCCCTCAGCAGAGGCTGCTTTCAGATTGCCAACACAGGCCCGAACATCAGCAGTCTCATTGTGACTGCCACAAAAATACCACTCAATACAAATTGTGCCACAATATTGTGCAGGGCCAACATCCACATACGTGGGACTTCAATCAGGATGCTGACAAATGGCAGTGCACTAATAAAGCTAGGAACAGGGCAGCCTGCCCACGGAGGGAGTAGCTCAACTCTACCCTCCTCCTTTAGAATGTTCCCTGTGTCTGTCTCAATAATGATATCACCCATCTTAAGACTCAGATGCCCACCGTCGGCCTTTTCAATACTTGGTCTCACACGGGGCTTGCGAAGCTTGTCACGTAACCCCTGGTAAAGGTCGGAGGTCCAAAAGACTGCCTTGACAACAGAAGCCGACGGTGGCCAAGGTGACTCGGGACTCCACACCCAGCTGCCATACATGACCCAGATATGGGCCATGATACGACATTGTTCTTTGCACATGGTCAGAGTACCCAGATTTGCTGCAACGGGTATACACAGGACACAAATGAGGCAGTTAAAAAATGGTATGCTTATAAACGAAAATGAGAGACCTAGGCAAAAATTCGCACAGCTCAGGGTCCGCAACGAAATAAAGACCACGAAATCACTACCACTCAGAGTGCAGAATAATGCAGCATACCCCTGGACTCGTGCACAAACCGCTCAGTGACTGCATCCGGATGGAGCACATGCCAACCCCACAACTGCTCAACTGTGGCCAACTTTATTTCACGTTTGATTCCCATTACTGTGCTTTTAGTACCCGACATGTAGAGGACAATGCTTGACAGTCTGTCTGGCATTAATCCTTCGCACTCTTTGAATACCCCAAGCGCCGGTTCAACATCTCGCTTCTCCATCCCATAGACTGCGTCAACAGCTGGCTGCCCAATGAATTTGACAAGATTGCCCAACCCTGCCCAACGCTTGGCTACAGTGACCTTAAGACAACAAGAAACAGGTAAAAAAAACAGGCTTACAATAATGTGTAACGGACACAGTCGAAACGTTGAACACACCACATTGCCTTCATCAGCTGTAATACCAATTTCAGCCAACATGTTCTGAGTATGGGTGAGCAGGGGGGCATCTGGATCCTCCGCAATATGCTCTGGTAGGAGTGCCATCCGTTCACTAGTGGTTGACACACTACTGCTTGTGGTCTGCACTTGCTGAAGCCCTGCTAGCTTTCTTCGTATGGGCAAAGGAGTGTCTCTTCTAACCTCAAAGCCTTCAAACTGTCGGGTCCATATAGGCACGGGGTGATTTTTGGATTCCTTGTCCTTGCGATGTTGCATAGCAGCCGTGTAGATGTGCTGACCCCCAATGGCATACCAAAACTCGTCTGTACATGAGGTATCAGTCAGCACAGAGTAAAATCAAATGGCACCGAAGATCGAGTACAATCGAAACAGGACAAGGCAAAACATACGCACGCCAGGTACCGGCATTAAATTGTCAACACAATCAGGTGGGGGTGCCCTTAATGAATCGTCATAGCGGGCTTGGACTCGGTCGGGGTTCAGGGGTCAGGCCTTCAGAGCGGTCTCTATCAATCAGGATTTGATCCCATCGCACACTAATGCGTTTTGTGGAGGTGAGGTAATGTGCCAAATGGACTTCTGCTTTTCCTTTGGGTTTTGGCTTTGGCTTTGGTTTGGCAGCTGGTTTGGGTGCAGAGTGCAGACATGGTGATATCCAGGTGCTCAGACAGAGATATTAGCCAAATTAGATGAAATTCGAAGAACCACGTTTCAGAAACAAAAACTGCCGTACAAGAGGGATGATACAGTGCTGAAGGCTACCAAATTCATACTGACTGGAAACTTGGGCGAAAATTCGCCCTTGTCTGGCATTTTCAAATAATACCAGGCTCAAAATCATGAAAGTCAGGTGCCTGGGCGAAATTTCGCCAGCTGGAAGCACAATAGCATATAACACAATCAAATCAGTCCCGACCCTGTGTACTCCGTCCCAACTCCTCTTCCTCATCAAGCATTTCCAGGGACGAGTCACTACGCACCTCTTCTGGGCCCTCACTGGCACTGTCATCATAATTAAAATCATCTACCAGTGGTACAGCAGCAGGCATGGGGTGTAGGGCGGGGGGGCTCAGGGGAGGGGGGGCCCGGGGCTTGGGGGACTACCACCGGCACACCACGGGCTGCGGGTTTGGCGGCTGGTTTTGGAGCGTTACCACTGGCTGTGTTGATACTCTGGTAGTGTGCATTTTGCTGCCTCTGATCAACATTGGAGCGTTTGTGACTGTATGCATTTAGAAAATCCTCCATACCGTTGGGTATTTTAGTCTTGGCAATCAGGCACCGTAGGCTATGTCGAACAAGGCTCAAAAATTGCTACTCTGTAACCATTGTATGCATCAACACTCACGGAAAGTGCATGCAGGGGGCTTGATCAAGACGTTTGACCACATACTTGTCCTCTTCCAGAACAGCAATGGGGAACCAGGCATGTGATATGTTCTGAATGAACAAGCGCATGTGCTTTGTGTACTTTTCCACAGACTTCTGCGTCAGGACAGCCTGGCATTTTTTCTCTCCTAGAAGTGTGGGGGGGAGAGTTAAAAAAATATCAGTTGTCTGCAGCACTGACTGGGCGTTACCAACCTCCTTCGACCTCATGAATAGGCAACTAAGCATTACTTCGCCGTACTCTTCAGAAAACAGGCAACCAAGTGCCCGGGTGTGCTAGTCGGACGAGAAAAGCAGTGCTACAGTATTGGTACGCAGGTATTTAATGCTCAACCACTTTTCAGAAGGTATGATATTCATCATCGAGACCGTACTCATTCCAATGCATTCTTTTGCAGCTGCACTGGAATGCAGACAGCAACCATTCTAGTTACACTCACGCACAAGAGCCCCTAGTGCCAAAAGTGCTGGGCAGTACGAGTATAACAGGGCCTTCAGGGCTAACAGGCATTTTGAGACCTAGTCTTGGAGAATCAAACAACTCAACAAGATTACTCATAAGGACCTGGGTGGTGCTATCAAGCCGTGCTTTGTTAGCAGCTCTAGCCAGGAACAAACCAACAATGGTTCCATGTGACGCAGTTTGACCTTCATGGGCACCACAGCTCCTGCCTTCAGGTCCCAACCCTGCTCAAGAAATTTAACAATAGGGGCAAATGCCTTATAGGTGATTTGTACGGAATACTTATATGGGTGCCAGACACCGTAAAGCAACGGGTGTCCCAACAAAAATAGGTCTACGTGCCACGGAGCATAGCTTGCTCCAAACAACATTTTCAGGAGTGCGTAAAAGATCTTCATGTCAATCAGAAATGGCACAGTCTGTCTCGTCCTCACCTGCAAGCATTCTAGCCCCCTGACAAAATCCAATAACTCAACATGACTTTCGCATTTCAGGTGTAATAACAAAAAGGGCATCCAGTTGAGGGATACCACGGGATTGCGAGCATAGTCCCGAGGTGCACGAACCCAGGTCCGCAGAATAGGCCCATCTGGGACTGTACTTCTTTGCAGCAGCAACCCAACACAGCGAACAGGGTAGTCAACAACCCCGGGTATACGTTGTGCAACAGCATCTAGACCGGGCAAACCGTGGTACTGGGGCAGCTCAGTAGTGTGCAACACACCAACAGCAGTCACATTCAAAGTCTTATCACGGCTATGGGGGTCCACCCCATTTATGTAGCGACAGTAATTGTCGAACCACAGTGTAATTTGCTCTCTCTCAAATGAATCCCATAGGCATGAAGCTTGAACACAGGCCTGGGCCGAAATAGTAGGAGCATTGATAGTGCATTCCCCTGCCATTGCCAGCTTACGGCAGAGGGACTGGGTCATTGTACCGCGATATGAGGCTCCAGTGGCTCTCTCAAAACGGGGATATGTTGGCACTCGCACAATGTTATACAGTGAGAAAACTTGCTTCCGCAAGACCAACAACCGTCTTGGTGGACGACTACAACCCCAAGCGGCCCGCACATGCCCAACACTACGTCAAGTTCCTATTGTGACGCAAATCCAGTGCCAGCTGCAGCAGCGGGAGTGTCCTCCCTTTGTTCAATGCCACCCGAATCACAGCCTTCGGGGTCGGAACGCGGGTACCCCCCCCGGCTGTTTGAAGAAAGCGCACATCAATCACGTCTCACAGCCACATTGGCAGAAGCACCCCTAAGTGTCAGTGAACAGAACCCAAAAGAGGTACCACCTTGTAGGTAAAGGGTGTCAAGGCAAGCAGAAAGAAATTTCACCCAGGTTCAACTTTATCGACTGCCTGTCCTAAGTGACGGTGAGGCAAAGTGCAACATATCAGGCGCAGGAGAAGCAAAGAAACAACAAGGTGGGGGCTGGAAGAAATTACGCCCAGGAACACTAATTGGTGTTTTTGACCTATACATTTTGCAAAAGAGGCGGAGCTGGGGGAAATTTCGCCCAGGGTCATCAAGACATCAGAATATGTATACCTTTTTTGCTATCCGGGAGGGCTGGGGGAAATTTCGCCAAGGTCTGGGCAAATTGGCAAATAGAAACAGTGAATTTGAGTTTCAACGTGGGTATGAATAGGAAACGCCAAAAATGTAGAATTATTATTCACGACCTATTACATTACAGGCGACACACGGAAACCGTAGGCACAAAAACAAGACACAGAAAAGGCGACAAAGTGCACATGTTTGGGTCGTAAGGGGCGGGTAGTTAGTGTGGCCTAAGATCCAAAACCGCCCACTGCATCAATGGCACAAAATATTCACCCCCAAGACACATCACAAACGATGCACGTGTGGGTGCACGTGTAGCAACATACAATTGTGAGGCCAAACCAGCAAGCCCCTGATTATCCCCACAGGATGTACCTTGCCAAATCCTCCATCTGCATCTTTAGTTGGATGTCGCCGACCTTCCTCATTTGCCCATACTCACAGTTCACATCCACCCGCAGGACCTGGTGGGATAACACCATTGTCTTCTGGACCGCATGTGTAGCGTGATTGTTTTCGAGAGTCCCTTCTTGTTTGCAGGGCTGTGCGGCGTTTGTTGACTTGGGCCCTCGGAGGACCCCTCCCATGGTTATGACGATCACGCTAGCTCTAGGGCCACGGGCAAATTGTTATTTGATTTTGGGGGTACACAGGACATGACAACAGGGGCCTGCAGGAAATTAGGGTGCTGTGGTCACGGATCTTAGTGGTAAATGGCGGTGATTTGTTGTTTTTGGTGTCCATCTTTCCTCATTTATTGCCTGTTGAAAGGAAAATCAACGAAAATCACATAATGCACCCTCAATCACACATCATGACACTATCAGCAAACGATAGTGCATCACATCAGCGAAATCAAGATCAGAGACGGAAAAAAACTAGCAAACCTTTGGTGGGGCTGGCTGCAGCGCAACAATACCCGTTACTAGGCAGGCTCCTAACATACAAAACAGAAAAAAAATGCAAATATTCGCGTCTCAATGCAAAAATGGGAAATCAAATACTGGAAACACCAATTATGAAAGATGTGGCGAAAGGTCGCCCTTCAATGCAAAAAAGCCACCATCAGAGTACAATTTCCGGCACGTTCTAAGGAAAAAAGGTCTATCGGTCCCATGTTGAATTGTCCCGTCCAAATACCTCCCTTTCATCCAAAATTGCCACTATATCATCATCATCCCACACACTACTGTCATCATTGTCACTGTTGGCTGCAAACAAGGCCGCCTCAGGGCCATGGTCCTCGTCATCGCTGGCATTATCCGCACCTTGCCGTTCTCCCCCGATTAGATGCCCACCCCTATGCTGCGCTACTGGTCGCTGTGGGCCACGTTTGGTTGTAGGATTTGGTTTCCTTGGGGCTTGTTTGGAGACGGGTGCAGCTTGTCTAGGGAGGAGGGGGGGCAGCTAGTTTTGCAACTAGTTTCCCCGGTTTTGGTTTTGGGTTGGGTTTCGGCTTGGCCCAGGGGGTAATTTGCATCACTCTCTAGAGATCCACATTCCGTTGCCGTGCAATCGTTGAAGGAGGCACCGTTTGCTATAGAATTGTAAGAAGGTCATCGCTCTGAAGATTCGGGCGAAGCACGCTCCTAATATATTTGTGGATGACATTCAAAAGAAAGCTACATGGCGGAAGTGCCGCAAATGTTCCGGGAAAACGAAGGTCATGTACAGCACGCAACACAAGTGCTTCTACAACCTGAAGGGGTGGGGGCTTCCATTGCACAATTGGCAAAGATGCAACGGAAACACTAAGATTGAACTTGCTTAGATTGGACCCATACAGCATCACACACTTCTCTGCTAGTGAGAACCGTAGGTTCTTCCTCCCCGGGAGGGTGTGAGTCGGTGTTACAAAAATTTCCTAGGTGCCGCTAAGAGATGTGATTGTAGTCCAAACCCCGCAATGTGCACACAGCCTGCTCCACATTGCCTGCCCATATTCCCCACTGTGAATACACCCCGTCGTTAAAGAGTGCCAACGCTGCCATGTCACCGGAGGGGCCACGAATGTCTTGATGTACTCCACATTCTTCCATTGTTCCCCCACCAAAGAAAGCATAACCAACAAACAGGACTCCAGCACTACTAAGGTACTCTTCCTACCGCCCGGATCTCTGCAAGCCCAATTGCAGTCCCGCACAAGGACACCAATCCTAAATGCAGCTGGGCAATACTCCTTCAACAACACCTTCGACCGCAAAAATAGCTCCCTGCTTTTAGCCTGCATCTCCGTGAGTGGTCCGTTCTGCGCTGCCAACGTACGTGCTTCAAGTTTTGCTTGAACTCTTGGTAGGTACGTGCATGCATTTAGACACAGCGCCAGTATGGTCTTCTCCATGTGAAGGAGCTTCACCTTTGTTGGTACTCCGCCCCTTCCTTGAAATCGGTGTGTATTCTCTCAATTAAAGAGATCATGGGCATGAAGTTGTGGTACGGTATAGTGATCATATGGTTGTATGTGCGCCAAAGCCCGTAGATGAGAGGTAAGCTTGACCAGTGCAACTGGAAATTCCAAGAATTGTACCTCTGCCCATACACGTACTTCATTACTTCGTAGTGAATCTTCATATGAACACACAGAGGCAAATGATGTCCGGTTCCTTGCTGCACATCCCGAATCATATTCCGAAGTTTCAGGTGATCTACTTTGGTTCCACACTGTAGTTGAGACAACATCATTGCTTGCCAACGGAGAGATAGCACGTTTTGGCGCACAACGTACAGGGGAACTCTAACAAAGGTACACTCAATCATGCCACGAAGACCATAAACCCGCCCAACGAAATCCGCATGACGTAGTTGCAAAGCATCAACACACGCCCCAATAGTCCGGACCGCATGAATTTGTGACACGTGCCCCGGAAATGGTGGTAGCGATGGCAGATACAAGACGGCCACAGCTGTGCCATTTCTGGAATGGTCAAGATGCAGTGGGTCTACCCCATAGTTCGTTTGAATTCAATTGTCGTACCACAGTGCCATCCCGTGGGTCTACGTGCTTTGCCAAAGCCAAGTTCCTTGTTGCCGTGCATTCGCTGTAAGTGAGGGCATAGCTGCCTGCACAAGTCCCATCGGAGCAAATTATCGGTGTGTGATGCGGCTCAAGGAAACAGGCATTGGTACACCCTGGGATTGTGCATGAGGGGCTGCCATCTTTTCCAAAAGTTGCCCCAAGCATATCAATTCATTCGAGAAAACATTGTACCAACGGGGCTTCTTCCGTGTTCCATAGGCAAACAGCAAACGTGTGAGATCCTTCCGTGAACGTTGATTTGTTCGCATTGCCAGGGCCCAGACGGCCAATAACCTTGCGGAACCCCCATTTGCAACTTCCGTCATTAGGTCATCAATGTTCTAAAACTCACGAGTTGCAACAACCACCCGTAGCAGTGTAGGATGCATGTCTCGCGGTCACCTCACAGCAAAGAATCACATAATGGCGTCACAACAATGAACAGACTGCATGATTGTCCATTGATGATCCAAGATTGTCTGAATGGTCACAACATTCATCAAAGGCGCAAAATTTCGGTACAAATCAAACCAAATAAACATACACAAATGCAAATACACAATAAGGGCATTAATCCATCAAATCGTGAAAGAGTGAAAAATTTTCGCGTCTCATAGAAGAAAAAATGCATTAAAAAAGAGTATGATATCGACCAATTTCAAACGAGTGGCGAAATTTCGCGTCATTTTTGGAATTTCGCTGATTTAGGGGTAGAAATGGACTGTTTGAAATTGGAACATTGGTATGTTTCAAAAAATGGCTTTTGAAACTCAGTCTAAACTAATGACCCCACCCCCTGCGTTTGATAGCCAAAAAAAAACACCCCCGTACAGTGTAATAAATTTGACTTCTAGAGGGTTGTCAGCGCGGACAATTAAGCCCGCCGAAGGGATACATCACCTCTGCCGTATTTGGGCGCCCCAACGCTGCAAAGCGGGGCACAAAATCAGAAGTGGCCCATAAGTGGGCCGAGTGGCTAAATCACTTTCGGGGCCACGGGAGGGGTTCGCCGCGCTTCAAAGCTAGGTACAAAAACAGAAAGGGCTCACAAGTGTGCCTGGTGGGAACATCACCCCTGCTGCTCGGGGGGTCCCCAAGGCTTCAAACCGGGGAACACAACCACAACCGTCACAAAGGTGTGCCCAGTGCCCACATGACCCCTTCCATTTGTGGACTCACCAACACATGAGAGCGGGAAACAAATTAGAAGTGACGCATGAGTGGGCCTAGTGGTTACATCATACCTACCGTTCGGGGGATGCTGCACCCTTCATAGCGGGGGAACAAAAAAGAAAGTGGCACACAAGTGGGCTTTGTGGCCACGTCACCCTGCCGTCAAGGGGGTCCCCAACGCTTCAAAGCAACGGATAAATTCTGAAGCGGCCCACAGAAGGGCAGGGTGCCTACATCAATCCTTCCTTCTTGGGGTACCCTACGCATCGGCTGCATCACCCGTGCGGTCCGGGAGGTCTGCAACGCGTCCTAGCAGAAGAAAAAAAAGAAGTGGCACACAACTAGGCCTCACGGATACATCACTGTTTCGTGTCGGCAGTCCCGAAGGCTTCAAAGGATGAAACAAGATTAGAAGTGGCCCACGATAGCGCCGGATGGCCATATCACATGTGCTGTCGGGGGGAGTCCCCAACACTTCAAAACACAGCACAAAAATTGATGTGGCCCCGAAGGGGGCCTTGTGGCTTCATGACCCCCACGATCTAGGGGGTCGCCAACGGTGCAAAGCAATGGACAAATCAGGACTGTCCCACAAGGAAGCTTGGTGGCTGCATCACATCTGCCGTTGCAGAGGTCCCCCACGCTTCACAATAACGTGCAAAATCAGAAGTGGCCCACAAGTGGGCGCATTGCGTACATCACTCCTGCCATTTGAGGGGTCCCCGACGCTTTAGAGCTGGTGGCTACATCACTCCTTCCGTTTGGGGGGTTCCCAACACTTCGGAGCGGGGGAGAAAACGAAAGTGGCCTACAAGTGAGGCTCGTGGTTACATCACCGCCACCAGTTGGGGGGCCCAATGCTTGGAAGCCTATGACATTATCCGAAAGTGGCTCACAAGTGAGCCCCACGGCTCCACTGCCCTTGCCATTGGACGGGTCCCCAAGGATTCAAATGAAAATACAAAATCAGAAGTTGTCTAAAAATGGGCCTGGTGGGTGCATCACCCTTGTCGCTTGGGGGCTCCCTAACGCTTCAAGGCGGGCAACAAAATCAAACGTAGCACACAAGTGGGCCAATTGGCTACATCGCATGTGCCGTTTGGAGGGTCCCTAATGCTTCAAAGCAAGTGACAAAACTAGAACTAGCACACTAATAGGCAAATTGGTGACACCACCCCTACAGTCTGGGGAGGGTCCTTGACGCTTGAGAGCGCAGGACATAATCACAAGGGGCCCAAAAAAGGGCATATTGCCTACATCACCCCAGCCGTCGGAGGGGTCCTTGACGCTTCAAAGCGGGCTACCAAATGACAAGTGGCTCACAATTGCGCCTAGTGGCTACATCAAGTCTGCCGTCTGACGGGCCCCCAACGATTCAAAACGAAGGACATAATGAAACCTCAACCATAAACGGGCAGATTGGCTGCATCACCCCGATCATCTTGGGGGTCCCAAACACTTCAAAGAGGGGGAGAAAATCAAAAGTGGCCCACGAATGCGTAGATTGGCTGCATCACCCGTGGCGTCCGGGGGGTCCCGAATGCTTCGGAGGAACCGAGAAAATGAGAAGTGGGGCCCAAGGGGGCAGATTGCCCAATCTGACCCTACCGTTTGGATTGCCGATCCTTTACAACGGGGGACAAAATGATAAGTGGCCCACAAGTGGGCACGGCTAATTAAGCCCTTTGTTTGGGGAGTCACCAATGATTCAAAGCATAGGACAAAAATAGAAGTGGCGCACAAGTGGATGCATTGGCTGCATCAACCGTGCCATTTGGGGGTCCCAAACACTTCTAGGCGGGGGACAAAATAAGAAGTGGCCCACAAGTGGGAATATTGGCTACATCACACCTCCCGTTTGGGGGGTCCCCAACGCTTGAGGGTCGGGGAGGAAATCACAAGTGGCACACTAGTGGCCCTAGTGGATGCATCACACCTGCCGTTGTGGGGGGTCCGCAAAGCTTCAAAGCGGAGGATAAAATCAGAAGTGGCCCACAACTGGGAAGGTTGGCGTCATCAACCCAGCCATTACGGGGCCCTCAACACTTTACAACGGGGGACTAAAACGGAAGTGGCCCCCAAGGGGGTCTTGGAGCTACATCATCCGTGCCGGTGGGGGGGTCAACAACTCTCTCGAGCAGGGGACAAAATCGCAATTGGCCCACAAGGGGGCTGATTAGCAATATCACCGGTGCCGTCCAAGACGTCCCCAGCATTCCAAAGTGGGAGACAGAATCAGAAGTGGCCCATAGCTGGGTAGGCTACATGATTGATGGGCAATGATCAAAGACACGTGCAACACCAGGCACCGCATCATCTAAATGGTGGTGCCAAAATTACGCCTATATTAGGATTTTCCAACAACTTGGGCTCTGCGGAGCCCAGCATTGATATACTTGGTACTTAAGGGGTGCTTATTGGGGTTGCTGTGTTGGCGGGGCTTTGCACAGCCCAAACCTTCACAATGTCCCATTTTGACCCCTTGTGTGTGAGATAATAGCACTATGACACTCTGAAACTTATTCTACATGAGGTCTGCTAATACATTTTTCTATGCATTTCTGCTGCGTTGTTGTTGTATCGTGATGTACAATGATGCCACCGTGGTATTGTGCAAGGATCGCGGTTAGCAGCCGTTAAGGAGTACTATACAACAAGCCTTACACTTTTTGGAAGCAAGTGTAGTTGGAGCATGGTGAAGTGATGTTTCTATTGCCGTGGCGTGTCTCATTTTATTTGAGTTTCAGGACACATTGTTTGCAATATACCCTAATCTATTGGAATTGACTTTTGTGCATACTGTGCAGTGCTACTATATATTACTACACCCCTCTCCCCTTAAATCTAGCTAACTAGCAAGCAACAAGCAAGCAAGCAACAAGCAAGCACCTCTCCTTTGTGTTTTGGCCATTGCTCCGCCTCATCGCTACAGGCTCTACTCTACTCTAGCCATCCTACCCTTGTGGGCCATTTCTAATTTTGTCCCGGTTAGAAGAATTTGTGACACCCCAGACGGCAGTGCTGATGTAGCCCCCGGACCCCGTTGTGGGTCACTTTCGTTTTTGTTTCCCGCCCTAAAGTGTTTGGGACACCCTTAGACGGCTAGGATGATGTTCCCCATATTCCCACTTGTGGGCCACTTCTACTTTTTCCCTCACAATTAAGCGTTCGCGTCCCTCAACACGACATGGTGATGAAGCCACGTGCAAATTGGCTACATCTCGGCTGCGGTCCAAAAGGTCCGCAAAACTTCAAAGAGGGGGACAAAATGAGAAGTGGCCCACAAGTGGGCAGAATGGCTCATCACCCTTGCCGTCTTGGGGGTGCCCAACGGCCTGCAGCAAAGGACAAAAAAAAAGTTGCCCACAAGTGGGGAGATTGGCTACATCACCATATAAGACCACCACTGTGCTTGGGGTCTACATCACCGCTGCTGTATGAGGGGTCCGCGACGCTTCAAAGCAGGCGACTAAAGAAGAAATGGTCCACACGTGGGCCGATTGCCTGGATCACCCCTCCCGTGCGGGGGGTCCTCAACGCTTCAGTTGTTGACGTCGTCATTGTTGGTAATCATGGGCAAGGTATATCTCGGGGGCATGAAAGGAGTGGTAGTGTGATAGTGTACATAAATCAACGCAATATGACACTGCAAGATGATTGAAGCTTTTAGTGCACTCACAAAAAGGTGCCTAATTGGTTGTTGAAGCATTTGGTGACCATCGGAAAATATGGCGAAAGGTTAGTGATTATCCCGTGCAGGTTAAGGGGGCGCACCATATGGTTAATTGAGGTTAATGAAGGGTCGCCAAGCATGTTGTGAGAGTGCCAAAAAGTGTAGTTGGGAATCATTGACATCAACCATGCACCCCTGCTTGTAACTTTGCACAAAACACACATTGAGTTGGCCGCATCTCCCTATGGACTCTGCACCACCATAGGGACTTGGTTGGCCCTTTTATAGCGTACAATAAGGCCTTGGCTAGCCCACTGATGGAGTTTACAAAATTGTTGTCGGCCCAATTGCCACCCCAAACGCAATGGGAACCCTTGGGGCTTGGCTGGCCATTCAAAGAGCGTCATGGGGTCTTGGTGGGTCAATTGAAAAGTCACAGTGAAATGATAAATCAACCAACAAATTAATAGATGGTAGGCACACTAAGATGCCCATTGTCGCCCCAATGGAACAAAGGACAAAAGGGCTTTGGGTAGCCGATTTTGGTGCGGAGTGCCACAACATAGGTGTTGGAAAGATTGGAGATCGTGAGAGTGCTTTGTAAGTGCAAAATTCCAAAAAGTGAGGTACATCATCATTGTTGATAGCATCCTACCTACATACCCAAAAAGGGCCACTTTGCCCCACAAATTCAGCCATGCCTACTGTTTACCCCCGACGTACAAATGAATTTGGAAGCACACCACGTCTACTTGATTTTTTTCGTCATTGAAATTTAGGTCACTGAGCGAAATGGTTTCGTCGCTCAGGCGCCTAACTTTAGTACTATGGGTAGGCTTTATCCCTAGTACCCTATTTTTAGTCCTTCCAACCGGCTAGTAGGCCCCAAGCCCACCGCCATGCCTCCAAATAACGTCCACAACATGTTGTTTTTTCAAATCTCCGGTCTCAAAATACGACTGGGTGTCCTTGCTTCCCCTTTGACACCCATGGGCTAGTGGGGGTAGGTGGGGGGTTGGAGGGACGACAAACATTGCATCACCATATATTTGAAGATCATGCGGGCCAAAGTCTCAACGTCTTACCGGTCGCGCCACCCGGTGACCGTTGGTACGGGGGTCCATGTGTCTCGTTGACCGATTGTGAGGCAGAGACCACAAAAAAATAGGGGCTTGCACGTGAACTAGGTGCCCTAGAAATGTCAATTTTAACTGTGTATACCAAGACAGGGCCCGTTCTAGGTTTTGGGGATCCTCAACACAAAACGTGCACAATCCGAGCAACTTTTAGTCATTTTTTAGCCCTTTGTCATACATATCTTGGATTGAGAGGGCAACAAATGGGTCTTCATCACAAGCAAGGTAAGGCGCACATGGAGTGTAGGAACGTTTTGCCTTCAGTTGCCCGTTTTTAATCGGTTTGAGGGCTATTTTGGGCCTAAAATCGCCGGCTTCAGCCCTAGAGGGCGCAAAAAGGGGGGGACACACTTTCCGACTTGGCACCCGCACCGTGACGGCTTCATCCACCGTCCACTTCAATGGCATCCACCTTCCCACCATCCCCCAACTAGCCGCAGTGGACAAAATCATAGGCGGCCCAAAAAAAAGGCCTCGTGGCTACATCACCCCTGCCGTCTGGGGAGTTCCCAATGCTTGAGAGCAGGGGACAAAATCAGAAGTGGCACACAATGGGGCAGATTGGCTACTTCACCCCTACCGCCAAGGGTTGTCCCCAACACTTAAGAGCAAGGAGGAAATTGAAAATGGCCACAAGTGAGCACAATAGGTGCATACGCCCTGCCGTCCGGGGGTCCCCAACCCTTCAAAGCAAGGGACAAAATCAGAATTGGCCCACAAGAGGGCCTTGTGGCTACAGCATCTTTGCCGTATGGGAGGTCCCAAACTCTTCAAGCGCGGGACAAAATCAGAATTGGCACAAAACTCGACCTGGTCGCTACATCCCATATGCCGTTGCCGGGGAGGGTCCTCGACGCTTCACAACACGGGACTAAATTGGAAGGTGACCCACAAGGGGGCAAATTGGCTACATCACCCGTGCTGTACGAGGGGTCCGCAACGCGTCATAGCAGGAGAGAAAAAAAGAAGTGGCACACAACTAGGCCTCACGTATACATCACTATTTCATGTCGGCAGTCCCGAAGGCTTCACAGAATGGGACAAAATTAGAAGTGGCCCACGACTGCGCCGGATGGCCATATCACATGTGCTGTCGGGGGGGGTCCCCAATACTTCAAAACACAGTACAAAAACTGATGTGGCCCCGAAGGGGGCCTTGTGGCTTCATGACCCCCACGATCTAGGGGGTCGCCAACGGTTCAAAGCGGTGGACAAAATCGGGACTGTCCCACAAGGAAGCTTGGTGGCTGCATCACATCTGCCGTTGCAGAGGTCCCCCACGCTTCACAATAACGCGCAAAATCAGAAGTGGCCCACAAGTGGGCGCATTGCGCACATCACTCCTGCCATTTGAGGGGTCCCCGACGCTTTAGAGCTGGTGGCTACATCACTACTTCCGTTTGGGGGGTTCCGAACACTTCGGAGCCGGGGAGAAAACGAAAGTGGCCCACAAGTGAGGCTCGTGGTTACATCACCGCCACCAGTTGGGGGGCCCAATGCTTGGAAGCCCGTGATAAAATGTGAAAAAGGCTCACAAGTGGGCCCCACCGCTACACTTCTTGTGCCATTTGGCGGGTCCCCAAGGCTTCAAAGCAGGAGGGGCGGGGAGATTAAAAGTGGCACACAAGTGGTCACATTGGCGACATCCACCCTGCCATTCAGGGGGTCCCCAACAAGTCAAAACAAAATACAAAATCAGAGGTGGCCTACAAATGGGCCTGGTGGGTGCATCACCCTTGTCGCTTGGGGGCTCCCTAACACTTCAGGGCGGGAAACAAAACGTAGCACACAAGTGGGCCGACTGGCTACATCACATGTGCCGTTTGGAGGGTCCCTAACGCCTCAAAGCAAGTGACAAAACTAGAACTGGCACACTAACAGGCAAATTGGTTACACCACACCTACAGTCTGGGGAGGGTCCTTGACGCTTGAGAGCGCAGGACATAATCACAAGGGGCCCAAAAGTGGGCATATTGCCTACATCACCCCTGCCGTCGGAGGGGTCCTTGACGCTTCAAAGCGGGCGACCAAATGACAAGTGGCTCACAATTGCGCCTAGTGGCTACATCAAGTCTGCCGTCTGACGGGTCCCCAACGATTCAAAACGAAGGACATAATGAAACCTCAACCATAAACGGGCAGATTGGCTACATCACCCCGATCATCTTGAGGGTCCCGAACACTTCAAAGAGGGGGAGAAAATCAAAAGTGGCCCACGAATGCGTAGATTGGCTGCATCACCCGTGGCGTCCGGGGGGTCCCGAACGCTTCGGAGGAACCGAGAAAATGAGAAGTGGACCCCAAGGGGGCAGATTGCCCAATCTGACCCTACCGTTTGGATTGCCGATCCTTTACAACGGGGGACAAAATGATAACTGGCCCACAAGTGGGCGCGCCTAATTAAGCCCTCTGTTTGGGGAGTCACCAATGATTCAAAGCATAGGACAAAAATAGAAGTGGCGCACAAGTGGATGCATTGGCTGCATCAACCGTGCCATTTGGGGGGTCCCAAACACTTCTAGGCGGGGGACAAAATAAGAAGTGGCCCACAAGTGGGAATATTGGCTAAATCACACCTCCCGTTTTGGGGGTCCCCAACGCTTGAGGGCCGGGGAGGAAATCACAAGTGGCACACTAGTGGCCCTAGTGGATGCATCACACCTGCCGTTGTGGGGGGTCCGCAAAGCTTCAAAGTGGAGGATAAAATCAGAAGTGGCCCACAACTGGGAAGGTTGGCGTCATCAACCCAGCCATTACGGGGCCCTCAACACTTTACAACGGGGGACTAAAACGGAAGTGGCCCCCAAGGGGGTTTTGGAGCTACATCATCCGTGCCGTTTGGGGGGTCAAGAACTCTCACGAGCAGGGGACAAAATCGCAATTGGCCCACAAGGGGCCCGATTAGCAATATCACCGGTGCCATCCAAGACGTCCCCAGCATTCTAAAGTGGGAGACAGAATCAGAAGTGGCCCATAGCTGGGTAGGGTGGCTTCATCATCATGTCGTGTAGAGGGACACGAACGCTTCATGGCGAGGGAAAAACTAGAAGTGGCCCACATGTGGGAATATGGGCAACATCATCCTAGCCGTCTGAGGGTGTGCCAAACACTTTAGGGCGGGGGACAAAAACGAAAGTGACCCACAAGGGGGTCCGGGGGCTACATCACCACTGCCGTCTACATGGTTCACCAATTCTTCTAACCAGGACAAAATTAGATGTGGCCCACAAGGGTGCAAATTGGCTACATCTCGGCTGCGGTCCAAAAGGTCCGCAAAACTTCAAAGAGGGGGACAAAATGAGAAGTGGCCCACAAGTGGGCAGAATGGCTGCATCACCCCTGCCGTCTTGGGGGTGCCCAACGGCCTGCTGCAAAGGACAAAAAACAAGTTGCCCACAAGTGGGGAGATTGGCTACATCACCATATAAGACCACCGCTGCGCTTGGGGTCTACAGCACCGCTGCCGTATGAGGGGTCCGCGACGCTTCAAAGCAGGCGACTAAAGAAGAAATGGTCCACACGTGGGCCGATTGCCTGGATCACCCCTCCCGTGCGGGGAGTCCTCAACGCTTCAGCTGTTGACGTCGTGATTGTTGGTAATCATGGACAAGGTATATCTCGGGGGCATGAAAGGAGTGGTAGTGTCATAGTCTACATAAATCAACGCAACATGACACCGCAAGATGATTGAAGCTTTTAGTGCACTCACAAAAAGGTGCCCAATTGGTTGTTGAAGCATTTGGTGACCATCGGAAAGTATGGCGAAAGGTTAGTGATTATCCCGTGCAGGTTGAGGGGGCGCACCATATGGTTAATTGAGGTTAATGAAGGGTCGCCAAGCATGTTGTGCGCGTGCCAAAAAGTGTAGTTGGGATTCATTGACACCAACCATGCACCCCTGCTTGTAACTTTGCACAAAACACACATTGAGTTGGCCGCATCTCCCTATGGACTCTGCACCACCATAGGGACTTGGTTGGCCCTTTTATAGCGTACAATAGGGCCTTGGCTAGCCCACTGATGGAGTTTGCAAAATTGTTGTCGGCCTAATTGCCACCCAACAAAGAAATAGGAACCCTTGGGGCTTGGCTAGCCCATTCAAAGAGCATGATGGGGTCTTGGTGGGTCAATTGAAAAGTCATAGTGAAATGATAAATAAACCAACAAATTAATGGATGGTAGGCACACTAAGAGGCCCATTGTCGCCCCAATGGCACAAAGGACAAAAGGGCTTTGGGTAGCCGATTTTGGTGGGGAGTGCCACAACATAGGTGTTGGAAAGATTGGAGATCGTGAGAGTGCTTTGTAAGTGCAAAATTCCAAAAAGTGAGGTACATCATCATTGTTGATAGCATCCTACCAACGTACCCAAAAAGGGCCACTTTGCCCCACAAATTCAGCCATGCCTACTGTTTACCCCCGACATGCAAATGAATTTGGAAGCACACCACGTCTACTTGATTTTTTTTCATCATTGAAATTCAGGTCACTGAGCGAAATGGTTTCGTCCCTAAGGCGCCTAACTTTGGTACTATGGGTAGGCTCTATCCCTAGTACCCTATTTTTAGTCCTTCCAACCGGCTAGTAGGCCCCAAGCCCACCGCCATGCCTGCAAATAACGTCCACAAAATGTTGTTTTTTTTTATAAATATCCGGGCGCAAAATACGACTGCGTGTCCTTACTTCCCCTTTGACACCCATGGGCTAGTCGGGGTAGGTGGGGGGTTGGGGGGACGGAAAACATTGCATCACCATATATTTGAAGATCATGCGGGCCAAAGTCTCAACGTCTTACCGGTCGCGCCACCCGGTGACCGTTGGTACGGGGGTCCGGGCGTCTCGTTGACCGATTGTGAGGGGGGAGACCACCAAAAAATAGGGGCTTGCACGTGAACTAGGTGCCCTAGAAATGTTAATTTCAGCCACGTATACCAAGACAGGGCCCGTTCTTGGTTTTGGGGATCCTCAACACAAAACGTGCACAATGTGGGCAACTTTTAGTCATTTTTTTAGAACTTTGTCATACATATCTGGAGTTAGAAGGCAACAAATGGGTCTTCATCATAAAAAAGTTAAGGCGCACATGGAGTGTAGGAACGTTCTGCCTTCAGTTGCCCGTTTTCAATCGGTTTGGGGGCTATTTTGGGCCTAAAATTGCCGGCTTGAGCCCTAGAATGCGCAAAAAGGGGGAGACACACTTTCCGACTTGGCACCCGCACCGTGACGGCTTCATCCACCGTCCACTTCAATGGCATCCACCTTCCCACCATCCCCCAACTAGCCGCGGAGGACAAAATCAGACGTGGCCCAAAAAAAAAGGCCTCGTGGCTACATCACCCCTGCCGTCTGGGGAGTTCCCAATGCTTGAGAGCAGGGGACAAAATCAAAAGTGGCACACAATGGGGCAGATTGGCTACTTCACCCCTACCGCCAGGGGTTGTCCCCAACACTTAAGAGCAAGGAGAAAATTGAAAATGTCCACAAGTGAGCACAATAGCTACATACGCCCTGCCGTCTGGGGGTCCCCAACGCTTCAAAGCAGGGGACCAAATCAGAAATGGCCCACATGTGGGCCTTGTGGCTACATCACCCGTCCCGTCTTGGGGGTCCCCAAAGCGTATTCAAAGCGGGGGACAACATCATAAGTGACCCACAAGGGGGCATGGTGGCTACATCACCGTTGTTGTGTGGGGGGTCCCCAATCGTTGAGAGCAGGGGACAACATCACAAGTGGCACACAAAGGGACTCATTGGCTACATCACCCCTACCGTCTAGGGGGTCCTCAGTGCTTAAAGTTAGGGGACAAAATCAGAAGTGGCCCACAACTCGGCAAAATACTTGCATCACCGCTGCTGTTTGGGGGATCCTGAACGCTTGAAAGAGCAGGACAAAATCAGAAAATGGCACACACGTGGGGCCCGTGGCAACATCACCGCTACCATCTCCGGGGTCCCCAACGCTTCGGAAAGGGGGACGACATCAGAAGTGGCCCCAACTGGGCTTGGGGTGTACATTGCTGCTGCTGTATGGGGGTCCCGCAACGCTTCAAAGCAAGGGACAAAATAAGAAGTGGCCCACAAGTGGGCAGATTGCCTCCATTACCCCTCCCGTCCGGGGCGTGCCCCACGCTTTAGAGCGGGGGACAAAATCAGAAGTGGCCCAAAAAATGGGCTTAATGGCTACATGAACGTGCTGTTTGGGAAGCCCCCAAAGCTTTGGAGCAGGGGAAAAAATCAGAAGTTGCACACAAAGGGGTTGACTGGCCACATCACCCCTACCGTCTAGGGGGTGCCCAACGCTGAAAAGCAAGGGGGGAAAATCAAAAGTGGCCCACAACTGAGCAAAATGCCTACATCAGCCTTGGTGTGTCGGGCTCCCCGATGCTTCGAAGCACGGGAAAAAATCACATGTGGACTGAAAATGTGTCTGGTGGCTACATCACCATTACTGTCTGGGGTCACCAATGCTTGAGAGCAAGGGACAACAACAGAAGGGGCACACCAAGGAGCACATTGGCTATAGCACCCTTACCGCCCGGGGGGGGTCCCCAACACTTAAGAGCAGGAGACAAATTCAGAAGTGGCCCACAAATTGGCAGATCAGTAGCATCACCCCTGCCGTTTGGGGGATCCCCAACGCTTCAGAGCAGGGGAGAAAATCACAAGTGGCCCTCGAGTGGGCCTCAGCCCTACATCACCCCTACCGTCTGGGGGGTCCCCAACACCTCAAAGCGGTAGACAAAATGGAAGTGGCCCACAACAGGTTGGTGGCAACATCACCCCTGCCGTCTAGATTGTCCCCAACACTTCACAACGGGGCACAAAATCAGAAGTGGCAGACAAGTTGGCAGATTGGCTAAATCACCCTTGCCATCTGGGGGGTTCCCAACGCTTCAAAGCGGGGGATAAAATGAGAACAGGCCCACGATTGGGCATGGTACCCCACCCTTGCCGTCTAGGGGGTCCACATCGTGCTAGAGCGGGGTGCAATAAGAGCAGTGCGAAGTTTTCTGCTTTTTCGGTAAATTGCATTTTTTCAACAAAAGCGGAACTCGCTTAGGTGTTTTTGCAGTAGGTCGTGTATCGAAAAAAGTGCAAGTTGTGTAACAAAAAAAAGCATAACATAGGTCGGTTCAAAAAAAAAAAGCCTAAGTCGCGTGCCATACAGTTTCAAGTGTTTCTATCCGAGCTCAACTTATGCCAAAAACAAATAAGCGACTTACACAAAAAAAATAAGCCAATCACGTCTGACACATATTGATGGCATCTGGTTGCATGTGGGCCAGGCTCCATCGCTCACAAACACATCTGCTGAGAGGTGGGCGGCCTCCATGTCACCGTTGATGGGACTTCAGTTCAGGTGGTCGCACGGGGGCAACATCTCCTCCCTTCCGTACGCGACTCCCCCCCACCAAGTAGAAGTGGGCCGAAGGCCCCATGGGGGGGGGGGGGGGGCTCTTGGGAGGGGGGGCTAGCCGCCGAGGAGGGCTTTCCTAGGGGACCAGCCTCCAATTAAACACTATCCAAATGCCATTTGACTAGGGACTAGTAACTTGTATATTTTGGTGAAAATTTTTGTTTTTTTGCCTTTTTTTAAACAAATTGTTTACAAAAATGGTCATTCTGCGGATGCTTGCCTCCTTATACTTATTCCTTCCATTGCAGGTTCATACGACACAACTTCGTTCTATGTGGCCGGTACCATTGAGGTCTGTATAATTCTCTACAACATGTTTAGATATGTTTGTATGTCTTCAATTCTGGTACAAAGCAAATACCATGTTGTTTATTCTTGGATGTTCCCAATCCTTGTTTATTTTTGGGACCTTCATTCAAATGTTTACTTTTGGGACCTTCATTCAAATGTTTATTTTTGGGACCTTCATTCAACTGCGATTGATTTTTCCTCAATGCCTTTTTTTTTCCCCGCTGTTTGCGTTTGCATGTGAATAATAATCTTGGCTCATCCCTTCCTATAATCCATACCCTGCACATGAAACAAGAGCACAACATACACATGCAGAACATCTTTGTATTTGAATGCTTGTACGTGTTTATGTGCGCGGGCTCCATTGCCCCACTGCGGTTGCTTTAGTAGTCCAGTGGCCACTCACTCCCCTCCCGCTCCCTGACAGCCCTGCTGTCGTGCTCCTGCCCGAGGCAGAAGCGCCTCTCCCCCTCACCCTCCTCCTCCTCTTGCTCCTCCTGCCCTTCACCACCCTCATCCCTCGCGTCCTCCTCCTCGGCCTGCTCGTCATCGTCCACCTCGATAACGTTCCGAGGGGCTGTTGCTGGTCTTTGCTCCAAGACGTCATTGTTCAGTGGCGCCACACATTGCCTTCCCGGGGGCTCTGAGAAACAAAGGCACACCCACACTGGGATGTGGGATGTGCAGCAGCATATTGCATACTAGAGATATTACTTCCGTGAATGCCAGCCACTCATTTCCTTCCTGTCGTGCTACTTTGTCCAACGCAGCAACGCATGCCTCCACACTGCGATCAATCAGAGCAGAGCACCTCTTCGTCACCTGGACTCCCTGGGACATCACGGCCGGAGCCTACACATCCAGCAAAAAAAACAGACCACATAGAAAGACCTCGTTCCTGAGCGACGGAGGCGGGGCAGCCGATGCGCCTGAACTAGACGGCGGCTTCTTCATGGTGAAGGCCCAGCCATCACACGTGCCATCTGTTTTGGCGGTGCGCATGACCTGGGTGTGGGCCAACTTCGTCAACAACCCACCGTTAGGGGAATGCAAGTACCGGAGGGCAGCCGAGGCATTGTTGAAATGCATCCAATCGGCACCCTCGGGAGCGACCGGACCGAGGCGGCGCATCCATACATCACCACCCATCCCGAGATGCGAGATGGGAAAAGAGGGTCTAAAGGGTGAACAAACAAGAAGACGAGAGATGATAATTCTTCTGGCAGAATGGAGAAACATAGGAACCACCGAAGTTCACGTTTTGTCTATCTATTTATGGTAATGCGCACGGACATGCGGTGAATTAGAAGCGAGAACTTTGTTTATTTTGCGCTGAAGCTTGTTGTTCTAATGTGGAAGTACAAATGCAATCCGTCACGAAGTGTCAAGAGGCACATTTCCCTAACCTCTTTGTTGCAAGCAAACGAGATGGCGAGTATGATTGTCACTTTACGGAAACCAATTTAAATGACACCTACCCGAAATGACAACTTGCAAGCGAATGGCACAACAAGGCAACCCAAAACCTTCCCCAATGCATGCAACAATATGTGAAAAAACCGATGAACATCAATAAACATCAATAAACAGCGATTCTCGCCCAAAAACGGGCGTTTTTTGGAAAATAAACGCATAAACGCGTGTATTTTGAATTTGACTAGCGACTAGAATAGCACTTAATTAGAGGCTGTAGGGGACTAGCTAGTCGTTGCTAGTCTACGGGGGGGGGGGGCTAGGGGAGAGGGTTTAGCAGAGGTCTAGTCCAGTTTGGCAGGGACGTGGTTGCCTCAGGGGTGAGTCTACAACAATGGAGGCCTCCACTCTACCTCCTCACCATTGCAATGGTGGCTGTAGGCGCCCACACCCCTTGCCTGGGGAGGGCCGTATATATATGCTAGTCTCTCCGACACGGCCCGTCACACCAGAGAGCAGCTCGGTGCCTGGGAGGTTGCCCAAGCCTACGAGGCACCCGATTAGTTTTTTTTTCCTTCGCCGTACACACAATTCCCGCTCTATATTAATAGTTTTTTTTTCCTTCGCCGCATACACATATACAGCTATGTGGGAATAGGTTTTTTTCCCTTCGCCGTACACACAAGTACCGCTCTATAGTAATAGTTTTTTTTTCCTTCGCCGTATACGCAAATACAGCTCGTTCCGTCCCTTTTTTTTTCCACTACCCCGCGGGTCACTTAAAAAGTTCTCCCTCCGACGACGAGTCGGAATCAAAGACATTTGTATTCCGCCGCTTTCGGGGCCTTGTCCGTGACAATTCCATTTTCCTGCGCTGCCCAACACTCCCCAAAGGGCGTGAGCGTTCCGCACTTGATGACGCCTCAGTGGAGGAGGAGGAAGAGGAGGACAACGAGGAGGAGGAAGAGAAGGAGGAGGAGGAGGAGTTAGAGGGGTCCCCAACATTGGCCGGGGGGTTTGCCAAAGGCGGGCCCATTGCCACATCCACCTCCTCGTTCTACTGCGCATCATCTGCTGTTTTTTTCTCCTCTTTCTTCTCATCATGCGCAGTCCAAGTAAGGACAACGTCCCGCTCTGAGGTTGGGGCACAAAGAGGTGCGGGCCCGCAAGTGGGCGGAAATGCTACCTAACCCTTGCATTCTCGGGGGTCCCCAGCAAAGGGGACAAATTTTTCGGGTGCCTTTAGCGCAACCCTATGTATGGCCCGTAGCCATTGACCCTTGGTAACTAAGTGGGCCCGTAGGGCAAGGAGGGGGGGGGAGAGTCGCGTACCGGGACCGAGGAGACGTCCCCCCCGTGGGTGGTCGGCTACCCACGCAGCTATGACATCCACGGATGCAAAGAAGGTGTGGAAAATGCCACATGAATGTCTGGGGCACAACCGCCGATTATGTCACCGCTGATGATGCCAAAAAAAATGAAAATTGGACAATGTTGCATATTCCCAAATTTCTTCATTGACACCCCCCCCCACATGCACACCACCACCAGACCAGCTTTGGGGGCGGCGGGGGGGGGGGGTCAATCAACAAGCAGTGTTCCAAGCCTCCCATGTACCCGAATCCGGAATCCCGAGTATGCCAATGGCCTTTGGAAAATCGGGGGAAATGGACAACTAGAGGGAAACAGTGACAGTGGGAAACTAGTGGAAAATCAGGGGGAATGGGGGGAATGGGGGGAAATGGGGGGAAACAGAGGGAGGACTGGAAAAATGTGGTGTGCCAAGAGCAAAATGGAGGAAAGTGGAGGGAAAATACACTGAATTTTCCAATTATCACTGTTTTTATGGTTCCCATTTTTCCAATTTTTTCGGAGGCTAGCAGGCAGAAGGACAAAGAACAGCGCACACCGAGCATCCAGCAAGTTGATCCTGCTTGTCGCCCGGTTGCTAACTGAAATACATTGACTCGGGGGCACTGGAATTGTAGTTGCATCTCATATTGGCACACTCCCAAAGCCACTGCCCGGTCAATCAGCGGCAGGGGGGTGTGGGGCAATGGGGCACATGGAGAAAGTGGGCGCTACGAACGGTGGGGTTGTGACTCAGACCTGGCAAGTGAAAAGGATCTCGCCCCTGCCGCCTCTTTCCATCTGCACTTTCAGTCCCTCTGTTTAAATGATTGCAAAAAAAATTGGGGAGCGATTGTCCGCTCATGATGTACCCGCAGGACAGACAGGCGGTTTGGACAGGGCCTCGGCCCGGCTGACGTTGTTTAGGGCCCTGCAAACGCTGATCACCTCTCACCCTTGGAGATCGCTTAATGTGGGGGTGCAGACATGGCGAGCGGGCAAACCCCAAACCCACATTGAAAGGGCTGCAGCATGGGGCTTGTAGCTCTTGTGCTTCCTGTGGCTGTCCAATCAGGGCTTACGACCAACCACTGATCGCTGTCAGTCAACACTGCTTGGCCTCAATGACAGCCAATTCACTCAACCCCTCCTTAGCTGTCAATCTAAGCTGGTCCCCCAGGGTGGTTGGGACAATGGGCCATACGCCAACTCCTTCCCGCTTCGGTGCCACTTCCACGGCGGGGGGGGACTGGGTCTTGGGGGAAGGGGGGTAGGGGGCCAGCATTCTCGGGAGTCCCCAAATGAAGGAGGACAAAATCAGAATTGGCCCACAAGTAAATAAAGGAGGACAAAATCAGAATTGGCCCACAAGTGGGCGGAAATGCTACATAACCACTGCATTCTCGGGGATCCCCAAACAAAGGGGGACAAAAATCAGAATTGGCTGCCTAAGCACTGCCTTTTGGGGGGCCCACAAGTGGGCGGAAATGCTACATAACCCTTGCATTCTCGGGTATCCCCAACAAAGGAGACAACATCAAAGCACAAGGAAAAACAAAAAAAACAAAGAAAAATTTTTCCATCTTGTCCCTAACCCTGTCTGGGGTCCTGCATATTGCCCCCACTGGGGATTGAACCCATGACCTTAGAGATGCAGAGGGACTGCTTTACCCACTAGGGTATGGGCCATCTCTGACATACGTCTGCACAGGGGTGGTATTGATATTTGGTCCAAATTGGTTTTCGTCCATAGTTGGGTTCTGCTGAAAAAACTGAGTATTTTGAGTATAGACACATAGGGTGAAAACCCATTTTTTGACCCTCTAGTGGTTCAAGCAAATTTGCCTTAGGGCGCCTTTGGCGCTGATGGTCCGGCACTTCGGTGCCAATTTCCAGGGGGGGGAGGGGGGGGGGGAGTCGGCGTAAAAGACCCGGGCCCGGCGACCCCCCCCCGGGGCTTTGGCAGAGAGAGATGGGCCTGGTGCACACCGTCATCATGCACGAAACATGGAGGCAATGCAGGCCTGATATTTCTTTGAGGGATGTACAGGGGGCTGGAACAAGGATAATCTCCTGGTCTCTCTGTTGACGCGCAATCACCCCCCCCTCCCAATCAGGGGAATCACCTGGTCCAGTGTCTTCTTGCCTGCGTGCAGCAGTGCGAACCGCAGCCGATCTGCAATTAAATTCAGGTCCTCCAGCAGATGGCGGACCCAACCACAGGTCACCGCCATGTCCTTGGCTGCCTGACTGTAGCGTAGCACTGCACACAGCGCCCCGTGCACGGCTCTGTGCAGGTGGGCGGAGCAGCGAAGGCATGACTCATGGTCGGCCCACAGGTTCTGCAAGGCTTCCATCAGCAGGGCCCCCACTTCGGCCTGCGGTGGTGCTTGACTTGCGTCCGCCAGCCCACACAAAAGCGCCCAGGCCTGCGCATGCGGCGGGAGTCCCACAAAGTTGGCTGCAGCGAATCGGCTCTGGGCAGCTGCGCGCACCCAGCTCTGGGAGTGCAATGCATGCGCCAGCACGGCCGCTGCCTGTGCGCGTCCGTTCAGCGGAAGCTCAGCATCATCTATCGCGAGCCCCAAAGCCACAATGCACCGAATCGCAAGGCCTGGCCCTGCCGGGGGCTCGGGGCCCGGCGGGGCCAGAAGGCCAGTGGCATCCACACCAGCATCAGGCGCGACGTGCAAAAGGTGCTCCAGCATTGCGAGGAGAAGTGTCGTCAGGCGGTTGCGAGCGGCGGATGCGCGTGCATCCAGCGTCGGATTCGGCAGGGCACAGGGGCAAAGCGGCTCATGGCGGTCGCAGAGAACCTGGAGGAGGGTGTCAAGGAGCGCCTCCAGCAGTCTCACATCGCGCGTACGCTCAGCGAGCAGCGCATTGCCGAGGCTGCGGAGCAGCAACCAACACAACTTCCAACACCGCTCGAGGGCAACGAGGCTGTGCAGGACCTGTGCAGGATCTCCGCGGGAGCAGTCGGCAAGCGGGGGAGGGCGCGGTCCCGACAGCAGTGCTGAAGGTGCCCTGCGTGCCGCTGTGGCACGCACACAGGTCCGGGGCAGGAGGCCCTGCATGACCCTCATCAGCACCGCGACATTGTCTGAGGCCGGAGAGCCCCCGGAACGGATGACAAGCGTTTGCAATACTTTGAGAACAAGCGGCAGGGACAAGGCCCCGGCCACAGGGTCCTCAACAGACGCCAGGTAGGCCCAGAGGCATTGCTGCAGGCGGTGGGCCTCCCGCGGACTGAGGACCAGATCCGCCTCCAGTACCTCAGCAGGGGCAGTCCCCTCCGACGCGCGCTGCGACGAAGGGCTGACACAGGGCAGCGAGGGGTCAGCGACGGGGTCCTGAGGCTCGTCCGCGACCACGAGGGCAGACACATTGGGAGCATCGCCCTCAACGCCAGGTCCCGCGTTCTGAAAGGCCGCAATTTCATCTGTAGGTCCCCAGGCAGGAGAGTGCAGCGATACCCCAACGACACCAGGGGCTCGGGGATCCACGGGGGACTCACTCTCGGGAATAACACCCGGGGCAGCGAGGTCCAGGGATGCAGATGCACGACCTGCGCCGGTCAAGTCTGCGGCACACAGGACACCACATGTTGGCCCCACTGCGACTTCTGCGGCGCGAAGCAGAAGCTGCAGAGCTGCAGTCCGGAGCACTGGCGGGGCCTGTGCATCGGAGAGCACCACCACCGCATCGGGCAGTGCTGTGGGGGCCAGAGCTAAGGGGGGGGGCGACACCGACTGCAGAGCGTTGGCAGTGAGCGCGTAGTGTGCCGCCCGGAACGCCACATCCGCGTTGTGCACCATCCACTTGAGAGCACGCAGGTCCACCATCTCCGCCCACGCGCTGCCCCAGCGGCGCATGCGCCCAGCTAGGGCGAGGAGCGCTGCGACGCAGGCCTGCGCCAGCGCCTTCCGCATGTGCGCCTGACCGGTCCCCGGCAGCGGAGCGGGGACGCTGTCGAGGGCCGGGTCCGGCGCCAGACCCGTCGGGTACCGGCGGGGCACGGGGGAGGGCGACAGCCCCACGCCGCAGCCCTGCATTGCGTGAGTCTGGCTGCGGGCGTAGCGGTCCACCGCGTCAACCAGCGCCAGCAGCACTGCGCGGAGCGTGCCCTCCAGGCGCTCGCGGTGCAGCCCCAGTACCGCATGTGGCAGCACCGCGACGGCGGTCACTATGCGGCAGAGGACCCCCGCAAGGCCCTGCGAGGGCACCAGCACAAACTCCGGCGGAGCCGCCGCCGGCTGTGGGGGACTTGGCAGGATGGTCTCACCAAGGGCATCCGTGAGTGTGTGCATGAGCAGCATGCACAGGGGGTGCAGCAGCTGTGCGCCACCGGCGAGAGCACTGAGGGCAGGTGTGGCATCCTGCTGTAGGCCTGCTGTCAGGAGCGCCCGCACAAGGCCCAGCTGCTGCAGCAGCAACCGAACGGTACATTGCTGAGGCACGCCAGGGAGCAGCAGCGCAGTCCTGGTGTCCGGCCCCACGGGCCCACCACCGCAAAGTTGCGCTAGCGTGCCGGGCAGCGTGTGCACAAGTAGCATGCTTGTGAGGTGCTCGAGGTCGCACACATGCACGACCCCCCTGTCGAGAAGCCCCACACACAACGTCAGTACCCGCGCGGCGATGACATGGTCCTGGCCATTGTTGGGTGCGGTGCAGAGGTACCGCTCGAATGCCTGGAACGCCTTCCCTGGATCTGCAACGGCATGGCTGAGGGCCAACGGGTGTAATATTTCTATGGCATTGAGTCCGTCGAGGGTTGCAAAGCACTCCATCGGATGTGCTGCTGTGCTAAGCACTTGGAACAAATGTGTTGCATGCCGCCAAGCACCATCAGTCATTGCTGCACCCGCGGCTGGACACGCGAGGCCACCGGAGGCACTGCCGCCGCTTGCGGGGCCACCCCAGTCAACACCGACTCCTTGCGGTACCGCAGGTCCATCCACGTCCTCACACAACGCCTGGTAAAGCCCTGGGAATGCACTCGCGAGGCTGTCGTGCGTGCCGTGCGCTTTCACACTGTGCACGACGAAGTACTGCCAAAGCGATCGGACGGCAGCCATGGCACCGCTGCACTCTGCAGCAGATGCGCGGCGGTCGCCCTCCTCGAGGAAATGCACGAGCTGATGCGCGACGAGCAGAAGCGACGCGAGTTGCGGGTGGCGCCAACCCGCGATGCTGTCACCGCCTGCGTCGTGGTCAGCAGCAGCCGTTGCACCCGAATTGGGCAGTGCACTGCCTTGCGATGGGGTCTGGGGGCTGGCCCCACCGGGGCCCCACCCCGCGGCGTCCGAGACACGGCCTTCAGAGCTGGGAGGCGTTGCAGGCGCGAGCATTGGCAGCAAATGCCGCTGCACTGTCCCGGTCTGGGGGTCCGTGGCTGGGGTATTGATGAGCGTGGTCAAGCCCGTCACCAGCTGTGCCGCACAGCGGTGCATGCCCTGCAGAAGCTGCTCTTGCTCCTCGCCCTTAGTGGCGGCGACCGGGGTCAGAGGATGAATATGGACCTGTGACTGCTGGGCCTTGGTGGTGGCCGCAGACAACACGGACAACAGGGCCAGCATCAGGGAGGCCATGTGGGCAGCAAAGGGGAGGACACACACCGACTGCGTGCATCGCTCGAACAGAAGAATGCAGGATGCAGCTGCAAGGGCGCAGTGGTCGGGGTCATCGCTGGAGGTGCAGAAGGCAGCGCAGCGTGTGGCGAAGGTGCAGAGGCAGCGGATGGTCGCGTCCAGGACGTGCATCCGGGTCTGTGGCGCGCTCTGTGCGCACGCCAGGGCGGCGGTTTGCATGGCTTCCCCCAGCGTTGTGAGCACGCAACTGTCAGTGAGTAGGTTGAGCACTGGGAGCCCAGCCTCCAGCGAGTGCTCAAGGAATAGGCAAGCATCGTACACAACAGGGGGGTGGGCGTGCCGCAGCCGCACGGCAGCATCCAGCAGCACTGCGGTTTGCATGGTGCCCCAGCACGAATGTTGCTGTGCAAGCAGCGTTTTGCGCCTGTGGACATCAACATACAAGAGTGCTGATACATCACGATGCACAAGGGCTCTCTTAATCTGGAGTTGGTTGCTGAGGATGCCACGGGCCGTGAAGGCCCCTGTTCGCCATTACTGCCATCACACTCTCCAATTTTAGAACTCCCGACATAATTTTAGAAAGGTTTCCTCAGTATCACAGTCCTCCCCATGAATGAAAACGGTGACTCCCGACCAATGTGAAAGCTGTCCCTCTGAAAAGCGGTTTCCTTGGCCAACGGTGCACGTTGTGGTCACGCATCCACGAGAAGATGTAAGAACCTGCAAGAAGTGGATTCTAGCAAGCTTCCAGCAGTGGTTCTGACACCCTCGAGCAGGGGTTCTGGGGTAAGAGTCCCTGCTAGACCGTGCATGGGCTCACCATTCTTGCAGGCTCTTGCAAGCATATCATGTTTGCAACGGGACGGTATCGCCACCCTTGGTAAATGCTGGTTTTCTTGCACCATGGTGTGCGTGTCTAGTCAATTTCCAAAAAGTGGCCAAAGAGGGCTCTTGCAGGGTTCTAGCAGGGGGACATGTCACCTGAGCATTGATGATGGCACGCGAGTGTCCTCGGATGACACTCAAAAACAAATATTTTTCATGAATTTTTTCTTTGAGTATCGGGGCAAGGGTACCCCAAGATTTTTTTTTTTAGTGTTAGCACAAGGGCTGAGGTAAAAATCCGACTGCCATTGTTACTCTCCCATAGATATTTTGGGTACTCCAAGTATGGGCAAGGCAATGGAGCCGTGACGTAAATGGATGATAGCATGGAGAACAGGGGAGACCAATGGGTGGGCATTGGATACACCACAAGGAAGAAGGAAGGGGTGAACACACAAAAGATTTGTTGTTGAGTGTAAAGAGCAGAGAGAATAGGAGAGCAAGGGGAGGAACAGGGTTGAGGGGGAACCAATCAGTA
Organism: Eutreptiella sp. 'Long Island Sound 2002'; assembly: GCA_964036045.1. Taxonomy (NCBI): domain Eukaryota; phylum Euglenozoa; class Euglenophyceae; order Eutreptiales; family Eutreptiaceae; genus Eutreptiella; species Eutreptiella sp. 'Long Island Sound 2002'. Next base: position 145,645,281 of record OZ038379.1, on the reverse strand, counting down.
TTGGACACACTGCACCTAGAAATGCGGTGTACAATAGATTATTTAGTGTAATATTGGGGAGAGGGGAGAGGCAATGGCACTCCCAAAAAAGTGGACATTGCACCTGTGAGCGCCGTTCACAATGTCTTGAACGTGCGTCACAACGCCCGCTGGCATGCAATTAAGGGTGAACTTGCCCAATTCCGTATTGGGATCTGTTTGCAACCATTGCGTCAACCAGCACCATCCAAACGTTGGAACCCAAAAGCTTTGTGGTTGTTGGGATGCCTTCGTTGCAAAGGTCCTTAGTAAGAGGCTGCATGTACAAATCACTTCCCTTGGCATCCCACAAATACACGTACGGAGAGGATTCAACAACCGCCCCCAAAACAAACCAATGAACAAACAATCATTCTTTTGACTAACTAACTAACTAACTGTTCTGACTAGCCACCAATGGGGATTTGGAGACATGGTGACATCACATTTGTCCACCCGCTCCTTGAGGTGGGCACACCACTGTCAGCCTTTGACCAGGCCCTTGGCTCAATGACATCTCCCATGCACCAAACCACCTCCTAGTATACACAAATATGGCAGTCCGTCATGCAGGCCTCCAACCATTATGCTTCAAGACGGGGTTGCCGAGTGGGGTTATGCGTGGTGAATTTTCTATTGGGGTTGAGTCCCCACGGGAAATATACCCACCATCCTTTGAAAGATGGGGCTGCTTGACACGGACGAAACGCGTGGTGTGAGTGGTGGTGGGCATAGAAATGCCTGCTATTGTGCGAACCTTGCAGCCTTTTTGGGTGGGAAGGGGTTATGGTGCTACCATTGTCCTGAGCAACTGCGTCACAGGGGTGCACCCGACAGTACAAAAGCGAAGTAGGGACCAATTGTACCTAAAAAGTGAGACACAAGAGCAAACATATACGGCGTTTTTGGCGAAGCGGCTGAGGCCAGCTGGTACATGAATTTGAAGTATTTGTATATACCATTACTGATAGAATGCTTTGTGCACATGTGTAGAAGACGTATGTGAAGCGGTCACCGGTCACAAGAGGGCACAAACCTAGGCCGCCCAAGCTGCACCCCTTTTTGCACCGCAAAAGGACCCATGGGGCATGATCCAGCACAACCCAGAACAATGTTTTTTTGGCACAAAATTACCAAAATTGGTGGTCTTGTACAAATAACTTTTATCAGGTTTTCGTGGAACCAAAATTTCGTGGAGGTACGGGAAATATTTTGTTTTGCGCACAAGAGCGCACCAGGCCTTGCGCACTGCTGTCGCGCATGAGACCTATTTTCACGCCAGGAAAAAATTGCTGAAGAGAAAAAGGCCGGCAAATTGTTTAGTGGAAATGTAGTGATGAATGTAATGCACAAGAGAAGGCAAGCAGTAAAAGTCACAACTCGTGAAAACATTTCGTTCCGCTGTGTGAACATTGCAGCCTCCGTTGTGTTGCATCCCTAGCGCGATAATTCAATTTTTTGGTAGCGCACTTAGCGGGTAAGAGAAAATGCTCCTAGGCACGCTTATGTATGTACGTGAACATAGCATATCGAAGCGGTGACCATTGACGAGGACCAAAATGAAATTAGATATACCAGACACGTGAAGTGTAGTAAACGGTTGCCTCGGTGCGCGAGGTCTCGCCCACCAAGGCACGACGGGAAAATGTCGCAAACACAACAAGACAAAAATGACCAAGGTTGATGATTACATCACACAGAGCATCAATTTTGCCTTTTATCTCTTGCTTGGATCACTACGTGGCTGAAATTGGATGTCCCAAAGTTGCAACATGGCGCACCACAGCCATGAGCAAGGGATGTTCGGTTGTCACACTCTGCTCTCCACCGCCAGCCCTAGTATCGCGGAAATTTTTTTATGTAGGAACGCACGCGTGAGATCGGTAATGGCTCATGGTGCCACAAGTGATTATGCTGTAGGTTGTAGCGCACGCAGCATAGCACGGAAATTACGGACCTGTATAAAAGGAAGTGTGTTGTGAAAATGCATTTGTGAAGATAAAGGGAAACCTATTTTTCTTTGTACCGTTTGTTGTAGACTTTGTGATAGAATCACACAACAATGCCGCTGCGGAAAACCAAATCGTTAGAGGAGCGCCTATTGGACAACGTGAGCAATATCGCCAAGGCGCTGAGACATGCGTGCACTACGGGTGTGCCATATCATAGTGCAAAAGATTTGTGGTGCGCCGCAAAATGCAACCATCTGGCAGCAAAACTACTTGTCACGTTACGCGCCAACAAAAGGACACAACACAGTCTATAGCAGGCTAAAACAACAAAAAACAACCAATGGGTGAAGGTGTTGCAACAGGAAACATGGAATCTGTACCTAATGATGCGCCAGACAACAGTACCGCTAACACCAAAACCTGAGCAGAGACTCGGGCGGAACGCAAAATGAAAGTGAGACTTGGACATGCCGAAGCAAATGCCCCACCCATTGCACAACAAGCAGCTCAAGCAGCGTGCGAAACCTAGCAGCGATTGCAACAAAACCATATTGTTTTATGGGTAGAGAACTTAGTTCACCCATGGTACACTACTCAGACAGATGATAATGAGAAGCCGTAAAATGGAACCGCCCTTTTTGTCCGAGACCCAAATACTGGCCACGGCACCTAGCTATTGAAGACCTTGCGGCATGGATCCGAACTGCAGCACAAAGCCTACAGCAACGGAAACAGGGACTAATGGAGAGTCTACATGACCAAGGTTATTGTGATGGTCCGACACCTAGCTGTTCGAACATACGTGCCCCGCTAGATGTCAAAGGACAAACAATGATGTGCAAACCCCGTTTTGCAGAACCCTAGCCCTATCTTCGGAGAGGGTGACAAGCGGGATTGGATTGATGCACATGCTACATTTTGCAAGAGACACGACACACGGGTCTAACATTTATTGCCGTTGTAGTTGTTTGACAAAAATATACACTACAAGACACTAAAATTGATGTATGGTATGGGGAGTTAGAAATGGAACATGCGTGGGTATCTCCGCCATGTACGCCTGGTGTATGGAGTGGGGCATGTGTACAAATTTACAAATTTTGTGTTACACACGCGTTTTGAGTGTTATGGCCGTTGTTTAGCTTCCTACGCAAAGGGCTTTTGCGACCGGGAAAAACCATCGTGTCCTACCCCAAACTGATAGTAATGGAAAAGACCACTGCAGCCATGCAGTCAGTTGCTACCCTAGTGTTACGACCCTTCCGGAGAGAGGATGATGCAGTGCATGCAATCAAGCACTGTGACTGTGCTCAAGCAAACAACGCAGCTGTGGCCTGGGCAATGCTGCGTTTGATATCAGAGTGGTGCCCACTTTTTTTTTTCACCTAGGCCACCTGGTTCGGGAAGGTAACTGGGCGGGAGAGAACACACGTATAGGAGTGTGTGTTGCCAAGGCACCACAACTATCGCAGTGCCTACATAGGCGTTTGCGTCGTGGTGAGGATAACAAGATTTTAGAGTACAAGTGCACAATAGTGGCTAGCCTACCGCACAATAGTAGGTGGCATAGGGGTTTGCCGGGGCAAGCTCATAGGAGGAATTTAGTCCGGGCATGGTGGAGAAACTGCTTAGTGACAAAGACACGAAGAGCAATGCATTTGGCTTGGAAGAAGTGGAACACATCTATCACTTTTGATGTGTCGGGCCTTAGGGTAAACCAATACATGGGCGTCGTGACTTGGTGACCCACATACGACAACGTCTGACCACGTTCTTCACAACGGCCCGATTTTGCACAGGATACGTTGAGTTCAACACTACAGCCATGTCCAAAGTACCTAACCGCGCACCGGCGTTTACCTACATTCCCACAATCGCCACCGAGGCCTTGCGCTCACTCAGCGGTGTCATCGTATTCTATGCTTCAAATCTCTTGCTGCCTCCGTCTGCTTCCTGGTGTGCATCTTTGGGGGTTGTCCCACGATTTTACCCACCTTCTGTTTTGATGGCCGTAAGGGTTCCTTCTGATCAATCAAGGGATCCAGAACAACATGTCCCCGATCTCGGCAGTGAGCAAAGCCTGGTGGGTCTCGCCTACTCGGGAGCTCGTCGAACGGTCGAAATAGGTTTGAAATAAATAAAGAAATAGGTTTGTAGCACATCCCCACATTGTTGCGGCGTAACGGCTCCCGACGAAAGGCGTAGGTGCAACGTCTGTGTCGTTTTAACACATTCTTTTGGCCGAAATCGGTGTTCTTTGTCGCATACATTTGCCGTGGTTCACGTTTTTGTGGCAACATGAGTGTGCTATCCACCTCCATAAGCGTCTCTTGGACAAGCCCCTGACGATGGAGGCAAGCCAACTAGGTCTCCACAAACGGACAATGGGGATACACCAACGAAGAAGGAGCGTAAGAAGAAGGTCGAGCGGAAGGCAGCACCGCATATTACCCCCACAGTGGATGTTGAAAGGTATCTTCGCAAGGACGGGAAACAAGCAAACGTAAAGATTGAAGACCTCATGAACGACAGAAACAAGTCCCGATGATAGATTTTACATGTGAACTTGAACAATGTTGCGTTGAAAAAATGGCATGATGACAACACAACTGCCCATTCTGGTTCGTGTGACAGCTTGGCGGGACACATGTACATATTGTGCCACAAGCTAAACCGCTACAATCACTAATGCAATGCACCATGGTCCATTGCTTGCGTAGATGGCACCTTGTTCGCCATTGCCGGTAGATAGGGGGATTTGGCTATGGATGAGATACGGAAGGATTGCTTGGGTCGTGGACAGGAATGCGGGGACTGGCACATGTATGCATATGTGGATATTTTGGCGTATCAAACTTTGTGGCTGGTCCGAACAAGCGTTTCAGGAGTGCGATAGTATGGCAGCAAGGAAATCAAGAGGGTGCCCCTGAGTGAGGCTCTGGATGGTATGCTTCAGCGTGTGCTTGACGAGGTGGACAACAAAGAGCCAGAGGAGTTTGAAAACTCTCGAGACACGGTCAGACGCTGGCCAACATGGCAGTGTATGTCGCAGCACATGAGCCAAACACTCCAGGACACACTGCACCCTTCGCGAACGGCTGTTAAGGGAACTTTTGAATGGGCAGCCAAAATCGCGCAAATATGGGTGCACACATGTGCGGGTTTGGCCAAAAAAGACTTGTTTCATAGAGTTGAGATGGTAGCAATATTCTAAAATTATAAAAAATGAAAATCCAGGTGCCTACGAAAAGCAATGGCCCAATGTGCCATGGCGCCCCCCAAAATGGCCTATTCCTGCTGTGGGCGTTCCCTCTGTCTGCGGCGCCATGGCGAACACGAATACTCACCGAAGTCACGCGGATATGGCGCGATTTTCGCATTGATTTTCGCACACACGTGCACCTCCACAACGTGCACCAACTCAAGTACCGAGAGCCGCCACAAGCCATGGTCGCTTGTCCGCATGCCTTAGGCCTACCGCTTGCAGATTCTAACACGCTGTGAGAGGACATGAACATAGAGAAGGTCACTAAGTGCCCTCTTGCGGGCATGCACCGCCAACTGCCGCAGTGTCGCGGGCCGTCGTCCACGCAAGGACCTCTTCGTGACATCACACCCCTCTCGACGGAGGCTGTCATCTATGGTGTGGTTGTCAACCACAACCTGCACACCTAGGCGGCCACATAGGAGGCTTAGGTCCCCGTTATTGCGCAGCATGCACTTTAGCCGACAGTGGTTGCCTTCCATGGCAAAGCATGAAAATTTGGAGAGGATTCTCCACTTGGGGGCAAATAAATACATGGGGTCCATCCACAAATGTGACCACAGCAGCTTAGGCCACTATAACACCAAACGGGCCTTGCCCATTTGTATACTACACCCGCATAGCCTTCCTATATTCCACCCGGACATCCATCACGTTTGTCATGCGTACATGCACATCTTCGCAACGGTGTCCCAAACACTCCCTACAAACATCACCCCAAAGTCTACCTCCCAGCCGCTTGTTGTTCGTTCCCCCCTCCTCAAGGCACATCGTAATGAGTGCCTCCCACCTCCGGGTGCGCATGAATTGTAAAGCCACGACACACTCCAACCTAACCTTTCCCTTCCCGTTTGTGTTGTCATGGTTCAACGTCCCCTTTGTTATCGTCTTCGCTTGAATGCGGGCAACATCTGTAACAGGTGAAACAAATTGTGCACAACACATGCCGCGGGCTTGCCAGTTGTTGTCGCCACTGCGTCACGCATGCCCGAAATACCACATATTGTGACACACAACACCCCTCGCAACCCGTAGTCCGGAATGCGGCGGCCGGCTGCAATGTATCGATATAACGCTCCAACTGGGAGCACCACTTCCCACCATCTGTCAATGGTGCTTTCCAACCCGGAGTTTGTAAGACGTTGTGCCCAATAGGACGCACACACCCAACACACCGAGGCTTGAGGAGCCTCTGCTTTCCAATTCTTATAATTGGCCATCAAAATTTGTGCCTTGCCATCGGCACATAGAAAAAACAAGGTCTCCCGGTGGGAACCCCCCATATCCTGGAATACAGCCTTACTTGCGTGCCACAACTGTTGCTGGAAGCCCACCGCTTGGGCAGTCGCGTATAACATTGCCCACTCATCCCTACACCCTAGTAGCCAGCAGCTTGCAATGTAGTCGGGGCTCCTTGTTCCCCAAAGCGTGCAATGGACGTACGACGCTCATGGTGCGTAGCTTCCACTGCAATCGGCATCCAATGTAGCCTTGGAGCGCCGGGTCGTTGGGCGTGGACAAGTTCAGCTACTCGACACCTATATAGGTGGTGCAACTTAAACCGCTTTGGTAGCATGCAAACGGCACCGTAGAGCTCTATGCCCTCACCCGTTGTGGCAACGAAGCCCTCCACTGCGTGATATGCGAGGTGCTGCATGGTGGCCCACACGTCCTTGCAGGGTACACCCTCGAGCACATGAGGGGTGGTGTAGTGCGCCTCGGTCCTCGATAGACGGAGTTGCCGGATGTGCCACACCACCACCACCGTCTTCTCCCATAGGGATGGTGCCGTAGCGTTTGCACCACACACACCCCCGGCTACCAGCGTCGAAACGATCTGGCCCGTGTCCGGTAGGTGTTGCACCTTGTACCGGGCAGCTAGCTCCCGGGAGGCGACGTCTTCCAATGGCTTGAGTCGGCGTGCCTTGTTTTGTCTGAACTTGATATGGGTGTGGGCGCTCCTTCCCTTGGCTCCCCTACCACGGAGCATGGAAATAAGAGAGCACTGGCAAGAAATAGGTGATGCATATGTGGTGGGCGGCCACAGGGACCAAGGCTAGAATCCGGAGTGGCCAGGGATGTCCATGCAGTTCATGCACCCCCACGGCGTACTGATGTCCCTACCGGGGGATTTTTTGGACGGACATCAGCAGCAAGAGGACACGGCGTCGGTGCCTTTTCTTACCCCGCATGGAAGGGGTGGTATAGACCCCCCGCCCTTGTGGCTGGTACCCGGCGCGCCTGTGTTCGATGGGCATGTGCGGCGGTGTGGGTACGTGCGGAGTGGGCCATCGTCTTGCTTGTGCCAACGGGCCCGACCCCTAACGAGGATGAGAACCCCTTCCCTCAAGTGGCCAGGATGGTCATGGTGCCGCAGGACCCACACGTTGCAGTCACGTCGCCAAGGAAGGTGGTGCGGTGGAGCAGGGGACATTGGTGGTCTACCAGTCAAACGGGTCGATGGCGGTGTGGGGCGGGGAGTTTATCATAGCGCTGCAGGCCGTTGGGTGCATATGCGGATGCGAAACACATTGGTGGCCGCACTACGTGCATCGGCCAAGAGATGCGCTGTCCCCACAGCTGACGGCGGCCAATGCGGCGGCCCTCGGGAGGGTGGTGGTCAGCCCTCACTCCGGCGTGCGCGTGGCTGGAGCCCCGCAAGCACTGGTGGGCGCATGTGGCACCCAGGGTCACTTTGTCTGACGCCTCTCCTCAAGAGGAAAGGGTCACCAATGTAGCTGTGGCGGGCCACGGTAGCCCCACATGGACAGGCGCTATCCAGAGTACAGTTACTAGGCAGAGATTGTAGGGGCTGCAGCATTGCGGCTGCAAACACCTCACCCTGGCCATGCGGTTCACGTGGTTGACGCGTCCATCATTGGTGCGCATCTGTGCAGGGCCCAAGAAGCCCTGTACCGCGGCATCAAGGGACCAACCTCCCACTTCGTCAATTAACATGCCGTGAACGGGCTACTGGAGGGCTTGCGTCGGCTACCGCGAAGAGTAGGGGGGGGGCACCATTGGGTGGTCTGGCAAAGCTCGCACTTAGCGGCAATCCCGCTCAAGGAGCCAAAATTTTGCCACAGCTCAAACGAGGACTCCACCTATACACCTCGAGTTGCCCATGTAGCATGCGACTCTATTGGTGCCGAACGAGACTGGCGTGCTTTAGTCTCATGTGCCGTCCATGCGTGTGTTCCTGGGTGTCCGGGCGTGGGCATGGGACTCGTTGGCTGCACACTAACAGGTTGTGTACCAATCCCTTGGGAGAGCCCCCCCCCCCCCCCCCGTGCGCCCATTACCCAAATAGGGTGCAAAACACATAAATACAGCCTAAATCAAGACTCGAACTAGGACCTAGCTGGGTCCTAGTCTTGCGTAACGCATTGGAAATAACCGTTGAGGAAAGACTGCTTGCTTTGGAGATGTGCCTCCATGGTCACGACCCTCGTCTTGAAACACGGCTCAAAAGCGGCTTGTTGTCACCTCAAAATGGACCACCGTTTGGCACCACGGCATGGTACATGCCTTATTGAACACCCATTTGCCATCATTCGATAGCCCAATCGCTATGGAAGAACAACGGCCCTCATTGGAAACACCGACTCGGCACACCGGCAATCGTCCTAAACTTTCAGGACGATCGTCCTGAAAACAACCCCAAGACGGCCATTTTTGGACACTAAATTGGCCATCGGGGCTGTGTATAAAGTCTGATGTCTGATGTCTGATAAGGGATGTTGTATGTGCGGTCTGTCCAAGAAGATGTCTGATATTCTTGTCTATTGGAGGTGGGTCTAGGGGTCTAATGCCTAGAGGAACTTGGAATAAACTATGCTTAAATCAAATTTGCCCCCCCCCCCCCCGCCCCCAAATGAAAGAAACAAAAAGGGAGGACACAATTGAAAAATCATTGGGGAACCACCTTGGACAATCACAAACATGGCAGTACAAAAGTAAAAAAGACTTTGAACACCAAAATGGGAAAATGGGGAAAATCTGTGAGCAGGGAAAGTGGCAAAAAAAAAGCGCCCATAGGCCCCCATAGGCCCCCATAGCCCCCCAAAGGTGCTCATAGGTCCCCAAAGGTGCCAATAGGTCCCCATAGGCCCCGGTAGGTCCCCGTAGGCCCCCATAGGCCCCCATAGGTCCCCAAAGGTGCCCATAGGTCCGCAAAGGTGCCCATAGGTCCGCAAAGGTGCCCATAAATCCCCATAGGTCCCCACAGGCCCCCATAAGCCCCCATAGGTCCCATAGATTCCTAGGGGTCCCCAAAGGTGCCCATAGGTCCCCAAAGGTGCCAATAGGCCCCCATAGGTCCCCATAGGCCCCCATAGGTCCCCATAGGCCCCCATAGGCCCCCAAAGGCCCCCATAGGTCCCCGTAGGCCCCCATAGGTCGCCAAAGGTGCCCAAAGGTCCCCATAGGCCCCCATGTGCCCCCATCGGTCCCCATAGGCCCCCATAGGCCCCCATAGGTCGCCATAGGTCCCCAAAGGTGCCCATAGGTCCCCAAAGGTGCCCATGGGCCCCCATAGGTCCCCAAAGGTGCCCATGGGCCCCCATAGGTCCCCAAAGGTCCCCATAGGACCCCATCGGCAACGATAGGCCCCCATAGGTCCCCAAAGGTGCCCATAGGTCGCCAAAGGTCCCCCTAGATGCCAATGAGTCCCCATAGGCCCCCATAGGCCCCCATAGGTCCCCATAGGCCCCCATAAGCCCCCATAGGTCCCATAGATTCCCAGAGGTCCCCAAAGGTGCCAATAGGTCCCCATAGGTCCGCAAAGGTGCCAATAGGTCCCCAAAGGTGCCAATAGGCCCCCATAGGTCCCATAGACCCCCATAGGCCCCCATAGGCCCCCATAGGTCCCCATAGACCCCCATAGGCCCCCAAAGGTGCCCATAGGTGCCCATAGGTGCCAATAGGCCCCCAAAGGTCCCCATAGACCCCCATGGGCCCCCATAGGCCCCCATGGGTCCCCATAGGCCCCGTCTAGACCCCCAAAATAATTGACGCAACCCTATGCGTCAATTCCTAGGGGGGTCTAGACCCCCAAAATAATTCCTATGCCCATGCGTCGATTATTTGAGGGGTCTACACCCCCCAAATAATTGACACATGCCCATGCGCCAATTATTTGGGGGGTGTAGACCCCCAAAATAATTGACGCATGCCCACGCGTCATCTATTTGACACATGCCCATGCGTCATTTCCTAGGGGGATGTAGACCCCCAAAATAATTGACGCATGCCCATGAGTCAATTATTTGACACATGCCCGTGCATCAATTATTTTGGGGGTCTACACCCCCCCAAATGATTGACGCATGGGCATGCTTCAATTATTTTTGGGGTCTAGACTTCCCAAATAGTTGCCGCGTGGGCACGCGTCAATTATTTTGGGGGTCTACACCCCCCAATTAATTGACGCATGCGCATGCGTCAATTATTTTGGGGGTGTAGACCCCCAAAATAAGTGATGCACGGGCATGTGTCAAATAATTGACAAATGGGCATGCGTCAATTATTTGGGGGGTCTAGGTGCCCCTAGGAATTGACGCATGGGCATGCGTCAATTATTTTGGGGGTCTAGATCCCCCTAGGAAATGACGCATGCCCATGCGTCAATAATTGGGGGGGTATAGACCCCCGAAACAATTGACGCACGCCCATGCGTCAATTCCTAGGGGGGTCTACATCCCCAAAATAATTGACGCATGCCCATGCGTCAATTATTTGGGGGGTGCAGACACCAAAAATAATTGACGCATGCCCATGCGTCAATTCCTAGGGAAGTCTAGACCCCCAAAATAATTGACGCATGCCCATGCGTCAATTATTTGAGGGGTCTAGATCCCCAAAATAATTGACGCATGCCCATGCGTCAATTATTTGACGCATCCCCATGCGTCAATTCCTTGGGGGGTCTAGACGCCAAAATAATTGACGTATGCCCATGCGTCAATTATTTGAGGGGTCTAGACCCAAAACAATTGACGCGTGCCCATGTGTCAATTCTTTGAGGGGTCTAGACCCCCCAAATAATTGACGCATGCCCATGCGTCAATTATTTGGGGGATCTAGACCCCCCCCAATAAGACCCCTCTAAGAATTAGCGCGTGCCCACGCGCCGATTCCTAACAGGGGCTACACCCCTCTAGGAATTGGCGCGTGCCCACGCGCCAATTCCTAAGAGGGGTGTGCACCCCTCTGTGAATCAATGGGGCGGGGCTATGAAGTCGAGGGGGGGGGGGGCTATGAAATCGATGGGGGGGGGGCTATGAAATTGATAAAGGGGGGGTTATTAAACTAATGGGGGTGGGGCTATGACATTGAGGGGGGGGGGCTATGAAATTGATGGGGGGGGTATATAATGGATGGGGGGGGGGGTATAAAATTGATAGCGGGGCATATGAAATTGATGGGGGGGCTATGAAATTGATGAGGGGGGTGCTATGAAATTGATAAGGGGAGGGGGGTTGAAATTCATAGGGCAGGGGGCTATGAAATCGATGGGGGGGGGGGGCATGAAATTGAATGGGGGGGACCTATGAAATTGATGGGGGTGGGGCTATGAAATTGATGGGGGGCGGGGCTATGAAATTGATAGCGGGGGGGGCTATGAAATTGATAGGGGGGGGGGGGGCTATGAAATTGATAGGGCAGGGGGCTATGAAATTGATAGGGGTGCATATGAAATTGATGGGGCGGCTATGAAATTGATGGGGGGGGTGCCATGAAATTGATGGGGAGGGGCTATGAAATTGATGGAGGGGGGGCCATGGAATTGATGGGGGGGGGGCTATGAAATTGATGGAGGGAGGCTATGAAATTGATGCGGGAGGGGCTATGAAATGGATGGGGGGGTATGAAATTGATAGGGGGGGGCTATGAAATGGATGTGGGGGGGGTATGAAATGGATGGGAGGGGGCTATGAAATTGATAGGGGGGGCTATGAAATGGATGTGGGCGGGGGCTATGATATGGATGGGTGGGGGGCTATGAAATTGATAGGGGGGGCATATGAAATTGATGGTGGGGCTATGAAATTGATGGGGGGGGGGGGCTATGAAATTGATGGGGGGTAGGGCTATGAAATTGAGGGGGGGGGCTATGAAATTGATAGGGGGGGGCTATGTAATGGATGGGGGGGGCTATAAAATTGATAGGGGGGGATATGAAATTGATGGGGGGGCTATGAAGTCGAGGGGCGGGGGGCTATGAAATTGATGGGGGAGGGGCTATGAAATTGATGAGGGGGGTTATGAAATGGATGGGTGGGGGGCTATGAAATGGATGGGGGGGGGGGGCTATGAAATTGAATGGGGGGGACCTATGAAATTGATGGGGGTGGGGCTATGAAATTGATGGGGGGTAGGGCTATAAAATTGATAGCGTGGGGCTATGAAATTGATAGGGCAGGGGGCTATGAAATTGATAGGGGGGAATATGAAATTGATGGGGGGGCGATGAAACTGATGGGGGGGGTGCTATGAGATTGATGGGGGAGAGGCTATGAAAATTGATGGAGGGGGGGCTATGGAATTGATGGGGGGGGCTATGAAATTGATGGGGGGAGGCTATGAAATTGATGCGGGAAGGGCTATGAAATGGAAGGGGGTGGGGGCTATGAAATTGCTAGGGGGGGCTATGAAATGGATGTGGGGGGGGCTATGAAATGGATGGGAGGGGGCTATGAAATTGCTAGGGGGGGCTATGAAATGGATGTGGGGGGGGCTATGAAATGGATGGGAGGGGGCTATGAAATTGATAGAGGGGGCTATGAAATGGATGTGGGGGGGGCTATGAAATGGATGGGAGGGGGCTATGAAATTGATAGAGGGGGCTATGAAATGGATGGGGGGGGGGGCTATGAAATGGATGGAGGGGGGGCTGTGAAATTGATAGGGGGGGCATATGAAATTGATGGGGGGGGCTATGAAATTGATGGGGGGGGGGCTATGAAATTGATGGCACGGGGCCATGAAATTCATCCGGGGGGCTTCTAACCGGCTTCGGACCTACGGGGACCTACGGAGACATACCACAACACGGCACAGCATGACATGGCACACCTGCAAGTTGTGACATGATTGTTTTCATTGTTGTCAGTTTTTTTGGATGAAAAGAAACACATGTGAGACAAAGAAAAGAACACCCTCCCGCATCCGTGACTGTACTCCTCCCCCCCAGCAGTTCTCTCAAGTCTCCCGCCTCCCCGGTGAAAAACATGTAAAGAAAGGAGAGGCACCCCCCCTCCCAACCAAGGCTTGAAGCAAGGGCACCCCCAGTTGCCTACGCTATGTCAATGTGCGTGTGTGTGTGTGTGTGTGTGTGTGTGTGTGTGTGTGTTTGTGTGTGTGTCTTTGGGAGGACATATGCTTATAAATGCGGCAAATCTGTTGCTTTAGTTTGCAATGGTGTCTGATGGCCCTACAACGCTAGGGTTGAGGCCACAGAACGAAAATGTACACCTCGAAGAGTGTAGTGAGTGGCTGCAGATTCCATGCTTCCTACACACAAACACATAACACCAAGCGGGGGGTATTTTCCGAATCATTTTCCATACTTCCTGATGCAAGAAAGCACTCATGAGTGGGGGGGGGGGGTGGAAGGACTAGGGAAGGGCCACACGGGGGGGGCATCTTCCATTGGGGGGGTGTACTACACCACAACGGGGGATGGGGGAGGTGGGTTGATGGTTCGGGTAATGATGGTCCATAAAAGTCTGATGTCTCATGTCTGATAGCCGGCTAGGTCGCTATACACATAGCTGTTGGCCACAACACGGGCTACACGGGTCAAGAGGCAACGGAACTTGTTTGTGGTGATGCGCATTTGCGCCCTGGTCGTTTGGAGCTACTTGGATGCCGGTTTTGAGCCACAGTGGCGTCACAAGGGCTTTTGGACCGCCTGCTTGCTGTTGCTGCTTGCTGCTGCTAAAACGTGTTGCTCACCCTAGGACCCTAAAAGGTGGTGTAAAACCTCGACAGGGCAAACCCTGCTCGGTAATCAGGACTCGAACGAGGACTGAGCTGGGTCCTAGTCTTGCGTAACGCATGGGAGATCACCGTTGAACAAAGATCGCTTGCTTTAGAGATATGCCTCCACGGTCAGGACGATCGTCCTGAAACACGGCTCAAAAACGGCTTGTTATCACCTCAAAATGCACCACCGTCTGGCACCACGGCATGGTACATGCCGTATTGAACACCCATTAGCCATTATCTGATAGCCCAAACGCCACGGAAGAAGAATGGCCCTCATTGCAAACGCCTACTGGACAAACCAACGATCGTCCTCGGTTTTCAGGACGATCGTCCCGAAAACAGCCCAAAAACGGCGATTTTTGGACACTAAATCAGCCGTAGAACGGGCTAGACGGCTCAAAATGCAACGAAGCCTTCTGGTGATGCGCCTTTGCTCCCCTGTCATTTTGAGCTACTTGGAAGCCGGTTTTGCGCCATGGTGTGGTCGCAAAGGCTTTTTAACCGCCTGCTTGCTGCTTGCTGCTGCTGCTTGCTGCTGCTGCTAAAACGTGTTGCGCACCCTTGGACCCTAAAAGGTGGTGTAAAACCTCGATAGGGTAAACCCAGCTCGGTAATCAAGAATCGAACTAGGACCGAGCTGGGTCCTAGTCTTGCGTAACGCATTGGAAATCACCGTTGAAGGCAGACCCCTTGCTTTAGAGATGTGTCTCCACGGTCAGGACAATCGTCGTTAAAAACGGCTCAAAAACGGCTCATTTTCACCTCAAAATGGACCACCGTGTGGCACGACGGCATGGTACATGCCTTATTGAACACCCATTTGCCATCATTTCACAGCCCAATTGCCATGAAAGAACAATGGCCCTCATCAGAAACACCTACTTGGCGCTGCGGCGATCGTTCTGAGTTTTCACACTAAATCGGCCATAGATCGGGCTGGACGGTGGGGGAAAAGGCACAAAACCTGTTTTTGTGGCGATGCGTGTTTGCACCCTGGGTCGTTTTGAGCCACTTGGATGCCGGTTTTGAGCCACGGTGAGGTCGCAAGGACTTTTGGACCGCCTGCTGCTTGCTGCTTGTTGCTGCTACTCCTGCTAAAATGTGTTGCTCATCCTTGGACCCTAAAAGGTGGTGTAAAACCTCGACAAGGTAAACCCAGCTCGGTAATCAAGACTCGAACTAGGACCGAGCTGGGTCCTAGTCTTGTGTAACGCATTGGAGATCACCGTTGAAGAAAGACTGCTTGCTTTAGAGATGTGCCTCCAAGGTCAGGACGATCGTCCTAAAACACAGCCCGAAAACGGTTCATCTTCACCTCAAAATGGACCACTGTGTGGCACCACGGCATAGTACATGCCGTATTGAACACCCATTTGCCATCCTTTGATACCCCAATCGCTATGGAAGAACAACGGCCCACATTGAAAACACTAGCCTGACACACCGGCGATCGTCCTGAAAACAACCCCAAAACGGCCATTTTTGGACACTAAATCAGTGATAGAAACCGGCTAGACGGCTGAAAACGGCACAGAACGGGTTTGTGGTGATGCGCGTTTGCTCCCCGGTCGTTTTGAGCTACTTGGATGCCGATTTTCAGCCACGGTGTGGTCGCAAGGACTTTTGGACCGCCCGCTGCTGCTGCTTGCTGCTAATTGCTAAAACGAGTAGCTCATCCTTGGACCCTAAAAGGTGGTGTAAAACCTCGATAGGGTAAACCCAGCTCGTAAAACAAAACTCGAACTAGGACCGAGCTGGGTCCTAGTCTTGTGTAACGCATTGGAACTCACAGTGGAAGAAAGACCGCTTGCTTTAGAGACGTGCCTCCACGGTCAGGCGGAGCGTCTTCAAACAAGGCTCGGAAACGGCTCGCTTTCACCTCAAAATGAACCACCGGGTGGCACCATGGCATGGTACATGCCTTAATGAACACCCATTTGCCATCTTTTGATAGCCCAATTGCTATGAAAGAACAACGGCCCTCATCGGAAACACCTACCTGGCGCAGGGGCAATCGTCCTGAACTTTGAGGACGATCGTCCTGAAAGCAGCCCCAAAACGGCCATTTTTGGACACTACGGCATGAAACTTGTTTGTGGTGATGCGCGTTTGCTCCCCGGTCGTTTTGAGCTACATGGATGCCGGTTTTGACCCACTGTGTCGTCACAAGGACTTTTGGACCGCTGCTGCTGCTTGCTGCTGCTGCTGCTGCTTGCTGCTGCTGCTAAAATGTGCTGTTCATCCTTGGACCCTATAAAAGGGGTGTAAAACCTCGACAGGGTAAACCTAGCTTGGTAATTAGGACTCGAAGTAGGACCGAGCTGGGTCCTAGTCGTGCATAACGCATTGGAGATCACCGTTGAACAAAGACCGCTTGCTTTGCAGATGTGCCTCCATGGTCAGGACGATCGTCCTGAAACACGGCTCAAAAACGGCTCATTTCCACCTGAAAATGGCCCACCGTGTGGCACCACGGCATGGTACATGCAATATTGAACACCCATTTGCCATCATTTGATAGCCCAATCGCCATGGAAGAACAACAACCCTCATTGCAAACGCCCACTTGACACGCTGGTGATCGTCCTGAGTTTTCAAGACGATTGTCCTGAAAACAGCCCAAAAATGGCCATTTTTGGACACTAAATCGGCCGTAGAACGGGCTAGATGGCTCAAAATGCAACGAAACTTGTTTGTGGTGATGGGCATATGCTCCCCGGTCGTTTTGAGCTACTTGGATGCCCGTGCCAAGCCACCGCGTCGTCGCAAGGACTTTTGGACCACGTGCTTGCTGCTGCTTGATGCTGCTATTGCTGCTTGCTGCTGCTGCTAAACGTGTTGCTCACCCTTCGACTCTAGAAAGTGGTGTAAAACCTCGACAGAGTAAACCCAGCTCGGTAATCTAGACTCGAACTAGGACCGAGCTGGGTCCTAGTCTTGCGTAACGCATTGGAGATCACGGTTGAACAAAGACCGCTTGCTTTAGAGATATGCCTCCATGGTCAGGACGATCGTCCTGAGTAGCGGGCAAAAACAGCTCTTTTTCACCTCAAAATGGACCACGGCATGGTACATGCTGTATTGAACACCCATTTGCCATCATTTGATAGCCCAATCGCCATGGAACAACAACGACCCTCATTGCAAACGCCCACTTGACACACCGGCGCTCGTCCTGAGTTTTCAAGACGATCGTCCTGAAAACAGCCCAAAAACGGCCAGTTTTGGACACTAAATCGGCCGTAGAACGGGCTAGATGGCTCAAAATGCAACGAAACTTGTTTGTGGTGATGGGCATATGCTCCCCGGTCGTTTTGAGCTACTTGGATGCCCGTGTTAAGCCACCGCGTCGTCGCAAGGACTTTTGGACCACGTGCTTGCTGCTGCTTGCTGCTGCTATTGCTGCTTGGTGCTGCTGCTAAACGTGTTGCTCAACCTTCGACTCTAAAAAGTGGTGTAAAACCTCGACAGAGTAAACCCAGCTCGGTAATCTAGACTCAAACTAGGACCGAGCTGGGTCCTAGTCTTGCGTAACGCATTGGAGATCACGGTTGAACAAAGACCGCTTGCTTTGGAGATATGCCTCCATGGTCAGGACGATCGTCCTGAGTAGCGGGGCAAAAACAGCTCTTTTTCACCTCAAAATGGACCACAGCATGGTACATGCCGTATTGAACACCCATTTGCCATCATTTGATAGCCCAATCGCCATGGAAGAACAACAACCCTCATTGCAAACGCCCACTTGACACACTGGCGCTCGTCCTGAGTTTTCAAGACGATCATCCCGAAAGCAGCCCAAAAACGGCCCGTTTTGAGCACTAAATCGGCCGTAGACAGGCTAGATGGCTCAAAATGAAACGAAACTTGTTTGTGGTGATGGGCATATGCTCCCAAGTCGTGTTGAGCTACTTGGATGCCCCTGTTAAGCCACCGTGTCGTCGCAAGGACGTTTGGACCACGTGCTTGCTGCTGCTTGCTGCTGCTGCTGCTGTTGCTGCTCGGTGCTGCTGCTAAAACGTGTTGCTCACCCTTGGACCCTAAAAAGTGGTGTAAAACCTCGACAGGGTAAACCCAGCTTGGTAATCTAGACTCGAACTAGCACCGAGCTGGGTCCTAGTCTTGCGTAACGCATTGAAGATCACGGTTGAACAAAGACCGCTTGCTTTAGAGATATGCCTCCATGGTCGGGACGATCGTCCTGAGTAGCGGGTCAAAAACAGCTCTTTTTCACCTCAAAATGAACCACGGCATGGTACATGCCGTATTGAACACCCATTTGCCATCATTTGATAGCCCAATCACCATGGAAGAACAACGACCCCCATTGCAAACGCCCACTTGACACACCGGCGCTCGTCCTGAGTTTTCAAGACGATCGTCCTAAAAATAGCCCAAAAACGGCCATTTTTGGACACTAAATCGGCCATGGAACGGGCTAGTCGGCTCGAAACGGCACGAAACTTGTTTGTGGTGATGCGCGTTTGCTCCCCTGTCGTTTTGAGCTACTTCGATGCCGGTTTTGAGCCACTGTGTGGTCGCAAGGACTTTTGAACCGCCTACTGCTTGCTGCTGCTGCTGCTGCTGCTGCTTGATGCTGCTGCTATTGCTGCTATCAAGACTCGAACTAGGACCGAGCTGGGTCCTAGTCTTGCACAAAGCATACGAAGCGGTTGCATGCTATGGTGCGTGGGAGTGGTTGTGAGTCCCTAGTCGAAAATGATTAAAAAAGATCGGTAATCAAATTTATAACATGGTAAGGCACCGGAAAAGACATTAACATCCATTGAGTGCCCAATGACATGGCAAGATCAAGACTCGAACTAGGACCGAGCTGGGTCCTAGTCTTGCGTAACGCATGGGCAATCACCGTTGAAGAAAGACCGCTTGCTTTAGAGATGTGCCTCCATGGTTACGGCGATGGTCCTGAAACGCGGCTAGAAAACGGCCCATTTTCACGTCAAAATGCACCACTGCGTGGCACCACGGCGTGGTAAATGCCTTATTGAACACCCATTTGCCTTCCTTTGATGGCTCAATCGCCATGAAAGAACAACGGCCCTCATCGGAAACATCTGCTTGGCGTAGCGGCGATCGTCCTGAACTTTCAGAACGATCGTCCTGGAAACAGCCGAAAACAGCCCAAAAACGGCCATTTTTGGACACTAAATCGGCCGTAGAACGGGCTAGACGGCTCAAAATGCAACGAAACTTGTTTGTGGTGAGGCGCCTTGGCTCCCCGGTCGTTTTGAGCTACTTGGATGCCGGTTTTGAGCCGCGGTGCGGTCGCAACGACTTTTTAACCGCCTGCTTGCTTGCTTGCTGCTGCTGCTGCTGCTGCTGTTGCTGCTAAACCGTGTTGCTCACCCTTGGACCCTAAAAGGTGGTGTAAAACCTCGACAGGGTAAACCCAGCTCGGTAAGAAAGCCTACTTGCCACGCCTTGTGGCAACTTTGTCATTGTGGACCAAAATATAACGTGGTCGGGCACATAAACGTACATGAAAAATCAAAAAATCATTACAATGTCGGGATACAGCCCATAAGGTCATGATGACCTAACTCTACTCCCCCGACTAGAGTAAATCCCCCGGTCTTAGGTGCTACGCTGCTCCGATAGGTTGTTTGTATACCGGAGGGGGCGCTTCCCATCGGCCAAGAGCATAGCACCCGTTGCCCCATAGCCTCCGTGCCGCGGGCACAAAAGCACACGACTTGGTAAACCCAGATATCTTGAGACATCCGGCCTTTCATGGCTGAGGTTCATCCAAAATGTGCCCCGTGACGTATGATGGTTGCGCCAAACCACATACGACATGGATAGTAGCACTTCCAAACTTCTTGTCCCCGCTTGTGAGTTTGTGAGATTGCAACTCTTGTTCCGTAGCAAGGGAAAGCCCACTTGCCCACTCTGAACATGCCCCAACAAAGTCCACGTTGTACAAACCCCCAATCCATGCTTCTTGACCCTAGCCAATGCTTTGTTCAGTAGCCAGGGAAAGCCCACTTGCCCATTCTGAACATGCTCCAATAAAGTCCACCTCGTACACACGTCCAATCCATGCTTCTTGACCCCAGCCAATGCTTTGTTCAGCAGCAAGGGAAAGCCCACTTGCCCACTCTGAACATGCCCCAACAAAGTCCACCTTGTACCAACGTCCAATCCATGCTTCTTGACCCCATCCAATTTTTTGTTCAGTATCAAAGGAAAAGCCCACTTGCCCACTTTGAACATGCCCCTCCAAAGTCCACCTTGTACAAACCCCCAATCCATGCTTCTTGACCCCAGCCAATGCTTTGTTCAGCAGCAAGGGAAAGCCCACTTGCCCACTCTGAACATGCCCCAAGAAAGTCCACCTTGTACACACGTCCAATCCATGCTTCTTGACCCCAGCCAATGCTTTGTTCAGCAGCAAGGGAAAGCCCACTTGCCCACTCTGAACATGCCCCAACAAAGTCCACCTTCTACAAACGTCCAATCCATGCTTCTTGACCCCATCCAATTTTTTGTTCAGTATCAAAGGAAAAGCCCACTTGCCCACTTTGAACATGCCCCTACAAAGTCCACCTCGTACACACGTCCAATCCATGCTTCTTGACCCCAGCCAATGCTTAGTTCAGCAGCAAGGGAAAGCCCACTTGCCCACTCTGAACATGCCCCAACAAAGTCCACCTTGTACAAACGTCCAATCCATGCTTCTTGACCCCATCCAATTTTTTGTTCAGTATCAAAGGAAAAGCCCACTTGCCCACTTTGAACATGCCCCTACAAAGTCCACCTTGTACAAACCCCCAATCCATGCTTCTTGACCCCAGCCAATGCTTTGTTTAGCAGCAAGGGAAAGCCCACTTGCCCACTCTGAACATGCCCCAACAAAGTCCACCTTGTACAAACGTCCAATCCATGCTTCTTGACCCCAGCCAATTCTTTGTTCAGTATCAAGGGAAAGCCCACTTGCCCAGTTTGAACATGCCCCTACAAAGTCCACCTTGTACAAACCCCCAATCCATGCTTCTTGACCCTAGCCAATGCTTTGTTCAGTAGCAAGGGAAAGCCCACTTGCCCACTCTGAACATGCCCCAACAAAGTCCACCTTGTACAAACGTCCAATCCATGCTTCTTGACCCCGACCAATGCTTTGTTCAGTATCAAGGGAAAGCCCACTTGCCCACTCTGAACATGCCCCAATAAAGTCCACCTCGTACACACGCCCAATCCATGCTTCTTGACCCCAGCCAATGCTTTGTTCAGCAGCAAGGGAAAGCCCACTTGCCCACTCTGAACATGCCCCAAGAAAGTCCACCTTGTACCAACGTCCAATCCATGCTTCTTGACCCCATCCAATTTTTTGTTCAGTATCAAAGGAAAAGCCCACTTGCCCACTTTGAACATGCCCCTCCAAAGTCCACCTTGTACAAACCCCCAATCCATGCTTCTTGACCACAGCCAATGCTTTGTTCAGCAGCAAGGGAAAGCCCACTTGCCCACTCTGAACATGCCCCAAGAAAGTCCACCTTGTACAGACTTCCAATCCATGCTTCTTGACCCCATCCAATTTTTTGTTCAGTATCAAAGGAAAAGCCCACTTGCCCACTTTGAACATGCCCCTACAAAGTCCACCTCGTACACACGTCCAATCCATGCTTCTTGACCCCAGCCAATGCTTAGTTCAGCAGCAAGGGAAAGCCCACTTGCCCACTCTGAACATGCCCCAACAAAGTCCACCTTGTACAAACGTCCAATCCATGCTTCTTGACCCCATCCAATTTTTTGTTCAGTATCAAAGGAAAAGCCCACTTGCCCACTTTGAACATGCCCCTACAAAGTCCACCTTGTACAAACCCCCAATCCATGCTTCTTGACCCCAGCCAATGCTTTGTTTAGCAGCAAGGGAAAGCCCACTTGCCCACTCTGAACATGCCCCAACAAAGTCCACCTTGTACAAACGTCCAATCGATGCTTCTTGACCCCAGCCAATTCTTTGTTCAGTATCAAGGGAAAGCCCACTTGCCCACTCTGAACATGCCCCTACAAAGTCCACCTTGTACAAACCCCCAATCCATGCTTCTTGACCCTAGCCAATGCTTTGTTCAGTAGCAAGGGAAAGCCCACTTGCCCACTCTGAACATGCCCCAACAAAGTCCACCTTGTACAAACGTCCAATCCATGCTTCTTGACCCCGACCAATGCTTTGTTCAGTATCAAGGGAAAGCCCACTTGCCCACTCTGAACATGCCCCAATAAAGTCCACCTCGTACACACGCCCAATCCATGCTTCTTGACCCCAGCCAATGCTTTGTTCAGCAGCAAGGGAAAGCCCACTTGCCCACTATGAACATGCCCCAACAAAGTCCACCTTGTACAAACGTCCAATCCATGTTCTTGACCCCAGCCAATGCATTCTTCAGTAGCAAGGGAAAGCCCACTTGCCCACTCGGAACATGCCCCAAAAGAGTCCACCTTGCACACACGTCCAATCCATGCTTCTTGACCCCAGCCAATGCTTTGTTCAGCAGCAAGGGAAAGCCCACTTGCCCACTCCGAACATGCCCCAACAAAGTCCACCTTCTACAAACGTCCAATCCATGCTTCTTGACCCCATCCAATTTTTTGTTCAGTATCAAGGGAAAGCCCACTTGCCCACTTTGAAAATGCCCCTACAAAGTCCA
This sequence comes from Eutreptiella sp. 'Long Island Sound 2002', assembly GCA_964036045.1. Taxonomy (NCBI): domain Eukaryota; phylum Euglenozoa; class Euglenophyceae; order Eutreptiales; family Eutreptiaceae; genus Eutreptiella; species Eutreptiella sp. 'Long Island Sound 2002'. The sequence continues at coordinate 145,622,386 of OZ038379.1, read as the reverse complement.
GCTTGTACAAACCCCCAATCCATGCTTCTTGACCCCAAGCAATGCTTTGTTCAGCAGCAAGGGCAAGCCCACTTGCCCACTCTGAACATGCCCCAACAAAGTCCACCTTGTACAGACGTCCAATCCATGCTTCCTGACCCCAGCCAATTCTTTGTTCAGTATCAAGGGAAAGCCCACTTGCCCAGTTTGAACATGCCCCTACAAAGGCCACCTTGTACAAACCCCCAATCCATGCTTCTTGACCCCGGCCAATTCTTTGTTGAGCAGCAAGGGAAAGCCCACTTGCCCACTATGAACATGCCCCAACAAAGTCCATCTTGTACAAACGTCCAATCCATGTTCTTGACCCCACCCAATGCCTTCTTCAGTAGCAAGGGAAAGCCCACTTGCCCACTCGGAACATGCCGCAATAAAGTCCACCTTGTACACACGTCCAATCCATGCTTCTTGACCCCAGCCAATGCTTTGTTCAGCAGCAAGGGAAAGCCCACTTGCCCACTCTGAACATGCCCCAACAAAGTCCGGCTTCTACAAACGTCAAATCCATGCTTCTTGACCCCATCCAATTTTTTGTTCAGTATCAAGGGAAAGCCCACTTGCCCACTTTGAACATGCCCCTACAAAGTCCACCTTGTACAAACCCCCAATCCATGCTTCCTGACCCTAGCCAATGCTTTGTTCAGCAGCAAGGGAAAGCCCACTTGCCCACTCTGAACATGCCCCAACAAAGTCCACCTTGTACAGACGTCCAATCCATGCTTCTTGACCCCAGCCAATTCTTTGTTCAGTATCAAGGAAAAGCCCACTTGCCCAGTTTGAACATGCCCGTACAAAGTCCACCTTGTACAAACGTCCAATCCATGCTTCTTGACCCCAGCCAATGCATTCCTCAGTAGCAAGGGAAAGCCCACTTGCCCACTCGGAACATGCCGCAATATAGTCCACCTGGTACAAACGTCCAATCCATGCTTCTTGACCCTGGCCAATGCTTTGTTCAGCAGCAAGGGAAAGCCCACTTGCCCACTCTGAACATGCCCCTACAAAGTCCACCTTGTACAAACCCCCAATCCATGCTTCTGAACCCTAGCCAATGCTTTGTTCAATAGCAAGGGAAAGCCCACTTGCCCACTCTGAACATGCCCCAACAAAGTCCACCTTGTACAAACGTCCAATCCATGCTTCTTGACCCCGGCCAATTCTTTGTTCAGCAGCAAGGGAAAGCCCACTTGCCCACTATAAACATGCCCCAACAAAGTCCACCTTGTACAAACGTACAATCCATGCTTCTTGACCCCAGCCAATGCTTTGTTCAGCAGCAAGGGAAAGCCCACTTGCCCACTCTGAACATGCCCCAACAAAGTCCACCTTCTACAAACGTCCAATCCATGCTTCTTGACCCCATCCAATTTTTTGTTCAGTATCAAGGGAAAGCCCACTTGCCCACTTTGAACATGCCCCTACAAAGTCCACCTTGTACAAACCCCCAATCCATGCTTCTTGACCCTAGCCAATGCTTTGTTCAACAGCAAGGGAAAGCCCACTTGCCCACTCTAAACATGTCCCAACAAAGTCCACCTTGTACAGACGTCCAATCAATGCTTCTTGACCCCAGCCAATTCTTTGTTCAGTATCAAGGGAAAGCCCACTTGCCCAGTTTGAACATGCCCCTACAAAGTCCACCTTGTACAAACCCCCAATCCATGCTTCTTGACCCTAGCCAATTCTTTGTTCAGTAGCAAGGGAAAGCGCACTTGCCCACTCTGAACATGCCCCAACAAAGTCCACCTTGTACAAACGTCCAATCCATGCTTCTTGACCCCAGCCAATGCATTCCTCAGTAGCAAGGGAAAGCCCACTTGCCCACTCGGAACATGCCCGTACAAAGTCCACCTTGTACAAACCCCCAATCCATGCTTCTTGACCCCAGCCAATGCTTTGTTCAGTAGCAAGGGAAAGCCCACTTGCCCACTCTGAACATGCCCCAGCAAAGTCCACCTTGTACAAACCTCCAATCCATGCTTCTTGACCCCAGCCAATGCATTCCTCAGTAGCAAGGGAAAGCCCACTTGCCCACTCGGCACATGCCACCATGAAGTCCACCTGGTACACACGTCCAATCCATGCTTCTTGACCCCTGCCAATGCTTTGTTCAGCAGCAAGGGAAAGCCCACTTGCCCATTCTGAACATGCCCCAACAAAGTCCACCTTGTACAAACCCCCAATCCATGCTTCTTGACCCTAGCCAATGCTTTGTTCAGTAGCAAGGGAAAGCCCACTTGCCCACTCTGAACATGCCACAACAAAGTCCACCTTGTACAAACCCCCAATCCATGCTCCTTGACCCCAGCCAATGCTTTGTTCAGCAGCAAGGGAAAGCCCACTTGCCCACTCTGAACATGCCCCAACAAAGTCCACCTTGTACAGACGTCCAATCCATGCTTCTTGACCCCAGCCAATTCTTTGTTCAGTATCAAGGGAAAGCCCACTTGCCCAGTTTGAACATGCCCCAACAAAGTCCATCTTGTACAAACCCCCAATCCATGCTTCTTGACCCCAGCCAATTCTTTGTTAGGTAGCAAGGGAAAGCCCACTTGCCCACTATGAACATGCCGCAACAAAGTCCACCATGTACAAACGTCCAATCCATGTTCTTGACCCCACCCAATGCATTCTTCAGTAGCAAGGGAAAGCCCACTTGCCCACTCGGAACATGCCGCAATAAAGTCCACCTTGTACACACGTCCAATCCATGCTTCTTGACCCCAGCCAATGCTTTGTGCAGCAGCAAGGGAAAGCCCACTTGCCCACTCTGAACATGCCCCAACAAAGTCCACCTTGTACAAACGTCCAATCCATGCTTCTTGACCCCAGCCAATTCTTTGTTCAGTATCAAGGGAAAGCCCACTTGCCCAGTTTGAACATGCCCGTACAAAGTCCACCTTCTACAAACCCCCAATCCATGCTTCTTGACCCCAGCCAATGCTTTGTTCAGTAGCAAGGGAAAGCCCACTTGCCCACTCTGAACATGCCCCAGCAAAGTCCACCTTGTACAAACGTCCAATCCATGCTTCTTGACCCCAGCCAATGCATTCCTCAGTAGCAAGGGAAAGCCCACTTGCCCACTCGGAAAATGCCGCCATGAAGTCCACCTGGTACACACGTCCAATCCATGCTTCTTGACCCCTGCCAATGCTTTGTTCAGCAGCAAGGGAAAGCCCACTTGCCCATTCTGAACATGCCCCAACAAAGTCCACCTTGTACAAACCCCCAATCCATGCTTCTTGACCCTAGCCAATGCTTTGTTCGATAGCAAGGGAAAGCCCACTTGCCCACTCTGAACATGCCCCAACAAAGTCCACCTTGTACAAACCCCCAATCCATGCTCCTTGACCCCAGCCAATGCTTTGTTCAGCAGCAAGGGAAAGCCCACTTGCCCACTCTGAACATGCCCCAACAAAGTCCACCTTGTACAAACGTCCAATCCATGCTTCTTGACCCCAGCCAATTCTTTGTTCAGTATCAAGGGAAAGCCCACTTGCCCAGTTTGAACATGCCCCTACAAAGTCCAGCTTGTACAAACCCCCAATCCATGCTTCTTGACCCCAGCCAATTCTTTGTTAGGTAGCAAGGGAAAGCCCACTTGCCCACTATGAACATGCCCCAACAAAGTCCACCATGTACAAACGTCCAATCCATGTTCTTGACCCCACCCAATGCATTCTTCAGTAGCAAGGGAAAGCCCACTTGCCCACTCGGAACATGCCGCAATAAAGTCCACCTTGTACACACGTCCAATCCATGCTTCTTGACCCCAGCCAATGCTTTGTTCAGCAGCAAGGGAGAGCCCACTTGCCCACTCTGAACATGCCCCAACAAAGTCCACCTTCTACAAACGTCCAATCCATGCTTCTTGACCCCATCCAATTTTTTGTTCAGTATCAAGGGAAAGCCCACTTGCCCACTTTGAACATGCCCCTACAAAGTCCACCTTGTACAAACCCCCAATCCATGCTTCTTGACCCTAGCCAATGCTTTGTTCAGTAGCAAGGGAAAGCCCACTTGCCCACTCTGAACATGCCCCAACAAAGTCCACCTCGTACAGACGTCCAATCCATGCTTCTTGACCCCAGCCAATTCTTTGTTCAGTATCAAGGGAAAGCCCACTTGCCCAGTTTGAACATGCCCCTACAAAGTCCAGCTTGTACAAACCCCCAATCCATGCTTCTTGACCCCAGCCAATTCTTTGTTAGGTAGCAAGGGAAAGCCCACTTGCCCACTATGAACATGCCCCAACAAAGTCCACCATGTACAAACGTCCAATCCATGTTCTTGACCCCAGCCAATGCATTCTTCAGTAGCAAGGGAAAGCCCACTTGCCCACTCGGAACATGCCGCAATAAAGTCCACCTTGTACACACGTCCAATCCATGCTTCTTGACCCCAGCCAATGCTTTGTTCAGCAGCAAGGGAGAGCCCACTTGCCCACTCTGAACATGCCCCAACAAAGTCCACCTTCTACAAACGTCCAATCCATGCTTCTTGACCCCATCCAATTTTTTGTTCAGTATCAAGGGAAAGCCCACTTGCCCACTTTGAACATGCCCCTACAAAGTCCACCTTGTACAAACCCCCAATCCATGCTTCTTGACCCTAGCCAATGCTTTGTTCAGTAGCAAGGGAAAGCCCACTTGCCCACTCTGAACATGCCCCAACAAAGTCCACCTTCTACACACGTCCAATCCATGCTTCTTGACCCCAGCCAATGCTTTGTTCAGCAGCAAGGGAGAGCCCACTTGCCCACTCTGAACATGCCCCAACAAAGTCCGGCTTCTACAAACGTCCAATCCATGCTTCTTGACCCCATCCAATTTTTTGTTCAGTATCAAGGGAAAGCCCACTTGCCCACTTTGAACATGCCCCTACAAAGTCCACCTTGTACAAACCCCCAATCCATGCTTCTTGACCCCAGCCAATGCTTTGTTCAGCAGCAAGGGAAAGCCCACTTGCCCACTCTGAACATGCCCCAACAAATTCCACCTTGTACAAACGTCCAATCCATGCTTCTTGACCCCAGCCAATTCTTTGTTCAGTATCAAGGGAAAGCCCACTTGCCCGGTTTGAACATGCCCGTACAAAGTCCACCTTCTACAAACCCTGAATCCATGCTTCTTGACCCCAGCCAATGCTTTGCTCAGTAGCAAGGGAAAGCCCACTTGCCCACTCTGAACATGCCCCAGCAAAGTCCACCTTGTACAAACGTCCAATCCATGCTTCTTGACCCCAGCCAATGCATTCCTCAGTAGCAAGGGAAAGCCCACTTGCCCACTCGGAACATGCCGCAATAAAGTCCACCTGGTACATACGTCCAATCCATGCTTCTTGACCCTAGCCAATTCTTTGTTCAGCAGCAAGGGAAAGCCCACTTGCCCACTATGAACATGCCCCAACAAAGTCCACCTTGTACAAACGTCCAATCCATGCTTCTTGACCCCAGCCAATGCTTTGTTCAGCAGCAAGGGAAAGCCCACTTGCCCACTCTGAACATGCCCCAACAAAGTCCACCTTCTACAAACGTCCAATCCATGCTTCTTGACCCCATCCAATTTTTTGTTCAGTATCAAGGGAAAGCCCACTTGCCCACTTTGAACATGCCCCTACAAAGTCCACCTTGTACCAACCCCCAATCCATGCTTCTTGACCCGAGCCAATGCTTTGTTCAGGAGCAAGGGAAAGCCCACTTGCCCACTCTGAACATGCCCCAACGAAGTCCACCTTGTACAGACGTCCAATCAATGCTTCTTGACCCCAGCCAATTCTTTGTTCAGTATCAAGGGAAAGCCCACTTGCCCAGTTTGAACATGCCCCTACAAAGTCCACCTTGTACGAAGCCCCAATCCATGCTTCTTGACCCTAGCCAATGCTTTGGTCAGTAGCAAGGGAAAGCCCACTTGCCCACTCTGAACATGCCCCAACAAAGTCCACCTTGTACAAACGTCCAATCCATGCTTCTTGACCCCAGCCAATGCATTCCTCGGTAGCAAGGGAAAGCCCACTTGCCCACTCGGAACATGCCCGTACAAAGTCCACCTTGTACAAACCCCCAATCCATGCTTCTTGACCCCAGCCAATGCTTTGTTCAGCAGCAAGGGAAAGCCCACTTGCCCACTCTGAACATGCCCCAACAAAGTCCACCTTCTACAAACGTCCAATCCATGCTTCTTGACCCCATCCAATTTTTTGTTCAGTATCAAGGGAAAGCCCACTTGCCCACTTTGAACATGCCCCTACAAAGTCCACCTTGTACCAACCCCCAATCCATGCTTCTTGACCCCAGCCAATGCTTTATTCAGGAGCAAGGGAAAGCCCACTTGCCCACTCTGAACATGCCCCAACGAAGTCCACCTTGTACAGACGTCCAATCCATGCTTCTTGACCCCAGCCAATTCTTTGTTCAGTATCAAGGGAAAGCCCACTTGCCCGGTTTGAACATGCCCCTACAAAGTCCACCTTGTACGAACCCCCAATCCATGCTTCTTGACCCCAGCCAATGCTTTGTTCAGCAGCAAGGGAAAGCCCACTTGCCCACTCTGAACATGCCCCAACAAAGTCCACCTTGTACAAACCCCCAATCCATGCTTCTTGACCCTAGCCAATGCTTTGTTCAGTAGCAAGGGAAAGCCCACTTGCCAACTCTGAATATGCCCAAATAAAGTCCACCTCGTACACACGCCAAATCCATGCTTCTTGACCCCGGCCAATTCTTTGTTCAGCAGCAAGGGAAAGCCCACTTGCCCACTCTGAACATGCCCCAACAAAGTCCACCTTGTACAAACGTCCAATCCATGCTTCTTGACCCCATCCCATTCTTTTTTCAAAATCAAGGGAAAGCCCACTTGCCCACTTTGAACATGCCCCTACAAAGTCCACCTTGTACAAACCCCCAATCCATGCACCTTGACCCCAGCCAATGCTTTGTTCAGCAGCAAGGGAAAGCCCACTTGCCCACTCTGAACATGCCCCAACAAAGTCCACCTTCTACAAACGTCCAATCCATGCTTCTTGACCCCAGCCAATTCTTTGTTCAGTATCAAGGAAAAGCCCACTTGCCTAGTTTGAACATGCCCCTACAAAGTCCACCTTGTACAAACCCCCAATCCATGCTTCTTGACCCCAGCCAATTCTTTGTTCCGTAGCAAGGGAAAGCCCACTTGCCCACTCTGAACATGCCCCAACAAAGTCCACCTTGTACAAACGTCCAATCCATGCTTCTTGACCCCAGCCAATGCATTCCTCAGTAGCAAGGGAAAGCCCACTTGCCCACTCGGAACATGCCGCAATGAAGTCCACTTGGTACAGACGTCCAATCCATGCTTCTTGACCCCAGCCAATGCTTTGTTCAGCAGCAAGGGAAAGCCCACTTGCCCACTCTGAACATGCCCCAACAAAGTCCACCTTGTACAAACCCCCAATCCATGCTTCTTGACCCTAGCCAATGCTTTGTTCAGCAGCAAGGGAAAGCCCACTTGCCCACCCTGAACATGCCCCATTAAAGTCCACCTCGTACAAACGCCCAATCCATGCTTCTTGACCCCGGCCAATTATTTGTTCAGCAGCAAGGGAAAGCCCACTTGCCCACTATGAACATGCCCCAACAATATCCACCTTGTACAAACGTCCAATCCATGTTCTTGACCCCATCCAATGCATTCTTCAACACAAGAGGAAAGCCCACTTGCCCACTCTGAACATGCCGCAATAAAGTCCACCTTGTACACACGTCCAATCCATGCTTCTTGACCCCAGCCAATGCTTTGTTCAGCAGCAAGGGAAAGCCCACTTGCCCACTCTGAACATGCCCCAACAAAGTCCACCTTGTACACACACCCAATCCATGCTTCTTGACCCCGGCCACTTCTTTGCGCAGCAGCCAGGGAAAGCCCACTTGGCCACTTTGAACATGCCCCAATAAAGTCCACCTTGTACAAGCGCCAATCCATGCTTCTTGACCCCAGCCAATGCTTTGTTCTGCAGCAAGGGAAAGCCCACTTGCCCACTCTGAACATGCCCCAACAAAGGCCACCTCGTACAAACGCCCAATCCATGCTTCTTGACCCTAGCCAATGCTTTGTTCAGCAGCAAGGGAAAGCCCACTTGCCCACTATGAACATGCCCCAACAAAGTCCACCTTGTACAAACGTCCAATCCATGCTTCTTGACTTTAGCCAATGCTTTGTTCAGCAGCAAGGGAAAGCCCACTTGCCCACTTTGAACATGCCATTCTTCACCATTGCAACTTGCAAAAACTCCATATGCATGCTTCTTGACCCCACAAAGTCCAAAATGTGAAAAGCCCTTTGGCCTTTGGCAAGCAACTGCAAACGACTATATTGCTGCCGGCGCCACCGGCTGCGAAGCTCAAGCTATTGCTATTACCTGAGTCCGGTCATCTGAGGCGAAGCACATCTCGAGCTTGTCAATGCAACTTATACTTGTCCTTCAAGAGATTATATGCCTTCAAAAGCAATTGAAAGAGATCCGTGGCCCAAGAATCTTTGGGCTTATCAGGATGCAGTTGCACACTGAGCTTCAAGTAATGTCTCCGAACATCTTGAGCATTAGTAGCATGTAGTAGAGTTAGAGCCATGGTGCCCTTGTCCTTGGACTTCGGCAATAGTGATCCAACTTCAACCAATCTAGATCCCGGCACGGCTGAAATGTGGCATGGCACCCAAGGTGTAGGCGGAACGTTCATTGATAGGGAGGACGAAGAAGACGACGATGATGTGACCGGCGTTGCACGTGAAGCAAATTCGGGTGAAAAAGAGTGTGGCGACAATGAGGAGGCTTTAGTGGGTGAAATTGCATGGCATGTTTTTGACGCTGTTGATGAGGAGGAACGGTGTCTCCGTTTTGAAGGTGCGGAGGGTGAAGCATCATTGTCACGTACACGTTGCTTTCCTTTCCGTTCTAGTCTTTGTTGTCCGTGTTCATTTAGCAATGTTCGTGCTTCGGTAGCGGCGTTGATGAAAGTGTCTTCATCCAAGGCGGCTTGCAGCACCGTGTCAATGATATCCCCTTCCATTTCTTGCCTGTCGCGGGTGTCTATATCAGGCCTGTATGCTCACCGCCACCACACTCACCCACTCACCACCGGGGCCTTGCAAAACGGGCAAAACGGGCAAAACGGTGCAAAATGGTGCAAAACGGGTGCAAAACAGTGCAAAACGGTGCAAAACGGTGCAAAATGGGTGCAAAATGGGTGCAAAATGGATGCAAATCGATTGAATGGTCAAAAGCTAAGATGGGGAAATGGTGGTAGGATGGTGGGGTTGTGGTGGATGACAACATGAACAAGCCTCCCGGAAGATTGCATGCACATTGCAACACCATGGACATCATTTCCTTTGAGTATGCGGCTGCTATGAGGCATCCACGACGCCGTTGAATCCAAATGAGACATATGCTTTGTGCAAAGCATGCTGCATATTGTATTGCTTTTCTGAGCGCACATTTTTCCACATGGAAAAGGAGCGCTCCACGTCACACGAGGTGTGCGGAATGCACAAGGTTTGGATTGCATATGGATACATCATTGGTAGGCGGTCTTTCATGCTATCCCACCATTGGTGAATATCGAAATCACCGTTATCCGGGGCTGGGATTGTACTCGCGGCTCAGACTCAGACTCTGGTGACACACATGCAGGCATGCATTGCACAGATTTGCTTTCTCATGACACAAAGGGGGACATAAATAGGGTTTTCAAACAGTGCTGCACAACAGCACCCTTGTCACGAGGAATGCCTGCATGTACGTGCAAATTCTCTATCAGTGCATTTACAATGGCCTCAATTTGAGGCCGCCCAACTGGTAGAAGATTGGCAGGCTGCAACTGCCACGGTGGGTTCTTTTGAAAAATGCCTTGTTGCAGACACTTTTCACTCTTCAGTGGGGCTTCAAGAAGATCTCCCACTGCCTGCAACAAAAAAAAGTTCCCAAACAGAATTACGGTGCAAAACGGGTGCACAACGGGAGAAATGCAAAGCAAGACGTGGGGCAATTCCCAAAACGTGCCCATTGCAAAAAGCAACCTGAGTAACGTTGAAAACTGGTTCTTCGTCCATCTGGGGGTCTTCCTCAAGAACTGCTGCATTGGCCTCGTCACTGCCCGCCTCCGGGGGTGCTGCGTCTTCTACATCGGTGTGTAGCAACCTCTGTTGCTCCTCTGCAATCTTCTTTTTGGCCTCATCCCTCTTCCCAAGGCGCAAGACTCCAAGGGTTTTGTCCTCCACTTTCACATAGCTAGGGATCCTTGCACCAGAATACTCTGTTGGATGAAACACAATGCAACACGAAAATGCTATTTTTAGCACGTTTTTGCGTTCTTAAGGGACGGTACTGCACCTGTTTTCAATCCAGCGATGCCCACATCCTTTGCTTTGAAACGTGTCAACTTCCTTGAGGCATCATAACTAGTCCACCACTCCTGCTTGACTGCCCAACTGTTGTTCACAAAAAGTGAACCATTGTGTGCACAAAAACTTGGGGGATCCATAGCACTGCACAAAAGGGGGAAGCATGAGAACACTGCACCGTTGAGTCTGAGCCTGAGCCTGAATACAACCCCAGCCATGCAAGCAGTACAAGACACGCAAGAGAAGTCCCCTTCCCACGGTGTTATGAAAAACTACACACCACCACTCACCGACTGCAAAACGGGCAAAAATGGGAACTCACCGCACTCACCGAAAGGTCGGTGAGCTTACACCCCTGCTATATGTGTACCCGTACATTGCTTCTTGCGGGCTACCGGAGACGGTGTATTGATTGAACTTTTGCCACTCGAGTGGGGCTCGACAATGGATGCATCTTGTACATTCTCTTCTTCGCCGGCATTGCTAGGGTTATGCTTGCAACTTGCTTCATGCAGTCGACGATGATGCGTAGTGGTGAACGCTCGACCACATTGCCTGCTGCAAGCAAATCTTCCCTTTTTAGGCGACTTCTTGCATCCCTTGCGATGCATTCTCTTGTCGTGGCCTCTCATATCGTAGTCAATGTCCCATTCACGGTACATGGCCTTCAATAAGTTGCGAGCATTCTCATAGCTCGTTTGCAACATATATCGAACAACCAGGACTCTGGGAACAAGTGACTTCAATCGACTCCGCCAATCTTCCGGTGCCTCCTCACGGTTCCGCAAGCGAATGACACGAAGACCTGCGCCTGTGCGAACCCGGCTAATGCCCACGTAGAAGGCGTTGTACGTCAACGCAGGTAGGCTCTTGTCATCCACGACCAAGATGACTTTATCCACTGACCTACATTGCACCCCATGATATGTTGATCCAAAGGTCAATCGGAAGGGATGCGCGTGCGCGTACAAAGACCCACCGCCTTTGGCGCGCACAGCAATGTACCGATGAATGTTGATCTTGTGTTGCACTCGCATGAGAGGAACGACGACCTTTGATGCATCCTCATTTTGCATTCCACCTGCACTTCAGGCCGAAGCATCAATGGCAATGGTGACACAAACTGGTGGGAACTCAAGCATCACTATAGTACCAGCAGCTGCATCACAGATCTCTTGCCCTCTACTTTGCGCTTCATCGGCATGTAGGACAATGCTATGCAACCGTCCTTGGGTGCCGTTGGACAACCCTTTCTCTGGTCTTAAATTGCTTTTGAGGCAACAAGGTGCTTGTGGGACAAAGTATGCGGTCATGTCTTTCACCGTGTCATATGTGAAATTTGAATTGTGTCCAAACTTCTTTTCATCCTTGTCAACCATTGGCAACCTCCAAGCTACAATGGGCAATCCTTGAGCAATACCAAATCGGTGAAGCATTACTTCATTGACAACGTGAACCGTTTTTTGATCGGTACTAACAAGTGTGGTTTCTTGCCAAGTAGGGTCGTTGAATTCCTCCGGTGTGATTTCCACGATGCTATTGACGAATTCCATTCGTGTTTGCAGAGCAGTAGGGGTCCAATCTCGGAAGGCGGATACCGATGTAGCATATTGTGGATCCGTGGCACTATGTTGTTTCACGAGGCTCACCTCATCAAACTTTTGGAACAATTCCCGGCCAAATACATCATTCAAGTCTTGCCCAGCAACTTGGACTTTTACAGATGCAAATAATTCGGTTTGACCAACGGGCGTTAATTGCACAAAATCACCCATCAATACCACACTCATACCGCCAAATGGTTTATCTTGGCATTGCATGATCTCACAAAGGCGGCTATGAATATCCCGTAGCATGCGACAACCAACCATTGAGACCTCATCCACTATCAACACTTTGCAACCTTCAAAAAGCTTACGGAAGCGGTGCAACTTTGCCTTGTCGCTCTCACATTGAAGCGTGTCACTGTCTCCATCAAAAACAGCAAGGCCCAATGCATGATGGATGGTAGATCCTCTCGCCAAATTGCTTGCGGCGATTCCTGATGGGGCAACAAATCGCACAACGTTCCACCCAAACGTTTGCCGTAATCTTGCATGGATTTCCCGTGCCACCCAACTCTTTCCAGTCCCTCCGCCGGCATGCAGGAACACTAAAGGTGCAACTGGCTTTGCGGACGAGTCACAAGTGGCCTCCAACCTTACGTAATTTGTGATCCTGTCGATGATCTCTTCTTGATCCGGACTTCCTGTTGATCTTATGTGTGCATCGGATGTGGAAGAAACATCCGTTTCCGGTGACTCCTCCTCAGCCTTGATATCATCGAACACTCTTTGGGCATGGGAGTAAATGTCATCTCCATGTGGGAAATCATCATCATCGCCCAATGCATAGAGAAACTTTGTTTCCTTCTCCCGTGAGGCATGATTCATTGCCGGATTTGAGCCCAATTGCAAATTCAACGCTTCTTTGAGGATATCAAACTCCTCACTTCAAGACGCACGTCCCTTTTGGGTTGCGGTTTGGGCTCTTTGAATGGCTTCTTGCATTTCTTGCACCGATTCGGCGAATCTGCTATCCTTCACCTCCGCTCTTGTTTCCTTCAATTCCTCCATCTCCTTGGTTGCGTTGAAATTCACATCCAAAAGATGCCTCACATCCCAAATCTTTTGACAATGTTTTCGAATGTCATCCGCCAATGACTTTCGCAAGCGATCATAGTGCCCAATCTTTTTAAACCGGACAACCATGGAATGCCGACTGCGCTCCAAGTAACTTGCATGCGCACCGTTGCAATGTTCCTCCGATTGCAAATAATTGCTCCATGTGATCTTCGGCGGCTCTTCAATGTCCCACGGAACAAAATTGCACACGACAAACTCCGCCCATGCCTTCCTTGTGCGAGCACTACCATCCACACCGGGCCAGATAGGCATGCGCTTCCCTGCCAAGATAGGGCACCTAGATTGTGACACCAGGTATTGCACATAATTGCTATCATCAAGCACATGCCGGGGATGCAAAATCAAACATGGCGTTCTCGGGGCGTCCATCGCTGACTCCATCAGTAACTTCAATAGGGTCCGTTGCACGCTGTCGCTCTATTTTGATTAGACAATAGTACTCAAGAGCGCAAAGGGCCCTAAGCCGCTTCCCACGACAAGCATAATGGATGGCGGGCGTGACAGCAATTTGCTTGGCTTCGAATCCTTCACCCACAATGCAAAGATGCGCTCCGCATGACGCATCGGCATCTGATTGTGGCACATCCATTGTCAAGGAGTTGAGGTGTTCCATAAAAGTATTCTTGTCTTCTTCGTCATCCTCCGAAGACACTGTGCCATTGTCATTTGGAAACGCATGTGTTGACATTTGTGATGCCTGCATATCAACATGTGATGTTGCCAATGGGTCATCATCCACCACATCCGATGAAGATGAGAAAATGGATTGTGCATGGGCACCGACATTCTTCATGTTTGCTTCATGTTGCTCATCACTTTCACTCTCCCCGCCTCCACCTTCTAACATTCCACTGAATAGAGCAGGAAGGGCGGTTACAGTGCTCCAAGGATGCACGACTGCAAACTTGTGAGAGCAATGCCATGAGGGATACCCCAACAAGGAGACGGCTGCCATTTGCGCACTAAATTCCACCTTCTTGTCCAACGAATTGATGATGCGCTTTAGCAAGATGGCCTCCTTCTCTCCGGGTTGTGCAAACTTCGTGGTGTCCATTTTGTCCACCTCACGAGTCACTTGACAAATTGTGCTCAACACGTTGGCAATCCTTACCGGATTCTTGCTACAGTAACCAACAACGTATTTGGCCACAGCAACCAGCACGTCCTCACCTCCGAGGAATTGCACATTCGTGTTACTAGCATACAGGTAGGCCAAGAGTTTGTTGGTTTCAACCACACGTCCATCACAAGGATGTGGCCGTCGCAACTCCCATATGACGAGAACACAGCTCAACTTTTTATCATTGGCATCGAATTCCACCTCCGAATCATACATCCGGATGTTGTGCCTTCCCGAAGGCGTATGATACGCAACAAAGAAATGTGGTCGTGTGTCATTGTACCCTTCTCCGGCTGCACGAGGCAACCCAAAACGGCACCCGCTCTTTCCTCCCGGTGGTTTACCGCAACTAGCAATGAGACACCTGTGGATTTGAAGGTTGCCAAAGACCTTCAAGGCAAACTGTTCAATTTCCCGTGCCGCTTCATGGGGATCCGGCAATGGAAGCAAAAGTTGCTTCTCCTCTAGCATACGTGGGGCTTCGACTTTGTGCTTTAGCCTATGCTCAAAATCTTGGTGAATGTGGGCATCCAACGCAGCACATATTTGTTGATCCAACACCGCGGCAACGGCTTGCACCAGCTCGCTATTCCCCATTACCATGTCCAACAACCATGGGGAAATGCCACCCCAAAAGCGGCCATGGAAATGGAGAGAGCCTCGGCCTTGGCACTCGTAGCATGTGCGATGGGCCACGCATGTACCAAATAGACCCTTCTTTCGGTTGCACACCGCACGGTCTTTCTTGGTTTGCTTGGAACTCGGAAGACCTAGCAGAACCTCCAAGAAAGCCCGCACTTGTCGCTCAAAAATGCGTGCGGCGGCCACATGATTCTTGGATAATGCTTCAAATCGCCGCGAAACCTCCGGCAATGGAACAAGGGCTTGGCGATCACCCATTGACAAACAGAAAGACAAGTCGTTGACGATATCATTTGGTGCAACCGTGTAGAAGAGACTTGGAGGCCCACAGAACAACATCATACTATTCATCTTCCCCGTCACTGCATACCGCTCCGAAGTATTGAAGGGCACTGCTGCATGGCAAGTCCGCAACAAAGGCATGAATGTGTGCACAAGGTGTCGTGCTTCTTTTCCTTCGGGGTTTGCTTCAGCCTTCTTCAAATCTTCCTCAAGATTGGGCGTGTTGATGGCCGTCTCAAATGCCTTCATTCGATTGGGATTGGCATAAACGGCATCCCTAACGCTTCGCAATGCTGTGTGGTAGAACTTTTGATTAAAGAGCATTAAACAAAAGTCACGGGCTTCAGCAAACCGATTATCATATTGCAACAACATGTGCCTTGTATCCGCCTCCGAAACCCCACATGGCTGCTTAATACCACTTCCAAGCATAAACAACGAGGGAAAGGACAACGTCAAAAGACGGTCATTGGCCTCGAACTCATTCACGGCAACTTCTTCTCGTCGAACGATATTGTTACGACGGTCGGCTAGCCTTTCCTTGATAGATTGATGAACTTGTGGCACATCGTTCCCAACTCGATTCAATAATGATCCATCCGAGAGCATGACAGCATCCAATATTACCTCACCATCATCCAAGTCACCTTTTCTTGCTCCTGCAATGTCCGCACCGGATCGTTTTTCGGCTGCAATCACGTCCGGATGATCACCAATTGACATATTGTCAAACACACCTCTTGGAAACCAAGAACTTCAGGTGGTGCAACCTCCAAGATCTCGATGTTGGCATATTCCGGATTGATCACTGTAAAAATTCGCAACCATTGAACCAATCGACCCCATCGCGGTGTGAAGATTCGCTCTACTCGTTCTTTGCAATGTTGATCACGACGCATTGCTTCCGCATCACGGCGCGGTCCCACAAAAATGACCTTTGTACCCACAAGAGCCTCTACATCCGGTAGACGTGCTGCCAACACTTGAGGTCCATCATGCGGTACAGAAATGGCGTGGCCTCGAACACCCCACTGCGATGTTGCACCATTCTTGGCACTAACAAGCTTCACTGTGTTTACTGTCGTCCGCACTCGTCCCAACATACGCTCCTCTAAAACCGTTAACTCTGGTAAGTCATATCGCTTACCAAAATGCTTGCCACTAGCAATGGCATGTGGTGGCAATTGACCTTTCTTTGGATGGAACAAACTCCGACGGCATGAATTACACAATGGCACTACACCATTAGATACAAGATCATGGTGCAACCAATATAGCCTTGTGTCTTGTTCAAAGACCGCGGCATACTTGCGATACGCAATGGGAATCCCATGGTACCCTGAAACTTGTGCTGTGTCCGACCTTGAAAGGTCCAACTTGGATACCTCCACTTCCTTCACTTGTTGGAAGTCCCGCACTCCGCAGCACCCGCAAGATTGAATGTCCACGCATACTCCCACTTTTTTGTGCCACTCTTTCGCCAACCCCACCATATCCGCGGTGTCCACCTTCTCATCTAGTATAGCTCGCACCAAGGCCTCCAAAAACTCACAACTCTCCGAATTGGCTGCGGGTTGAACTGGGAATCTATCCATCCCGGTCTGCTCCCAGAACCCTCTTACAATCGAAGCAAGGGATGTGCCAACCTTTGATCCCGTAAACTCATCAGGTGACGGGCCTGCAACCGATTGCAGCATGGCTTCCTCTTCTTCATCCACAACGGAACCGGAGGGTTCTATCTCATCGCCTCTCGCCCACATGTATTGAATGGCTTGCGTTGACGGGCTTGCCAAGGTTTCGTGGGCATAATTCAAAGCACGCCGAACGGCCCCAGCTTGCCCTGCCCGTTGCTTATCCTCCTTAGCACCTGCTTGGCCCGCCCGCTGCTTGACCTCCTTAGGGCTAGCCTGTCCTGCCCGCTGTTTGTCGTCCTTGGACCCCGCTTGCCCTGCCCGCCGCTTGTCCTCCTTGGAGCCCGCTTGCCCTGCCCGCTGCTTGTCCTCTCGGGATGGCACCACACCACCCGCTTGCCCTGCCCGCTGCTTGTTCTCCTTGGAGCCCGCTTGCCCTGCGTGTTGCTTGTTCTCCTTGGAGCCCGCTTGCCCTGCGCGTTGCTTGTTCTCCTTGGAGCCCGCTTGCCCTGCCCGCTGCTTGTCCTCTCGGGATGCCACCACACCAACCGCTTGCCCTGCGCGCTGCTTGCTCTCCTTGGAGGCCGCTTGCCCTGCGTGTTGCTTGTTCTCCTTGGAGCCCGCTTGCCCTGCGCGCTGCTTGTTCTCCTTGGAGCCCGCTTGCCCTGCCCGCTGCTTGTCCTCTCGGGATGCCACCACACCAACCGCTTGCCCTGCGCGCTGCTTGCTCTCCTTGGAGGCCGCTTGCCCTGCGTGTTGCTTGTTCTCCTTGGAGCCCGCTTGCCCTGCGCGCTGCTTGTTCTCCTTGGAGCCCGCTTGCCCTGCCCGCTGCTTGTGCTCTCGGGATGGCACCACACCACCCGCTTGCCCTGCGCGCTGCTTGTTCTCCTTGGAGCCCGCTTGCCCTGCGTGTTGCTTGTTGTCCTTGGAGCCCGCTTGCCCTGCGCGCTGCTTGTTCTCCTTGGAGCCCGCTTGCCCTGCCCGCTGCTTGTCCTCTCGGGATGCCACCACACCACCCGCTTGCCATGCGCGCTGCTTGTTCTCCTTGGAACCCGCTTGCCCTGCCCGCTTTTTGTCCTCCTTAGATTGTGATGCGTTACAAGTGGAGCAAACAAAGCCTCGACTCTTCATTTTTTTGTATGTACGATCAAAGTTGGTGGTACAACCCCAACATTGCCATCGCATCACACAAATTGAGGAAATGAGGGAGTCATCTACATGCACGGCATTGTCCACAAGCACCCCTAACCAATCACATCCATATTCCGCCGCAAGTTGATGGCAATGCAACGTGGTGACGGATGGGCGACCATCTTTTCCTTTCGCATTCGCCTCTTTCTCTTGTGGTTGAGATTGTTTTGAACACTTGTGCTTTCCCGGACCAAACTTCTTCATGTTATCAAATCGTACATCCTTGGATTCTCCACAAGATGCACAAGTCCAACGCATGACCGCCTTGGCCTTCATGTCTTGGTTGTCTTGGTGTACCCACTTCCATCCCCATAGGTGAGCAACATCATGACAATCTTTTTCGGTGAGTGAAGGCGTAGGCACGTCTCCAAATGGAAAATACAATAATATCCACACCAAAAGGATGATGACGAAAAAACCAACTAAGCATCCAAAAAGGGGCACAAATTGGGAAGTAACCAGAGCATGGTGAGACATCATACGTGTTCCTCGTAGTTTGATTGCCGCAAGAAGGCCTACACGGCGACCAAGTACCCACATAACAGAGGAAATTTTGATGCCATGAGAAAGCCTACATGGCAACAAAGGCACACATGAGAAAGTGAACTCAACGAATGAACAATTGTACCGAGCGAGCATGGTCAAACAAAGTCAATTGGTCTGATTGCCGTGAGAAAGCCTACACGGCCACCAAGGTACGTACATAACAAACCGGTTGGAGGCCATGCTATGGTCCTAATGTGCGCTTTTGAACACTAACATACCCACATAACAAGCACGTTTTGATGCCATGAGAAAGCCTACATGGCAACAAAGGCACACATGACCAAGTGACTCAACGAATGAACAATTGTGCCGAGCGAGCATGGTCAAACAACAGCGAGCATGGTCAAACAAACACTAGTCATCATCATCAGACCAAGTCAATTAGTTTGATTGCCGTGAGAAAGCCTACACGGCCAGCAAGGAACGTACATAACAAACCGCTTGGATGCCATGAGAAAGCCTACATGGCAACAAAGGCACATATAGATCGCCAAATGTTGCGAGCAGCTTGCTCCTACCGTGTGCGCTCCTGAACACTAACTCAAAAACGCCCATTATTCACCCCAAATGGGACACGGAAAGACACCGCGGTGCACAAGAGGTCTTCTTTGTCACCCATTTGCATTCCTTTGACTGTCTAATCGTTGTGCAAGAACAACAGCGTTGATTGGAATCGCCTACTGGACAAACCAACGATCGTCCTGAGTTTTCAGGGCGATCGTCCCGAAAACAGCCTAAAAATCGCCATTTTTGGACTGGAAATCGGCCGTAGCGTGGGCTAGACGCCTCGAAATGCAACGAAACTTGGTTGTGGTGATGCGCCTTTGCTCCCCGGTTGTTTTGAGCTACTTGGATGCCGGTTTTGAGCCCTTGTGTGGTCACAAGGACTTTTGGACCGCCTGCTGCCGAGCTGCTTGCTCCTACCGTGTGCGCTCTTGAACACTAACTCAAAAACGCCCATTATTCACCACAAATGGACCGCGGGAAGACACCGCGGTGCAGAAGATGCCTTCTTGATCACCCATTTGCATTCCTTTAATTGTCTAATCGGTGTGCAAGAACAACAGTGTTGAGTGGAATCGCCTACTGGACAAACCAACGATCGTCCTGAGTTTTCATGACGATCGTGCTAAAAATACCCCAATAACGGCCATTTTTGGACACGAAATCGGCCCTGGCGTGGGCTAGACTACTCGAAAAGCAACTAAACTTGGTTGTGGTGATGCGCCTTTGCTCCCCGGTCGTTTTGAGCTATTTGGATGCCGGTTTTGAGCCCTTGTGTGGTCGCAAGGACTTTTGGACCGCCTGCTGCTTGCTGCTGCTGCTTGCTGCTGCTGCTTGCTATGCTGCTGCTAAAACGTGTTGCTCAGCCTTGGACCCTAAAAGGTAGTGTAAAACCTCGACAGGGTAAACCCAGCTCGGTAAAAATGTGTTGCTCAGCCTTGGGCCCTAAAAGGTGGTGTAAAACCTCGAGAGGGTAAACCCAGCTCGGTAATCAAGACTCGAACTAGGACCGAGCTCGGACCTACTCGTGCGTAACGCATTGGAAATCGCTGCGGAGGAAAGGCCGCTTGCTCGGCAGATGTGCTGCCACAGTCAGGACGATTTTCCTGAATCGCGGTTCAAAAACAGCTCATTTTCACCTCAAAATGGACCACGGTGTGGCACCACGGCATGTCACGCGCCTTATTGAACACCGAGTTGTGTTCCTTTGATACCCCATTTGCTATGGAAGAACAACGGCCCTCATTGCAAACACCCTCTTCACACAGCGGCGATCGGCCTCAGTTTTCATGACGATCATCCTGAAAAGGGCCGAAAAAGGGCCATTTTTGGACACGAAATCGGCCGTAGCGTGGGCTAGACGGCTTGAAATGCAACGAAACTTGGTTGTGGTGATGCGCCTTTGCTCCCCGGTGGTTTTGAGCTACTTGGATGCCGGTTTTGAGCCCTGGTGTGTTCGCAAGGACTTTTGGACCGCCTGCTGTTGTTGCTGCTGCTGTTGCTGCTGCTGCTGCTGCTGCTGCTGCTTCTGCTGCTGCTGCTGCTAGAACGTGTTGCTCATCCTTGGACCCCAAAAGGTGGTGTAAAACCTCGACAGGGTAAACCCAGCTCGGTTTTCAAGACTCGAAATAGGACCGAGCTGGGTCCTAGTCTTGCGTAACGCATTGGATATCACCGTTGAACAAAGACCGCTTGCTTTAGAGATATGCCTCCATGGTCAAGACGATCGTCCTGACCATGGGTCAAAAACAGCTCTTTTTCACCTCAAAATGGACCACGCCATGGTACATGCCGTATTGAACACCCATTTGCCATCATTTGATAGCCCAATCGGCACGGAAGAACAACGACCCTCATTGCAAACGCCGACTTGGCACACCGGCGATCTTCCTGAGTTTTTAAGACGATCGTCCTGAAAACAGCCCAAAAATGGCCATTTTTGGACACTAAATCGGCCGTACAACGGGCTACGGGGCTCCAAATGCAACGAAACTTGTTTGTGGTGATGCATGTTTGCTCCCCGTTCGTTTTCAGCAACTCGGATGCCGGTTTTGAGCCACCGTGTGGTCGCAAGGACTTTTGGACCACGTGCTTGATGCTGCTGTTGCTGCTTGCTCCTGCTGCTAAAACGTGTGGCTCACCCTTGGACCCTAAAAAGTGGTGTAAAACCTCGACAGGGTAAACCCAGCTCGGTAATCAAGACTCGAACTAGGACCGAGCTGGGTCCTAGTCTTGCGTAACGCATTGGAAATCGCTGCGGGGGAAAGGCCGCTTGCTTTGCAGATGTGCTGTCACAGTCAGGACGAATTTCCTGAATCGCGGTTCAAAAACGGCTCATTTTCACCTCAAAATGGACCACGGTGTCGCACCACGGCATGTCACGTGCCTTATTGGACACTGAGTTGTGTTCCTTTGATACCACAATTGCTATGGAAGAACAACGGCCCTTATTGCAAACGCCTTCTTAACACAGCGGCGATCGTCGTGAGTTTTCAAGATGATCGTCCTAAAAAGAGCTGAGAAAGGGCCATTTTTGGACACGAAATCGGCCGTAGGGTGTGCTAGACGGCTCGAAATGCAACGAAACTTGGTTGTGGTGATGCGCCTTTGCTCCCCGGTCGTTTTGAGCTACTTGGATGCCGGTTTTGAGGCCTCGTGTGGTCGCAAGGACTTTTGGACCGCCTGCTGCTTGCTGCTGCTGCTGCTGCTGCTGCTGCTGCTTCTGCTGCTGCTGCTGCTAAAACGTGTTGCTCATCCTTGGACCCTAAAAAGTGGTGTAAAACCTCGACAGGGTAAACCCAGCTCGGTAATCAAGACTCGAACTAGGACCGAGCTGGGTCCTAGCCTTGTGTAACACATTGGAGATCACCGTTGAACAAAGACGGCTTGCTTTAGAGATATGCCTCCATGGTGAGGACGATCGTCCTGAGGAGCGGGTCAAAAACAGCTCATTTTCACCTCAAAATGGACCATGGCATGGTACATGCTGTATTGAACACCCATTTGCCATCATTTGATAGCCCAATCGCCACGGAAGAACCACGACCCTCATTGGAAACGCCCACTTGACACAGCGGCGATCGTCCTGAGTTTTTGCGACGAACTTCCTGAAAAACAGCCCAAAAACGGCCATTTTTGGACACTAAGTCGGCCATAGAACGGGCTAGTCGGCTGGAAACGGCACGAAACTTGGTTGGGGTGATGCGCGTTTGCTCCCCGGTCGTTTTGGGCTATTTGGATGCTGTTTTGAGCCACGGTGTGGTCGCAAGGACTTTTGGACCGCCTGCTGCTTGCTGTTGCTGCTGCTGTTGCTGCTTGCTGCTTCTGCTGCTGTTCCTGCTAAAACGTGTTGCGCATCCTTGTACCCTAAAAGGTGGTGTAAAACCTCGACAGGGTAAACCCAGCTCGGTAATCAAGAGTCGCACAAGGACCGAGCTGGGTCCTAGTCTCGGGTAACGCATTGGAGATCACCGTTGAACAAAGACCGCTTGCTTTAGAGATATGCCTCCATGGTGAGGACAATCGTCCTGAGTAGCGTGTCAAAAACAGCTCATTTTCACCTCAAAATGGACCACGCCATGGCACATGCCGTATTGAACACCCATTTGCCATCATTTGATAGCCCAATCGCCATGGAAGAACAACGACCCTCATTGCAAACGCACACTTGACACACCGGCAATCGTCCTGAGTTTTCAAGACGATGGTCCCGAAAACAGCCCAAAAACGGCCATGTTTGGACACTAAATCGGCCGTAGAACGGGCTAGTTGGCTCGAAACGGCACGAAACTTGTTTGTGGTGATGCGCGTTTGCTCCCCGGTCGTTTTGAGCTACTTGGATGCCGGTTTTGAGCCACGGTGTGGTCGCAAGGACGTTTGGACCGCCTGCTGCTTGCTGCTACTGCTGCTGCTGCTGCTTGCTGCTGCTGCTGTTGCTGCTAAAATGTGTTGCTCAGCCTTGGACCCTAAAAGGTGGTGTAAAACCTCGACAGGGTAAACCCAGCTCGGTAATCAAGACTCGAACTAGGACCGAGCTGGGTCCTAGTCGTGCGTAACGCATTGGAAAGGCCGCTTGCTCGGCAGATGTGCTGCCACAGTCAAGACGATTTTCCTCGATCGCGGTTTAAAAAGGGCTCATTTTCACCTCAAAATGGACCACGGTGTGGCACCACGGCATGTCACGTGCCTTATTGAACACCGAGTTGTGTTCCTTTGATACCCTAATTGCTATGGAAGAACAACGGCCCTCATTGCAAACGCCCTCTTGACACAGCGGCGATCGTCCTGAGTTTTCAAGATGATCGCCTGCAGACAGCCGAGAAGGGGCCATTTTTGGACACGAAATCGGCCGTAGCGTGGGCTAGACGTGTCGAAATGCAACGAAGCTTGGTTGTGGTGATGCGCGTTTGCTCCCCGGTCGTTTTGAGCTATTTGGATGCCGTTTTGAGCCACGGTGTGGTCGCAAGGACGTTTGGACCGCCTGCTGCTTGCTGTTGTTGCTGCTGTTGCTGCTTGCTGCTTCTGCTGCTGTTGCTGCTAAAACGTGTTGCGCATCCTTGTACCCTAAAAGGTGGTGTAAAACCTCGACAGGGTAAACCCAGCTCGGTAATCAAGACTCGCACCAGGACCGAGCTGGGTCCTAGTCTCGGGTAACGCATTGGAGATCACCGTTGAACAAAGACCGCTTGCTTTAGAGATATGCCTCCATGGTCAGGACGATCGTCCTGAGTAGCGGGTCAAAAACAGCTCATTTTCACCTCAAAATGGACCACGCCATGGTACATGCCGTATTGAACACCCATTTGCCATCATTTTCTAGCCCAATCGCCATGAAAGAACAACGACCCGCATTGCAAACGCACACTTGACACGCCGGCAATCGTCCTGAGTTTTCAAGACGATGGTCCCGAAAACAGCCCAAAAACGGCCATGTTTGGACACTAAATCGGCCGTAGAACGGGCTAGTTGGCTCGAAACGGCACGAAACTTGTTTGTGGTGATGCGCGTTTGCTCCTCGGTCGTTTTGAGCTACTTGGATACCGGTTTTGAGCCACGGTGTGGTCGCAAGGACGTTTGGACCGCCTGCTGCTTGCTGCTACTGCTGCTGCTGCTGCTTGCTGCTGCTACTGTTGCTGCTAAAATGTGTTGCTCAGCCTTGGACCCTAAAAGGTGGTGTAAAACCTCGACAGGGTAAACCCAGCTCGGTAATCAAGACTCGAACTAGGACCGAGCTGGGTCCTAGTCGTGCGTAACGCATTGGAAAGGCCGCTTGCTCGGCAGATGTGCTGCCACAGTCAAGACGATTTTCCTCAATCGCGGTTTAAAAAGGGCTCATTTTCACCTCAAAATGGACCACGGTGTGGCACCACGGCATGTCACGTGCCTTATTGAACACCGAGTTGTGTTCCTTTGATACCCTAATTGCTATGGAAGAACAACGGCCCTCATTGCAAACGCCCTCTTGACACAGCGGCGATTGTTCTGAGTTTTCAAGATGATCGGCTGCAGACAGCCGAGAAAGGGCCATTTTTGGACACGAAATCGGCCGTAGCGTGGGCTAGACGTGTCGAAATGCAACGAAACTTGGTTGTGGTGATGCGCGTTTGCTCCCCGGACATTTTGAGCTATTTGGATGCCGTTTTGAGCCACGGTGTGGTCGCAAGGACTTTTGGACCGCCTGCTGCTTGCTGTTGTTGCTGCTGCTGCTGCTTGTTGCTTCTGCTGCTTGCTGCTTCTGCTGCTGTTGCTGCTAAAACGTGTAGCTCATCCTTGGACCCTAAAAGGTGGTGTAAAACCTCGACAGGGTAAACCCAGCTCGGTAATCAAGACTCGAACTAGCACCGAGCTAGGTCCTAGTCTCGGGTAACGCATTGGAGATCACCGTTGAACAAAGACCGCTTGCTTTAGAGATATGCCTCCATGGTCAGGAGGATGGTGCTGAGTAGCAGGTCAAAAACAGTTCATTTTCACCTCAAAATGGACCACGGCATGGTACATGCCGTATTGAACACCCATTTGCCATCATTTGATAGCCCAATCGCCATGGAAGAACAGCGACCCTCATTGCAAATGCCCACTTGACACACCGGCGCTCGTCCTGAGTTTTCAAGACGATCGTCCCGAAAACAGCCCAAAAACATCCATTTTTGGACACTAAATCGGCCATAGAACGGGCTAGTCGGCTCGAAACGGCACGAAACTTGTTTGTGGTGATGCGCGTTTGCTCCCTGTTCGTTTTGAGCTACTTGGATGCCGGTTTTGAGCCACTGTGTGGTCGCAAGGACTTTTGGACCGCGTGCTGCTTGCTGCTGCTGCTGCTGCTGCTGCTGCTCTTGCTGCTAAAATGTGCAGCTCAGCCTTGGCCCCTAAAAGGTGGTGTAAAACCTCGACGGGGTAAACCTAGGTCGGTAATCAAGACTCGAAGTAGGACCGAGCTGGGTCCTAGTCTTGCGTAACGCATTGGAAATCGCTGCGGAGGAAAGGCCGCTTGCTTTGCAGATGTGCTGTCACAGTCAGGACGATTTTCCTGAATCGCGGTTCAATAATGGCTCATTTTCACCTCAAAATGGACCACGGTGTGGCACCACGGCATGTCACGTGCCTTATTGAACACTGAGTTGTGTTCCTTTGATACCCCAATTGCTATGGAAGAACAACGGCCCTTATTGCAAACGCCCTCTTGACACAGCGGCGATCGGCCTGAGTTTTCAAGATGATTGTCCTGCAGATAGCCGAGAAAGGGCCATTTTTGGACACGAAATCGGCCGTAGCGTGGGCTAGATGGCTCGAAATGCAACGAAACTTGGTTGTGGTGATGCCCCTTTGCTCCCCGGTCGTTTTGAGCTACTTGGATGCTGGTTTTGAGCCCTCGTGTGGTCGCAAGGACTTTTGGTCCGCCTGCTGCTTGCTGCTACTGCTGTTGCTGCTGCTTGCTGCTGCTGCTGTTGCTGCTAAAATGTGTTGCTCACCCTTGGCCCCTAAAAGGTGGTGTAAAACCTCGACAGGGTAAACCCAGCTCGGTAATCAAGACTCGAACTAGGACCGAGCTGGGTCCTAGTCTTGCGTAACGAATTGGAAATCGCTGCGGAGGAAAGGCCGCTTGCTTTGCACATGTGCTGCCACAGTCAGGACGATTTTCCTGAATCGCGGTTCAAAAACGGCTCATTTTCACCTCAAAATGGACCACGGTGTGGCACCACGGCATGTCACGTGCCTTATTGAACACCGCGTTGTGTTCCTTTGATACCCCAATAGCTATGGAAGAACAACGTACCTTATTGCAAACACCCTCGTGACACAGCGCCGATCGTCTTGAGTTTTCAGGACGATCGTCCCGAAAACAGCCGAGAAAGGGCCATTTTTGGACACGAAATCGGCCGTCGCGTGGGCTAAACGGCTCGAAATGCAACGAAACTTGGTTGTGCTGATGCGCCTTTGCTCCCCGGTCGTTGTGAGCTACTTGGATGCTGGTTTTGAGCCCTCGTGTGGTCGCAAGGACTTTTGGACCGCCTGCTGCTTGCTGCTGCTGCTGCTGCTGCTGCTTGATGCTGCTGTTGTTGCTTCGAAAATCTGTTGCTCAGCCTTGGACCCTAAAAGGTGGTGTAAAACCTCGAGAGGGTAAACCCAGCTCGGTAATCAAGATTCGAACTAGGACCGAGCTGGGTCCTAGTCTTGCGTAACGCATTGGAAATCGCTGCGGAGGAAAGGCCGCTTGCTTTGCAGATGTGCTGTCACAGTCAGGACGATTTTCCTGAATCGCGGTTCAAAAACGGCTCATTTTCACCTCAAAATGGACCACGGTGTGGCACCACGGCATGTCACGTGCCTTATTGAACACTGAGTTGTGTTCCTTTGATACCCGAATTGCTATGGAAGAACAACGGCCCTCATTGCAAACGCCCTCTTGACACAGCGGCGATCGTCCTGAGTTTTCAAGATGATCGTCCTGCAAACAGCCGAGAAAGGGCCGTTTTTTGACACGAAATCGACCGTAGCGTGGGCTAGATGGCTCGAAATGCAACGAAATCTGTTTGTGGTGATGCGCCTTTGCTCCCCGGTCGTTTGAGCTACTTGGATGCTGGTTTTGAGCCCTCGTGTGGTCGCAAGGACTTTTGGACCGCCTGCTGCTTGCTGCTACTGCTGCTGCTGTTGCTGCTGTTGCTACTAAAATGTGTTGCTCACGCTTGGCCCCTAAAAGGTGGTGTAAAACCTCAACAGGGTAAACCCAGCTCGGTAATCAAGACTCGAACTATGACCGAGCTGGGTCCTAGTCTTGCGTAACGCATTGGAAATCGCTGCGGAGGAAAGGCCGCTTGCTTTGCACATGTGCTGCCACAGTCAGGATGATTTTCCTGAATCGCGGTTAAAAAACAGCTCATTTTCACCTCAAAATAGACCACGGCGTGGCACCACGGCATGTCACGTGCCTTATTGAACACCAAGTTGTGTTCCTTTGATACCCCAATAGCTATGGAAGAACAACGTACCTCATTGCAAACGCCCTCGTGACACAGCGGCGATCGTCCTGAGTTTTCAAGATGATTGTCCTCCAGACAGACCAGAAAGGGCCATTTTTGGACACGAAATCGGCCGTCGCGTGGGCTAGACGGCTCGAAATGCAACGAAACTTGGTTGTGGTGATGCGCCTTTGCTCCCCAATCGTTTTGAGCTACTTGGATGCTGGTTTTGAGCCCTCGTGTGGTCGCAAGGACTTTTGGTCCGCCCGCTGCTTGCTGCTGCTGCTGTTGCTACTGCTGCTGCTTGCTGCTGCTGCTGTTGCTGCTAAAATGTGTTGCTCACCCTTGGCCCCCAAGATGTGGTGTAAAACCTCAACAGGGTAAACCCAGCTCGGTAATCAAGACTCGAACTAAGACCGAGCTGGGTCCTAGTCTTGCGTAACGCATTGGAAATCGCTGCGGAGGAAAGGCCGCTTGCTTTGCAGATGTGCTGCCACAGTCAGGACGATTTTCCTGAATCGCGGTTCAAAAACGGCTCATTTTCACCTCAAAATGGACCACGGCGTGGCACCACGGCATGTCACGTGCCTTATTGAACACCGAGTTGTGTTCCTTTGATACCCCAATTGCTATGGAAGAACAACGGCCCTCATTGCAAACGCCCTCTTAACACAGCGGCGATCGTCCTGAGTTTTCAAGATGATTGTCCTGCAGACAGACGAGAAAGGGCCATTTTTGGACACAAAATCGGCCGTAGCGTGGGCTAGACGTGTCGAAATGCAACGAAACTTGGTTGTGGCGATGCGCCTTTGCTCCCCGGTCGTTTTGAGCTACATGGATGCCGGTTTTGAGCCCTAGTGTGGTCGCAAGGACTCTTGGACCGCCTGCTGCTTGCTGCTGCTGCTGCTGCTAAAACGTGTTGCTCATCCTTGGACCCTAAAAGGTGGTGTGAAACCTCGACAGGGTAAACCCAGCTCGGTAATCAGGAGTCGGACCAGGACCGAGCTGGGTTCTAGTCTTGCGTAACGCATTGGAGATCACCGTTGAACAAAGGCCGCTTGCTTTAGAGATATGCCTCCATGGTCAGGACGATCGTCCTGAGTAGCGGGTCAAAAACAGCTCTTTTTCACCTCAAAATGGACCATGGCATGGTACATGCCGCATTGAACACCCATTTGCCATCATTTGATAGCCCAATCGCCATGGAAGAACAACGACCCTCATTGCAAATGCCCACTTGACACACCGGCGATCGTCCTGGGTTTTCAAGACGATCGTCTTGAAAACAGCCCAAAAACGGCCATTTTTGAACACTAAATCGGCCATACAACGGGCTAGTCGGCTCGAAACGGCAGGAAACTTGTTTGTGGTGATGCGCGTTTGCTCCCCGTTCGTTTTGAGCTACTTGGATGCCGGTTTTGAGCCACTGTGTGGTCGCAAGGACTTTTGGACCGCCTGCTGCTTGCCGCTGCTGCTGCTGCTGCTGCTGCTTGCTGTTGCTGCTGTTGCTACTAAAATGTGTTGCTCACCCTTGGACCCTAAAAAGTGGTGTAAAACCTCGACAGGGTAAACCCGGCTCGGTAATCAAGACTCCAACTACGACCGAGCTGGGTCCTAGTCTTGCGTAACGCATTGGAAATCGCTGCGGAGGAAAGGCCGCTTGCTTTGCACATGTGCTGCCACAGTCAGGACGATTTTCCTGAATCGCGGTTCAAAAACGGCTCATTTTCACCTCAAAATGGACCACGGTGTGGCACCACGGCATGTCACGTGCCTTATTGAACACCGAGTTGTGTTTCTTTGATACCCCAAATGCTATGGAAGAACAATGTACCTCATTGCAAACGCCCTCGTGACAAAGCGGCGGTCGTCCTGAGTTTTCAGGACGATTGTCCTGCAGACAGCCCAAAAAGGGCCATTTTTGGACATGAAATCGGCCGTAGCGTGGGCTAGACGGCTCGAAATGCAACGAAACTTGGTTGTGGTGATGCGCCTTTGCTCCCAGGTCGTTTTGAGCTACTTGGATGCTGGTTTTGAGCCCTTGTGTGGTCGCAAGGACTTTTGGACCGCCCGCTGCTTGCTGCTGCTGCTGCTTGCTGCTGTTGCTGCTGCTGCTAAAACGTGTTGCTCATCCTTGGACCCTAAAAGGGGTGTAAAACCTCGACAGGGTGAACCCAGCTCGGTAATCAAGAGTCGGACTAGGACCGAGCTGGGTCTTAGTCTTGCGTAACGCATTGGAGATCACCGTTGAACAAAGACCGCTTGCGTTGAAGATGTGCCTCCATGGTTACGGCGATTGTCCTAAATTACGGCTCAAAAACGGCTCATTTTCACCTCAAAATGGACCACCGCGTGGCACCATGGCGTGGTACACGCCTTTTTGAACACCCATTTGCCATCATTTGATAGCCCAATTGCCATGGAAGAACAACGGCCCTCATCGGAAACACCTGCTTGGCGTAGCGGCGATCGTCTTGAACTTTCAGCACGATCGTCCTGAAAACAGCCAAAAACAGCCTAAAAACGGCCATTTTTGGACACTAAATCGGCCATAGAACGGGCTAGACGGCTCGAAATGGCACAAAACTTGCTTGTGGTGATGCGCATTTGGTCCCTGGTCGTTTTGAGCTACTTCGATGCCGATTTTGAGCCGCGGTGGAGTGGCAAGGACTTTTGGACCTTTTGCTTGCTGCTGCTTGCTGCTGCTGCTGCTGCTTGCTATCAAGACTCGAACTAGGACCGAGCTGGGTCCTAGTCTTGCGTAACGCATTGGAGGTCACCGTTAAAGAAAGACCGCTTGCTTTAGAGATGTGCCTCGACGGTCAGGACGATGGTCCTGAAACACGGCTCAAAAACAGCTCATTTTCACCTCAAAATGAACCACCGCGTGGCACCACGGCATGGCCAATGCCTGATTGAACACCCATTTGCCATCATTTGACAGCCCAATAGCCATGGAAGAACCACGGCCCTCATTGCAAACCCCCACTTGACACACCGGCGATCCTCCTCAACTTTGAGGACAATTGTCCTGAAAACAGCCCAAAAACGGTCATTTTGAGACACTAAATCGGCCGTAGAACGAGCTAGACGGCTCAAAACGCAACGAAACTTGTTTGTGGTGATGCGCGTTGGCTCCCCGGTCATTTTGAGCTACTTGGATGCCGGTTTTGAGCCACGGTGTGGTCGCAAGGACTTTTGGACCTTCTGCATGTTGCTGCTGCTGTTGATGCTAAAATGTGTTGCTCACCCTTGGCCCCTAAAAGGTGGTGTAAAACCTCGACAGGGTAAACCTAGCTCGGTAAAAATGTGTTGCTCACCCTTGGCTCAACACTCGAACTAGGACCGAGCTGGGTCCTAGTCTTGCGTAACCCATTGGAAATTCACCGTTGAGGAAAGACCGCTTGCTTTAGAGATGTGCCTCCATGGTTACGACGATTGTCCTAAAACACGGCTCAAAAACGGCTCATTTTCACCTCAAAATAGACCACCGTGTGGCAACACGGCGTGGTACACGCCTTATTGAACACCCATTTGCCATCCTTTGGTAGCCCAATCGCCATGAAAGAACAATGGCCCTCATCGGAAACACCTGCTTAGGGTAGCGGCGATCGTCCTGAACTTTCAGAACGATCGTCCTAGAAACAGCCGAAAACAGCCCAAAAACGGCCATTTTTGGGCACTAAATCGGCCGTAGAACGCGCTAGACGGCTCGAAATGCAACGAAACTTGTTTGTGGTGATGCGCATTTGCTCCCCGGCCATTTTGAGCTACTTGGATGCCGATTTTGAGCCACGGTGTGGTCGCAAGGACTCTTGGACCTTCTGCTTGCTGCTTGCTGCTTGGTGCTGCTGCTGCTGTTGCTGCTAAAATGTGTTGCTCACCCTTGGCCCCTAAAGGGTGGTGTAAAACCTCAACAGGGTAAACCCAGCTCGGTAATCAAGACTCGAACTAGGACCGAGTTGGGTCCTAGTCTTGCGTAACGCATTGGAACTCGCTGCGGAGGAAAGGCCGCTTGCTTTGCAGATGTGCTGCCACAGTCAGGACGATTTTCCTGAATCGCGGTCAAAAACGGCTCATTTTCACCTCAAAATGGACCACGGTGTGGCACCACGGCATGTCACGTGCCTTATTGAACACTGAATTGTGTTCCTTTGATACCCCAATTGCTATGGAAGAACAACGTACCTCATTGCAAACGCCCTCGTGACACAGCGGCGATCGTCGTGAGTTTCAGTACGAGCACTGCTTAAAGCACAGTGTACAGTTCACATCCAAACAACCCGTAATCAACGTAAATGCAGAATTGGGACAGTACCAGCTGCATTCCAAGCACCAAAAGCAATCGGATCACTGGTGAACGAATCAATGGTGAAAATTAATGGCTTGTTGTCTGGTTTGTGCTCCCGCTGAATGGGCATTTAGGACAGTACCAGCTCTGCTCGAAGCACGGTATTCAGTCCACAGCAAACGACCCGTAATCTTCATAAATGGAAAACTGGGAATGTACCAGCTCCATTCTAGGCACTGAAAGCAGTTGGATCACTGATGAACGAAACAATGGTGTTCCGTTTCTTTGCTGGTGCAGCACTGAACTAAAGTATGGGCCCAATGCTGCGGTGGACCATGGAACACGAAAAAGCTATCTTTACTGCGTTTTCATGTTGTGCCATGCCACCTTGTTGGTTGCCTCGTTCGCCAACTTGCATATCAGCTTTAGCACTCCTTCGTGCAAAGCCTTTCGTCAATTAGGGTTCGAACGTGCGAGCAGAGAAGATAAGGAGAGGTAGCAGACAAGTAAACCAAAGCACGACACATCCAGGCTGCTATTGCCGCTGCTTTAAATGCTGTGCATCTCTAATCCAAAGATGTGGATGGTCGCACGGGAAGAGTCCTACGGTATAGTCCTCGGATGGTCTACACTTCTCTTGGTGAGCCCAACACCCTCCACAAAACACTACCCTGGCCCAATCCACACATGTTTGCACTGCTTGGCATGGCTTTTTAACCTCGGATCATTATTTGGTCTACACCTGCCTTGGTGAGACCCACACCCTCCACAAAACAGTACCTTGGCACAGTCCACACATGTGTGCAGTGCTTGGCATGCGTTTTTGACCCCTAGAAATTATAGACGGACGGTCCACCCTTGCCTTGAGGAGCCCCACATCATACACAAAAACTAATGTGCCCGAATCCACACATCTCTGCAATGCTTGGCATGGTTTTGTGACCTCGGATCATTATTGACGGATGGTCTACCCTTGCCGTGATAAGCCCCACACCATCCACAAAACACTACCGTGGGCGAATCCACACATCTCTGCAGTGCTTGGCATGGTTTTGATAACCTCGAATCACCATTGACGAATGGCCTACCCGTTCCTTGGTGAGCCACACAGCATCCACAAAAAACTACCGTGGCCCAATCCACGCATCCTTGCAGTGCTTGGCATGGTTTTTTGACCTCCAATTGTTATTGACGGATGGTCTACACTTGCCTCGGTGAGCCCCACACCCTCCACAAAACACTACTGTGGCCCAATCCCCACATATCTGCAGTTCTTGGCATGGTGTTTTGACCTCCCATCAGTATTCACGGAAGGTCTACACTTGCCTTGCTGAGCCACGCACTCTCCACAAAACACTACCCTTGTCGAGTTCACACATGTGTGCAGTGCTTGGCATGGTTTTTAGACCTCGGATGAGTATTGACGGATGCTGTACACTTGCCTTGGTGAGCCCGAGACCCTCCACAAAACAGTACCCTGGCCCAGTCCACAGATGTCTGCAGTGCTTGGCATGGCTTTTTGACCTGGAATCATTATTGACGGATGGTCTACACTTGCCTTGGTGAGCCCCACACCATCCACAAAACACTACCGTGGCCCAATCCACACATATCTGCAGTGCTTGGCATGGTTTCTTGACCTCGAATCATCATTGACGGATGGTCTACACTTGCGTTGATGAGCCACAAACCATCCACAAAGAAATGCCGTGGGCCAATCCACACATATCTGCGATGCTTAGAATGCTTTTGTAACGTCGGATCATCATTGACCGACGGTGTACCCCCTCGGTAAGCCCCACACCATCCACAAAACACTGCCGTGGCCCAAACCACACATCCCGGCGGCGCTTGGCATGGTTTTTGGACCTCGAATAGGGATTGCCGGATGGTCTACACTTGCCATGGTGAGCCCCACAGCCTCCAGATAACACTACCGTGGCCCAGTCCACATATATGTGCGGGTCTTGGCATGGTTTTTGACCTCGAATCATTATTGACGGATGGTCTACACTTGCCTCGGGGAGCGCCAGGCCCTGCACAAGAGCGCCAGGCTGGCCCGGTCCACAAATGTCTGCCGTGCTTGGCATGGTTTCTTGACCTCGGATTGTTATTGATGGATGGTCTACAGTCGCTTTCGTGAGCCCCAAACCCTCCAGAAAACAGCACCTTGGCCCACCGTTGCTACACGCTAGAACACCAAATTTTGTTCTACCCTAGAACTGCTAGTCTACATGTTCTAACCTATAATGGTTGTCGCCTAGAACACCAATCGTTCTGGCCTGGACTGGTAGAATAGGTAGAAGACAGAAAACAAATTATTACAGTGGGTTTGGGGGTGCATGACAGACACACTCATAGCAACCAACACACTTTTGGCATGCATACACATATGTGCGCCCCTCCACCCCATACACACAGTTTTGCGGGGGCATATGCACAACACAACACACAACATATGATGTCAAGGGTGGGGAGGGTGGGTAAGAGGCCAACCACAAGCACCGCCAAATACCCCCTTGAGTGTCGAGCTATCACCCCGCCCCTCCCCTTTTTGTGGTTCGGTTTGTGGGGCTACTGTGCCTGGTGTGCTTGAGGTTGGGGAGGGTATCCATTACCTTTTTTGCAAGTGTGTTTTTGTTTTTTGAATTGGTTGACTTCAGAATTGAATTGACAAGTGCGTACACAGTGACACCAAGAGGTAGGTGTGTTAGTCCTTCCCTCCTCCCCGCCATGTGTGTCTGTGGTGTGGGGTTGTCTAGTGCACAGGTCCCCCCCGCCCAGCATCGTTTCTCTTATGAGGCCCATAGTGCCCCCTATCGTTTTTTCACAAAAAAATTTATGTCGCGCACAGAGCCTAGCCTCTCTACCGCGTAGCCAAGCGTAATGGAGGGGTGGTTCCCAACCAGGCTGTATGCGGAAGAGGAACGACACGCAATTGAGGGGTACGAAGCACCCAGGAGGGAACCATTTTGGGCCCCCACAGCATACCAGCACAGCAACTGTTTTTTTCCCATTTTGGAGGCCTAAAATACGGACAATGGACCAGCCCCACCATAAAACTATGTTTCACAGTCTGATATCACCAATGGAGCACGTATTTGGCAACAGCACGTGCTACGGTTGTTCTAGCACTCGTAGTATTGTGACGGCAATGATGACCTTATATGCACCGCCTGTGAAGAAGGTGTACCCTATCACAACACACAACAGCACCTGTATGAAAGGAGGGTGCAAAGTGGCATTGCTGAAAGGCTGGGCTCTGCAGAGCCCAAAAACATGGAATTCACTAAAAAAAGGGGGGGGGTAATAATACAGGGTTGTACACCAACACAACAATGAACAAGCACACAGGTAGTAACAAGGCGTGAAATAGGTAATTCCTATGGGCTGAGCTCTGCAAAACCCAGCTCCATAGAAACAACATAGAACACCCATGAATTACACTAATGATAAACAAGCCAGACCACCACTATCGAGATGACGGCAACACCGCAACCCTCTGAACACCGTGCAAATTAGACTAAGACGGTATGTCGGGCTTTGCACACCCCAACATTACAAAATTCGTCATATTTAGGGCCAAAACAATCAAATTTGAAAGGCTGGGCTCTGCAGAGCCCAAGTCAGTGCAAAATGAAAAATTGACCTCCTAATTCAATCATAAACACATGCAGTTACAAACAAAGCACCTCACTCACTGTCCCATGGATG
Organism: Eutreptiella sp. 'Long Island Sound 2002'; assembly: GCA_964036045.1. Lineage (NCBI taxonomy): Eukaryota > Euglenozoa > Euglenophyceae > Eutreptiales > Eutreptiaceae > Eutreptiella > Eutreptiella sp. 'Long Island Sound 2002'. The sequence goes on along the minus strand of OZ038379.1, from coordinate 145,586,910 downwards.
GAGCAGCTGTTTGGGATTGCACAGAACATGCCCACTCACACGTAGCCTTCACAAGTCCAACACAATCACACAATTGGTGTCAGTGGTCGTATCGCTGTGGCACACATGCACCTGTAAAAGGAGGTTCGTCGGTACACTAAACTGCACAGATGCTGAATGCAGCCAGACCTGTCCAAAACCTATCCACCAGAAAATCGTAATAGTAAACGGACTATGTGCTCCCCTTTCTAAATCTAAGAATATTGACCAGACGGAATTTGATACAAAATTTGAGCTGAAAAATGAAACAGGACTTTGTTGTGGTAGTGCCACGAGGCCAAGGGGCTACTGGCACATGAACACACCTGTAGAGTAGGCAGTGGAGCAGAGCACGATCGTGTGCATAGCTGGAGGACAAGTGCAGATGCCGTACACACACACCATGATGCTGAAACAGGCCACTATTGCGCTAATGTCCTAGGCACACGGTGATGTTAGGAGGAAGAAAACGTGTGCATAGGGCTTACACAAGGCACACGTAGAAATTGCAGGAGACACTGCGCTGGGATCTGCAGAGCCCAGCCATGTGGAATTCGAAATTTCAGGGGCGAGAATCAAAGTGACCACCTCTGCCAGCGCTGTGACTACTGCAGTGAACACACTCTTGTAGTATACAATACAGTACAATACAAACAATGGGTGCACACACACGCTCTGTTCCACGAGAACAGGAGTGCAAAAGAGAATTTCTCTCACTCCAAAACGGATGCTCTAGAGAATAGGGGTTGCAGTCAACAGCAGGCAATACACAGACAAACCGGGGTAGAGCCCAGCTCTGACAGAAACAAAAATGAATTACAGAAGAGGAGGCGAAGGAGACACTGTACACAACAAGCAATTGGTGGTCTGGGCCCACTGCAACTTGGGTTCTCCCAAGTCATCCCTCTCCATCAGCGAGCACCTTGGTGTGACGCCTCACTGACATCGCTCACTTCTTTGAGGGGCAAGCCGCAGCACCAACGGTCCAGTCGCTCAGTAGACGCACCACAGAGGTACAAGCAGTACTATACAACATTACGCAACACCAGTAACACACCGTAACCGGTATATTGCCCTCCAAACTGTTGCGGACCCAGTCATCGTCAAGCCGGCGTGCCCCTTGCCATGGGCTCCCACGGGAATGGCACCTGCGCACCGACTCAGATAACAAAGTCACCCACAGGTAAGCCCGAAATACCCAATGCACCGTCCACCCATCGGCACGTAGCAGTTGGTGCCAGCAACGTTACACATACGGAATCATTTCACGAGCTCAAATAGTGTAACACTTTCGGAATGTATGTGCTGCGAAAATCCACCGCCAGCAGTGCCAAATGCAACTGGGTACAACAATACATGCAGGAATACACACACAACATCACTAAGGGACACACTAAAAGACCTGATGCAGTCTATGCTGTCAACGCCAGTGCAAGTGCCCGTGCCAAATCATGCCCACATACAAAGGCACAATGGCATCGAGAGACAAATCAAAATGTGACAGTCCAAACACACATCAAATTGGCATTGAAGCACATTCTAGGCTCTGCAGGGCCTAGCAGTGTGAAACTTGCGATTGCAAGGGCCAAATATCTCCAAATTATGCACCCCGGCATCTGCCTCTTGGTCCCTTCAAAATCTAAAAACCATAACGCCCCGTAAATTGGCGTGTGCCAAATAAGAAATTGAGTCATCCCATTTAAATGCACCCCTGGCCATAATGAAGAGGGGATCAAAGGGTGCAAAATGGGGGGGAGATATGGCTTGGCCTTTGTGGAGCCCACAAAACCAAAAAAAACCTAACATATACCCCAAAAATCCTCATTCTAGGCATGCGAGGCCCTGCAAAGCCCAACCAAGTAGGAGTAGCCGATATGCACCTCAAATACCAATGGCACAACGGTTATGGTCCTATCACAAGGGTACTAAAATGACACGAAATGGGTGCAAAGTGGGGGAGAAATGTGCTGCGGTCTTTGTGAAGCGCAAACAACCAAAAAACGACAACACACACCGAATAAGTGCCCTTTCTAGGAAAGCTGGGCTCTGCAGAGCCCAGCCAATCTGAAATCCCGAATATGTACCTGAAACTACCAATTGCAGAAAACCAATTGTGCTATCATGAGGGTACTACCATGACCCCAAAGGGTGCAAAATGGGGGAAACATGTGGCATGGGCTCTATAGAGCCCGCACAACCAAAAAGGCATAATACACACCCCAGAAATATTTTTCTCAGAAAGCTGGGCTTTGCGTATCCCAGTCAACTGAAATCCCTAACACGCGCCTCAAAATACCAATGGCACAAGACCAATGCCACAAACGTTTGGATGGGGCACCACTCTCCCCATGCCTTTTTAAGTACCTGTGAGTGGCGAGCCGACACGGCCCAACCGAGCTCGGCTCTGCGCAGCCGAGCTCAACACCAAAATTCTAAGGTGACCTCAAAATGAATTGAGCATGACGCTTGGGGGTAGGGGGTTGCACTTTCAGGCACACCGATTCAGCCACGGGTGGCATATTGCACTGAACTCAATGGCGCATGTGTTATTTGACGTGCAAAAAAACAATTTTCTTTAAGCTGGTTTCCGCGGCACTCAGCTCATAGAAGTTTGTAATTTTTGAGTTGGTATATCCGTAGGGCGTGTGGCATGTTTGGTTAGCAGGCACACCTTCCATATGCACCCTTATTGTACTATTTTCCTTTAATTCTGGGCTCTGCAGCGCCTAGCCAAACGTGTCTTCCACCCCCATTTATCACAGGGCCAACACCATTGTCAACTTGTTGTGCTTTTTCAAGTATTGCCTCAGGATGTTACACAGCGGCGGAAGTGGCTGCTATAAAAGGGGCTGTTGCCGTTTTGGGTTGCAGTGGCCTAGCAATCATCGCAACCCTCAGCTTGCCGTGCCTGGGTCCCACACATCTGTTGACCCCATTGCCAGAAAATTTTTCGTATTTTGTACCCCCAAGGGGTAAAAATGTTGACGATGTTGCAGGGGTGGTGGGGACCACAAAACTACGGATTTTGGGGTTTCCCGCCCCAAAAATGTGATCTCTGGCACTTTAAAGTGCGCCACAACTGAAATCGCCCCCTTATCTCCATCTCCAAACGCCCAAATCCGTCTGCGCTCTGTGTGCATGCCGTTTTCTTTTTCGAAAAACCGATAGGGGGCACGATGGGGCACTATGGGCCTCCACATTTATTTAATTTTGTAAGCAATATTTAGTGTGATAATGTCAGCCTCGAAAAATTATCACTATAGGGCCAAGCATGACATTTCTTTTTTTTTTTGCACTTGGACCCCCACAACGCCCAAAACCAATCCCTAGAGGGGGTCTTCACCACCCACCATCCCTCCAAAATGCAAACAGTTGGGCTTGCTTGAAGTACTGTCGTAGGTGTCCATTCTGCGGGAGGAGGAGTCAGGGAACAGGGTGCAAGGAGCACAAGCACTTTCACCATTCATTCTTTCACCCGTGATTTCTTCACCATGGACCTGTTCACCATTGATTGGTTGACCCCTAATTCCATCTTCTTTGATTTGTTCACCCTTGATTCGTTCACCATTGGTTCGTTTACCAGTGATCCGACTGCTTTCAGTGGCTAGGATGGAGCTGGTACTATCCCAGTCCTGCATTTACGATGATTACTCCCGTATTTGCTGTGGATTGTACACTTTAGTTTGAGCAGAGCTGATACTGTTCCAGTTATCCATTCAACGGGAGGAGGCAGCAGAGTGCGGGGTGCAAAGAGCAAGAGCACTTTCACCATTGATTCGTTCACCGGTAATTTGTTCACCATTGATTCGTTAACCTGTGGTTGGATCTCCTTTGAATTGTTCACCATTGATTCGTTCACCATTGATTTGTTCACCAATGATCGGATTACTTTCAGTTCCTTGTATGGAGCTGGTACAATCCCCATTCCCCATTTACGATGATTACGGCTTGTTTGCCGTGGATTCTACACTGTGCTTTGAGCCGAGCTGGTATTGTCCTAGTTCTCCATTCAGCGGGGGAGGGAGGCGGGAGCACGGTGCAGGGTTTAGGATCTTTTTCACCATTGATCAAAGCACAACTGGTGCTGTCCTAGTTCCCCAATGAGCGGGAGCAGGAAGTAGGGAGAAGGCCATTGATTCGTTCACCATTGATTCGTTCACCAGTGATCCGACTTCTTTCCGTGCCTAGAATGGAGCTGGTAGTGTCACAGTTCTCCATTTGCGACGATTACAGCTTGTTTGATGTGCCCTGTACACTCTGCTTTGAATAGAGGTCGTACTATCCCAGTTCTCCATTCCGCGGTAGCAGGATGCAGGGACTAGGGTGCACGGAGCAGGAGCACTTTCACCATTGATTCGTTCACCGTAATTTGTTCACCATTGATTTGTTCACCATTGATGCGTTCACCGGTGATCCCAGTGCTTACAATGCCTGGAATGGAGCTGGTACTATCCCGGTTCTCCCTTTACCACGATTACGGCTGGTTTGCTGTGGATTGTGCATTGTGCTTTGTGCAGAGCTAGTACTCTCCTAGTTGCCCATTCAACGAGAGCAGGAAGCCGGAAGCAGGCCATTGATTATCTAACCATTGATTCGTTCACCAGTGATTCGACTGCTTTCAGTGCCTGGAATGGACCTGGTACGGTCACAGTTGTGCATTTGCGAAGATTACATTTTGTTATGTGCCCCGTACACTGTGCTTTGAATAGATCTCGTACTGTCCCAAATCTCCATTCAGCGAGAGCAAGAAGTAGGGCGCAGGGTGCAAGGAGCAGAAGCAGTTTCACCAATGATTTGTTCACCTGTGATTTGTCCACCATTGATGTGTTCACCGTTTATTCGTTCAATGGTGATCTGAGTGCTTTCAGTGCCTGGAATGGAGCTGGTACCTTCCCACTTCTCCATTTAGGATGATTACCACTTTGTTGTTGTGGACTATACACTGTGCTTTGAGCAGAGCTCGTACTATTCTAGTTCTCCATACAGTTCTCCATACAGCGGGAGCAGGGTGCAGGGAGCCGGAGCACATTCACCATTGATTCGTTCACCCGTGATTTGTTCACCATTGATTTGTTCACCATTGATTGGTTCGCTATTGATTCGGTCACTCGTGATTCGACTGCTTTTCGCGACTGGAATGGAGCTGGTAGTGTCCTAGTTCTCCATTTACAATCATTACGGCTTGTTTTCTGTGGATTCTACAGTGTGTTTTGAGCCGAGGTGGTATTGTCCCAGTTCTCCATGCAGCGGAAGGACAAAGCAGGGAGTAGGGTGTAGGGAGCACGAGCACTTTCACCATTGATTCGTTGACCCGTGATTTGTTCACCATTGATTTGTTCACCATTGATTTGTTCACCATTGATTCGTTCGCCTGTGATTTGATGTCCTTTGATTTGTTCACCATTCATTCGTTCACCATTGGTTCGTTCACCATTGATACCTTCAGTAGTGATCCGACCGCTTTCGGTGCCTGGAATGGACCTCGTACCGTCCCCTTTCTCCATTTGGGATGGTTACCGCTTGTTAGCTATGCAGTGTACAATGCGCTTTGAATAGAGCTCGTACTGTCCCAGTTCTCCATTCCGCGGGAGTAGGAAGCAGGGAATAGGGTGCAGGGAGCACGAGCGCTTTCATCATTGATTCATTCACCCCTGATGTGTTCACCATTGATTTGATCACCACTGATTGTTTCACCATTGATTTGTTCACCATGGATTCGTTCACCACTGATCCAAGTGCTTTCAATGCCTACAATGGAGCTGCCACTGTCCCACGTGTCCATTTACAATGATTACGGCTTGTTTGCTTTGGACCGTACATTGTGCTTTGAGCAAAGCTAGTACTGTCCCAGTTCTCCATTTAGCGGGAGCAGGAAGCGGGGAGCAGGGTGCCGATAGCATGAGCACGTTCACCATTGATTTTTTCACCCGTGATTTGTTCACCATTGATTCGTGACCCTGTGATTTGATCTCTGTTTATTTGTTCACCACTGATTTGATCACCATTGATTCGTTCACCATGGATTCTTTTACCACTGATCCGACTGCTGTAAGTACTCGAGGGGCTCGGCTTGGTGCTTGCGAACACCACACAATCCTCCGCATCCTCGCGAATACAACAAACCACGTCTTGCGGGGCCCAACCGGTGGTTTTCTTTCCCTTTGCCTTGTCCTTCGGTTTTGGAACGTGCGGCAAGATCCCCGCAACAAGGCTCGTAACGTCCGGGCTATTGGGATGGATCAAAACAGGCCAAAGTGCAGGACTAAGCATGAAGGTGGTGTGAACCAAGTCACTAACGAGCCCGGTCACATCTCTCCAAGAGCACTCCGCGGGACCTTGATACCACCAAACGTAGTCCCCGGGTTGAACTTGGCCCTCGCGGTACCCCGCCGATACGGATGGTCTCCTCCACTTCGGTAGCGGCCGCGGCGATAAGACGGGTGCCCAAGCGATCATTGGCTTCACGCAACCAACAACCTGTCCTAAAACAAGGCTCAAAAACCGCTCATTTTCACCTCAAAATAGACCACCGTGTGGCACCACGGCGTGGTACACGCCTTTTTGAACACCCATTTGCCATCCTTTGGTAGCCCAATCGCCATGAAAGAACAATGGCCCTCATCGGAAACACCTGCTTGGGGTAGCGGCGATCGTCCTGAACTTTCAGGACGATCGTCCTAAAAACAGCCGAAACCAGCCCAAAAACGGCCATTTTTGGGCACTAAATCGGCCGTAGAACGGGCTAAACAGCCTGAAACGGCACGAAACTTGTTTGTGGTAATGCGCATTCGCTCCCCGGCCATTTTGAGCTACTTGGATGCCGGTTTTGAGCCACGGTGTGGTCAGAAGGACTCTTGGACCTTCTGCTTGCTGCTTGCTGCTTGCTGCTGCTGCTGCTGTTGCTGCTAAAATGTGTAGCTCAGCTTGGCCCCTAAAAGGTGGTGTGAAACCTCGACAGGGTAAACCCAGCTCGGTAATCAAGACTCGAACTGAGACCGAGCTGGGTCCTAGTCGTGCGTAACGCATTGGAAATCACCGTTGAACAAAGACCACTTGCTTTAGAGATGTGCCTCCACAGTCAGGACGATCGTCCTGAGACACGGCTCAAAAACGGCTCATTTTCAACTCAAAATGGACCACCGTGTGGCACCACAGCATGGTACATGCCCGATTCAACACCCATTTGCCATCATTTGATAGCCCAATTGCTATGAAAGACCAACGGCCGTTATTGGAAAGACCTACTTGACACATCGGCGATCGTCCTGAGTTTTCAGGACGATCGTCCTGAAAACAGCCCCAAAACGGCCATTTTTGGACACAAATTTGGCCATAAAACGGGCTAGACGGCTCGAAACGGCTCGAGACCTGTTTGTGGTGATGCGTGTTTGCACCCCGGTCGTTTTGAGTCACTTGTATGCCGGTTTTGAGCCACGGTGCTGTTGCAAGGACTTTTGGAGCGCCCGCTAGCTGCTGCTTCTACTGCTCTTGCTGCTAAAACGTGTTGCTTACCCTTGGACCCTAAAAGGTGGTGTAAAACTTCGACAGGGTAAACCCAGCTCGGTAATCAAGACTCGAACTAGGACTGAGCTGGGTCCTAGTTTTGCACAACACATACAAAGCGCCTGGTACACAAATAAACACTCGAACTAGGACCGAGCTGGGTCCTAGTCTTGCGTAACGCATGGGAAATCACTGTTGAAGAAAGACCGCCTGCTTTAGAGATGTGCCTCCATGGTTACGGCGATTGTCCTTAAACGCGGCTGGAAAACGGCTCATTTTAACCTCAAAATGGACCACCGTGTGGCACCACGGCGTGGTACACGCCTTATTGAACACCCATTTGCCATCATTTCATAGCACAATCGCCATGGAAGAACAACGGCCCTCATTGCAAACGCCCACTTGACACACTGGCGATCGTCCTGAGTTTTCAGGACGATCGTCCTGAAAACAGCTCAAAAACGCCATTTTTGGACACTAAATCGGCCGTAGAATGGGCTAGACGGCTCAAAACGCAACGAAACTTGTTTCTGGTGATGCGTGTTTGCTCCCCGATCGTTTTGAGCTACTTGGATGCCCGTTTCGAGCCACGGTGTGGTCGCAAGGACTTTTGGACCGCCTGTTGCTGCTGCTTGCTGCTGCTGTTGCTGCTTGCTAAAACGTGTAGCTCAGCCTTGGCCCCTAAAAAGTGGTGTAAAACCTCGACAGGGTAAACCCAGCTTGGTAATCAAGACTCGAAGTAGGACCGAGTTGGGTCCTAGTCTTGTGCAACGCATTGGAGATCACCGTTGAAGAAAGCCCGCTTGCTTTAGAGATGTGCCTCCATGGTTACGACGATTGTCCTGAAACACGGCTCAATAACGGCTCATTTTTAGCTCAAAATGGACCACCGCGTGGCACCATGGCGTGGTACACGCCTTATTGAACACCCATTTGCCATCCTTTGATAGCCCAATCGCCATGAAAGAACAACGGCCCTCATCGGAAAACCTGCTTGGCGTAGCGGCGATCGTCCTGAACTTTCAGGACGATCGTCCTGAAAACGGCCGAAAACAACCTAAAAACGGCCATTTTTGGACACTAAATCGGCCGTAGAACGAGCTAGGCGGCTCGAAATGCAACGAAAACTGTTTGTGGTGATGCGTGTTTGCTCCCCAGTCGTTTTGAGCTACTTGGATGCTGGTTTTGAGCCCTCGTGTGGTCGCAAGGACTTTTGGACCTTCTGCTTGCTGCTGCTACTGCTGCTTGCTGCCGCTTGCTGCTGCTAAAACGTGTTGCTCACCCTTGGCCCCTAAAAAGTGGTGTAAAACCTCGACACGGTAAACCCAGCTCGGTAATCAAGACTCGCACTAGGACCGAGCTGGGTCCTAGTCTTGCGTAACGCATTGGAAATCACCGTTGAAGGCAGACCGCTTGCTTTAGAGATGTGCCTCCACGGTCAGGACGATCGTCGTGAAACACGGCTCAAAAACGGCTCATTTTCACCTGAAAATGGACCACCGTGTGACACCACGGCATGGTACATGCCGTATTGAACACCCATTTGCCATCTTTTGATAGCCCAATCGACATGGAAGAACAACGGCCCTCATTGCAAACGCCCACTTGACACACGGGCGATCGTCCGGACTTTGAGGACGATCGTCCTGAAAGCAGCCCAAAAACGGCCATTTTTGGACAGTAAATCGGCCGTAGAACGGGCTAGACGGCCCAAAACGCAACGAAACTTGTTCGCGGTGATGCGCCTTCGCTCCCCGGTTGTTTTGAGCTACTTGGATGCCGCTTCTGAGCCACGGTGTGGTCACAAAGACTTTTGGTCCTTCTGCCTCCTGCTGCTGCTGCTGCTGCTTGCTGCTGCTAAAACGAGTTGCTCACCCTTGGCCCCTAAAAGGCGGTGTAAAACCTCGACAGGGTAAACCCAACTTTGTAACCACCCATCACCCTTAGTTTTCAACACGATCGTCTCGAGTTTTCACGACGATCGTCTTGTAAAAAGCCCCAAAAGGGCCTTTTTTGGACACTAAACGGGCCATAGAACGGGCTAGACGGCTCGAAATGCAACGAAACCTGTTTGTGGTGATGTGCCTAGGCTCTCCGGTCGTTTTGAGCTAGTTGGATGCCGGTTTTCAGCCACGGTGCTGTCGCAAGGACTTTGGGATCGCCTGCTTGCTTGCATGCTGCTGCTGCTTGCTGGTGCTGCTGCTGCTGCTGCCAAAACGTGTTGCTCACCCTTGGCCCATAAAAGGTGGTGTAAACCCTCGACAGGGTAAACCCAGCTCGGTAAACATGCTTTACATACCTTGGCTGGTCATCTTAAGTGATCATGGTATCAAAAAAACAAGTTTCGATTTGGATTTCGATTTTTGAGCTGCCCAAAGTGAAAAATTGCAGCACGTTATGTACCCATCCCTTGGGAGACCCCCCCCCCCCTAGACCTAATATCCCAATGGGGTTAAAAACATGCAAATACGGCCCAAAACGTGCTTTACATACCTTGGATGGTCCTTTTAAGTGAACAAAATATGAAAAAAAAGTTTCCGAAACTTCCATTTTGGAGATGTCAAGGGTGAAGAATTGCATAAGCAGCTTGTGCACCAACCCATTCACTCATGTGAGCCATTATTGGTGGAAACGGTCATTTCGCGTCTTTCGCACGGGGTTGTGACCGCCCCCCAGCAACGGTAGAGATTGCAAAAAACGTCCTTTCGTATCCTAGTAGGCATATACTGTCACTACATCCCCACTCACACCCCCTAGGGTGGGTACCACAGGGTCATCGACGTCGCCAAAACCGCCAGCACAACAAAAATGGCTCAAAAGTGCATAAACTGCATTAGCGCTCGTCCCACTCCGCCCCATACAAAGCTCAGTCGGGAGTTGGAAATACTTTTCCGGCTCATAATCGAGCAAAACGAAAACAATCATGATTTTCGACCCAAAAACGGGGGGGTCATTTTTTCAACATTTTTGACCCCCCTACCAAACCCAGCCCTCCTCCAAAAGCCTCAAAAAAGTGGGTTTCAAGTGGGGGGGTCTACGGGGGGCCGGACCAAAAACTCATTGTGCATGCGTTGATTGGACAAAATAGTGATTTTACAAGGGGTTAAAGTAAAAATAAAGTAGGGTACGCGAAAAGGCCCGACAAGGCCCAAAATGGGGGGTGGGTATGTGGCGTTTTCCCCTATATACGCCTGCCCGGCTTTCATCTAACAACCTTTGGGAGGTCATTGTTATGGCGATTGGGAGCATGTACAAGTGGAGGAGGATAAAAACGTGTGAGAACCAACCATTTGTGGTTCAAAACACCAATTGACTTTGTGCTTACGTTGGCCTTTACTCCGCAATGGCGCATATCAGTAAAAAGTATGTGCAAAAAACCTGCATGTAGGTAAAATTGGACCAAAGAGGAAAGAGTATTTTCAAAATTCTATCGCCTTCGGCAAGTTTAGGCCGCAAAGAATCTACTCCAAGCAACACACACACAAAATAGCGAAAAACCGACATAAATACGGCCGAAAACATGCTTCACACAGCTTGGATGGTCAGTTTCAGTGATCACGGCATCACATCAATAAGTTTCGGAAACTTCCATTTTTGAGCTGCCCAAAGTGAAAAACCGCAGAAGCAGGTTATGTACCAATCCCTTGGGAGACACCCCCCCCCCCTTTGCGCCCAATACCCGAATAGGTTGAAAAACATGTAAATGTGGCCTAAAACATGCTTTACATACCTTGGATGATCATTTTACGAGATCAGGGTATCAAAAAGATAAGTTTGGAAAACTTCAATTTTTGAGCTGTCCAGGGTGAAAAACCGCATCAAAACCGCATCAGCAAGTTGTGTACCACAATACCAATCCCTTGGGAGCCCCCCCCCCCCCCCAGTGCGCCCAACACCCAAATAGGGTGAAAAACACATAAATACAGCCTAAAACATGCTTTACATACCTTGGATGCTCATTTTAGGTGATCAGGGTATCAAAAAAAAGTTTCAAAAACTTCGACTTTTGAGCTGCGCAGGGTGAAAAGGTGTAGAAGAAGGTTGTGTACCCATCCCTTGGGAGAGCCCCCCCTCACCCCCCCCGGAGCTAATACCCCAATTGGGTGAAAAACACGTAAATACGGCCTAAAACATGCTTTACACACCTTTGACTGTCATTTTTAGGTTATCACAACATCAAAAGAAAGGTTCCGAAACTTCGATTTTCGAGCTGTCAAGGGTGAAGAATTGCATAAGCAGGTTTTGCACCGGCCCATTCACTCATGTGAGCCATTATTGGTGGAAAAAGTAGTTTCGCGTCTTTCGCACGGGGTTGTGACCGCCCCTGAGCAAAGCTAGACATGGCAAGAAACGTCCTTTCGTATCCTAGTAGGCATATACTGTCACTACATCCCCACTCACACCCCTGAGGGTCGGTACCACGGGATCACCGAGGTCGCCAAAACCGCCACCACAACCAAAATGGCTCAAAAGTGCATAAAGTGCATTAGCGCTCGTCCCACTCCGTCCCGTACGAACCTCAGTTGGGACCCGGAAACAGTTTTTCGGCTGATCATGATTTTCGACCCAAAAAGGGGGGGGGTTATTTTTTCAATATTTTTGACCCCACCAAACCCCCTCCCTCCGCCATAAACCTCAAAAAAGTGGGCTTCAAGTCTGGGGGGGGGGGTTTACAAAGGTCCGGACAAAAAACACATTGGGGGATGCGTTTATTGGGTGAAAAAATGATTTTACAAGGGGTTAAATTAACAATTCAACCCCTTGAGGTAGGGTACGTGAAAAGGCCCAAAAAGGCCTAAAATGGGGGGGACTATGTGGCGTTTTCCCCTATATACGCCTACCTGGCTTTGATATAACAACCTCTGCGGGGTCATTTTTATGGCGATTGGGAGCATGTGCAAGTGGAGGAGGATGAGAACGTGTGAGAAAGAACCACTTGTGGTTCAAAGCACTAATTGACTTTGTGGTCACGTTGGCCTTTATTCCGCAATGGCGCATATCAGTAAAAACTATGTGCAAAAAACCTGCATGTAGGTAAAATTGCACCAAAGAGGAAAGAGTATTTTCAAAATTCTATCGCCTTCGGCAAGTTTACCTCGCAAAGAATCGACTCCACGCAAAACACACACGGCATCAGATCAATAAGTTTCGGAAAACTTCGATTTTTGAGCTGCCCAACCGCAGAAGCAGGTTATGTACCCATCCCTTGGGAGACACCCCCAGCCCCGGACCTAATACCCAATAGGGCATAAACACGTAAATACGGCCTAAAACATGCTGTACACACCTTTGATAGTCATTTTAGGTGACCACAACATCAAAAAGAAGTTTCAGAAACTTCGACTTTGGAGCTGTCAAGGGTGAAGAATTGCATAAGCTCGTCTTGCACCAGCGCATTCACTCATGTGAGCCATTATTGGTGGAAACGGTCATTTCGCCTCTTTGGCGCGGGTTGTGACTGCCCCTCAGCAAGGCTAGAGACTGCAAAAAACGTCCTTTCGTATCCTAGTGGGCATATACTATCACTACATCCCCACTCACACCCCTAAGGGCGGGTACCACGAGGGTCACCGAGGTCGCCAAAACCGCCAACACAACAAAAATGGCTGAAAAGTGCATAAGGTGCACTAGCGCTCGTCCCACTCCGCCCCATACAAACCTCAGTCGGGACCCGGAAACAGCTTTTGGGCTCAAAATCGAAAAAAAAAAAACATTAGTGATTTTCGACCCAAAAAAAGGGGGGGGGTCATTTTTTCAACCTTTTTGACCCGCCCACCAAAACCCCCCCTCCTTCAAAACCTCAAAAAAGTGGGTTTCAAGTGGGGGGGTCTACGGGGGGCCGGACCAAAAACTCATTGGGGATGCGTTTATTGGACAAAATAGTAATTTTACAAGGGGTTACATTAACAATTTAACCCCTTGGGGTAGGGGACGTGAATACGCCCAAAAAGGCCCAAATGGGGGGGGGGGGTATGTGGCGTTTTCGCCTATATACGCCTGCCTCGCTTTGATCTAACAACCTCTGCGAGGTCATTTTTATGGCGATTGGGAGCATGTGCAAGTGAAGGAGGATGAGAACGTGTGAGAAAGAACCATTTGTGGTTCAAAACACCAGTTGACTTTGTGCTGGCGTTGGCCTTTATTCCGCAATGGCGCATATCAGTAAAAAGTATGTGCAAAAAACTTGCATGTAGGTAAAATTGGACCAAAGAGGAAAGAGTATTTTCAAAATTCCATCGCCTTCGGCAAGATCACCTCGCAGAGAATCTACTCCAAGCACCACACACACAAAATAGGGGAAAACCGACATAAATACGGCCTAAAACATGCTTCGCACAGCTTGGATGGTCAGTTTCAGTGATCATGGCATCATATCAATAAGTTTCGGAACGTTCGATTTTTGAGCTGCCTAGGGTGAAAAACCGTAGAAGCAGGTTATGTACCAGTGCCTTGGGAGACACCCCCCCCTGCGCCCAATACCCGAAAAGGTTGAAAAACACTTAAATATGGCCTAAAACATGCTTTACATACCTTGGATGGTCATTTTACGTGATCAAGGTATCAAAGAAAATAAGTTTGGAAAACTTCGATTTTTGAGCTGTCCAGAGTGAAAAACCGCATCACCGGGTTGTGTACCACAATACCAATCCCTTGGGAGACCCCCACCCCTCCGTGCGCCCAATACCCAAATTGGGTGAAAAACACATAAATACAGCCTGAAAGATGCTTTACATACCTTGGATGGTTATTTTAGGTGATCAAGGTATCAAAAACAATTTCAAAAACTTCGATTTTTGAGATGCCTAGGGTGAAATGCTGTAGAAGCAGGCTGTGTACCCATCCCTTGGGAGACACCCCCCCCCCCGGACCCTATTACCCCAATAGGTCGAAAACCACGTAAATACGGCTTAAAACATGCTTTACACACCTTTGATGGTCATTTTAGGGTATCACAACATCAAAAAAAGTTTCGGTAACTTCGATTTTGGAGCCGTCAAGGGTGAAGAATTGCATAAGCCGGTTGTGCACCGGCGCATTCACTCAGGCTTGGGGGTACGAACCTGACATTACGGGCCGACGAGGACCCCAAAAATGGGCAAAAAGTTTCGCTGTTGGCCTCCGTGGCCAACAGTGAAACTCACAGAAAAATTCAATTTCCCAAAACCCCAGTGTGGGGCTCATATTTCATATTGTTTCACTGTCAGCAGTGAAACTCCTGCTGATGTGGAAGCATTGCGGTGTGGCAAACCGTATCCCCAGACCCCCCCCCGCCGCCTTCCATACAGTCTGCGGCGGTGGGCTGCAGTCATGCACGAACAACTTTCCCCTGTGACAAAGACGTGTATGTAAACATGCAACACAAAACACAGGCACGGTACGTGTACGCACGGTGTCGCTGCATGTGTTGTAAAACTGTCCTTGTGATGCAACACTCTGGAACTGGCAAATCACACCAGCATGGCAGACACTTTCACTGTTAACAGTGAAACACATCTTTATAATGCACTTAGAGGTGCCACCTGGAAAAAGCAGATGGAAAATTAAAAAAAAAATAGCAGGTAGAAAATAAAAACTTTGTGCCTGCTCTCAGCTGCGAGCAGTCAACAGATACACAATGCGGGTGATGCAACAACACCCCAAGACAGCGGTTGGAGGGCAAAATTTATGGCTTATAACCGAGTGTTGTTGTCTGTTGGAAAACAAAAGCTGAAATGAGGGCAGTGCACTGCCCAATGAAACAGTATATCATCACAGAGCAGAACAACGAATGATAGTCTCAGGCATTTCAGCCACAGAGGCCATGGTGGCAGTGAGACTCGGTGCTGCAGTCAACGGTACAATGTGATGAACCAGCAAACCGGCAAGTGTTTAAAGGACAACAACAGTACAAACAGAAGCAGCTACCAGAACAGCACAACTGACAAGTCCTCCCATTCAGCCTACTGCTTTGCACTGCAGATCCTCCGGGAAGCGTGCTGAAGCTGCGCCACACTGGGGATGGTCACGGCCGGGGCTTTGGATTTGCGTTTCATCCCTAGGGCTCTTCGTCCACTACGTCCCACGTTGTTGGCAGCCTCCATCTGCGCTGCAATTGCCTGCTGCTGGCCCTTGTCGATATTGAGTTTAGGTACAAAGACAGTGTTCCACGGTGGAGGCATTGCCAATCAGAGCCAGAAAATGACAAGGAAAAAGGAAACCTCGGCCCAAGAAAGCGGCCGGGAACATTTTTCCTTTGGATATATTCATGTACCTGCCGGATAGAAACTGGGAAGAGGTCAGTGCGTTGGAATTCAGCCTGAGGTACGTAAACAGCTTAGCATCAAAGCAGAGAGCTTGGGTAAGAGAGAAGTGGTAAGAAAAAACTCAGCTCTGCTTTCATGCCGTGTGCACACACATATTAGGGTTGCATGGTGTTTCACTGTTAACAGTGAAAGTGCACTGCAACGAACTAGCCGAAAGGCACACGGTGCTACGATGACAAGCCTTGGCCTAAACGTGGTGGCAAAATCATTAGAAGTGTAGGCACTCTTAGCGCCACACGTAGTAGCCATTGTACCACACTACCTCAGGTACTTGTACCGGACGCATCAAAAATCGGTCCGCCGTCATGTAGGTTGGTTGTAGTGCCTCATTCACTATTGTTTTTGTGTTGGGAGCAAAGGGCTATCATCTTCCACACTATGCATCCTGCTTCACCTCCGGGCGCACCTGCTGTACCTCAAGTACCTCAAGGACCGGGAAAAGGTCGGGGGCCAGGACAAGGACACGGACCAGAGGGACAGGGCCGGCAATTGCCTCCCGGTGTGCTCACTGTCAATCAAAGTGAGCGTGTCACCACAATTCAATGTGTTGGGTACCATCCCAAAATCTCTTTCGATATCAGTATGAGCGGGGTGTCCATTGTTATCGACATGCCCCTGGGCAAAACGTGAGTTTGAGTGTATCAAACTTCTGTTACAATTTGGGTGTGTGGGTGGGTTCAATCCAACAAGAACCTGGTCCTCAAGCAACCCCAAAATGACCCCCCCCCCCGGCCTCCCCATCGTTAAGCAAATGGCTGGCTGAGAGCATTGTGTTTGCAAATGTCTTCTGAGATCCACTGGCCCCATGCTCCTCTCCCCTAAGTTGGTGCGTTCAGCCAAACCGAGCCCCTCCGATGTGCTATGGGATGTCATTTGCATTTGCCTTTGCATTCTAGTGGGGACTCATGCATGTGAATACAGAAGTAGGTAGTGTCGCTGTCAACAGCGAAACTACCTGCATCTGTTGACTACAACGGGGAGGTTCTGTGTTTTAGCAATTGTGTGCCTGTACAACGTTTGCATGTTCCAACATGTAGAGCGGACCATGCATCCTAATACAGACGCAGTTAGCTTCACTGTCAGCGGTGAAACTACTTGTAGCTGGTGACTAAAACAGGGAGTTCCTGTGTGCTTTCCAATGTGTGCCTGTAAAATTATTGCTAATGTTTGGCCAATACTTAGCACGGGGTTTCACTGTCGACAGTGAAACTACTTGATCATGTTCTGCTTTGTCACCTGTTTCTCTACTTGCTCTAGCTGCACAGAGGCTGCAATGGCCCACACTGATGCATCCACATTTAGTTTGCGGGGCTTTTGCTCGGGGGGTATGCAACTTGTGCACCTTGCTTGACCGTGGTGACGCCTACCAAGATGGGAATTCATTAGCACTGCACAAATCTGACGAGTGGGGAACCCCATACTGCACCACTAAACAACAATGTAAATATCGAGAATTGATGATTGCTAAGTGTGACACCATGAAAAGCGGTGTATGGACTTTGGAGACAGGTGGTACAGGGTAAACACAAGCCATTTAGTCGTATTGGGCAAATGAAACTCATGCAAATGAAATGAGATGCCCCTGACAACAAGGTGAGTGGATTTTTGTGAAGTCACAATTTCACTGTTGACAGTGAAACCCCCCCATGAAAAGGGCCTTAGAACGGCCAGTTTTGTCCAATTTCGCTTGCTTTTTCGGTACTTTTCACGTACCACGTTTCTCCATAGTACCGTATGGAATGGCATTCATCACGCAATTGCACTTTGTTGCACAGGGTACCGAAATGGTGGAGAGTGGTGCAACATAAAGAGGTAAGGCACATGCCACGGCGCCAAATGACAGTGGTACTGATGTACGAAAAGGGGAATCATGGCCGTAAATCGTTAGAGAACGGGCTAGGCAAAGCACAAGATGGCATTCATTACACAGTTCTTCATTTGACTTGGTGGTTGTAAGGTCCGTTGTCACAGGTGACCCGCCTGGCATTGCAAGTCAAGACCGGTAGCCCCCCGTGATAACGAACCCCTATCCGCCAGCCACCAGGTTTGTTTAAAAGCATGCATGCCTAACCACTTCCTGTCTTGTTGTTTGTTGTGACCGGTGGGAGACGGACCGCGTAAGCAGGCACTCATAAGCGGACGGCCGTGTGGACGGCACCCACTATCTTGGCAAC
Source organism: Eutreptiella sp. 'Long Island Sound 2002' (assembly GCA_964036045.1). NCBI lineage: Eukaryota > Euglenozoa > Euglenophyceae > Eutreptiales > Eutreptiaceae > Eutreptiella > Eutreptiella sp. 'Long Island Sound 2002'. The sequence goes on along the minus strand of OZ038379.1, from coordinate 145,568,912 downwards.
AGTTTGACTTTCAACAGCGAAGCTGTTGAACACCTCTTACTACCACGGTTTTATCCGAGCACCCACGCAGACCACAATATCACCAGTAGTTTCACCTCAACAGTGAAACTACTTCCGGACATCGAGTGAGTACACATGGTTCTTGTACTTATGTGTCCCTGTGCTTTCTTGTGGTTGTGTTGGGTGGGGGGATAGTGAGGTGCCAGGTGAGGATCTTATCCCCCCAAATGTGCCTGCATTCACTCTGTTGTCCACCTGCCTTTCACGTGGGAAGCATGCAGAGCACTAGAGCACACAGACGTTCACTGTCCAAAGTGAAACCACTTGCAGCCACTTCCTCTTAGCACCACGTGTTGTATTTCACCCTCTGTACAAGTTCTACGATTTTGCTATTCTGGTGACTGACACCTTTTCATAATTGAGTTTCACTGTCAACAATGAAACCACTGGTTGCCGTGTGCTCGTTCTGTCTGTATGTGACCAGAAGATTCCTCTACCCCATTTCCGGTTCCGGATTTTTGTAGCCCCCGCCCCCCGACCCCCCCCCAAAAAAAATTCACTCTTTTTAGTGCTATATTTTTCAGAACCGGGTACCACTGCCATACCTACAGCATTATGACAAGTAGTTTCACTGTTAATAGTGAAACTACTTGAAGCTAGATACCATACTTACCGCACTATGGCAAGCAATTTCACTGTTAATAGTGAAATTACCTAAAGCCACTTGCAGGCATTGACTGTTCCCGGGAGGTTTTGTAGTTCGCTGCCTATGCAAATATGGGTACTTTGACGGTTGACACTTTTTGAGAACGGAGTTTCACTGTCAACAGTGAAACCACTAGTTGCCTGATGTTTGTCTTACCTGTCTGTAAACTTCCCGTGATACCTCAGAAATTGCCGGTACAGAGCAGGAAGAAGGAAGTAGGTGGACACATAAGTACCACGTTCCCACTTGCTTCGGGTAGTTTTACTTTTAACGGTGAAACTTCTTGTAATAATGCAGTGGGTATGTTTGGTACGGGAGTTTCACAGTTAACAGTGAAACTCCTTGCCATAATGTGTTGAGTATGGCCGACGTGCGTTGACTGTAGTACAAGGTGGGACCGTGGTCTAGTGGTCAAATGACACGCTATAGGGTTATCACTGTCACAAATTCGAATCCCTGTGGGCTGCAGACCGGGCCACCGCCTCTTTTTGGGGCCGGCAGCAACATAAGAAACTAACTACGTGTGTATGCATAGCGCGTGCCCAACAGTGTATTAGCAATATGTGCCTCACTAGCAGGGGACAAGTCCCGGGATGCAGTTTCACTGTCAACAGTGAAACACGTGATTATAATGCAGAATAAACCGCAACGAACCGAAACGGCAACAACTATAACCCTGTCTATGGAATGGAAGTGTCGGAGGAACACTAAGTGGCCGTGAAGGTAAAGGTAATGTTAAGGATGGAAGGGTAATGTCAACAGATATAAACTCAGGTATTTTCAAGAGTTACAACAAATTTCAGCGTGAAATCCCACTTTTACAATGATAAGAATACATTGGTATAGGGTACAACACGCAATACGCTGTGCGGAAAAACAGTGGGCAGACAGCCACTGTCCGCCGTGGGACAAGGGCCATAGTTTCCCATACTGTTGTGTCAATGGGTAAACAGGGAATACGAGGAGTGTTTGTTTTTTTTCGGAAAGGCCTTAAAAAACCAAACCGGAAAAGTGGCCGGACCGTTGTCTGGTCCAGTAGTTACCACCCTCGTCTCGTACGTGTGGGAGCCGGGTTTGATTCCCAGTAGACCCCCCAACCAGCCGCCATGGTGCATACCGCCCCACCACCTCGCCACCCAGCAGGCATGGTAAATGCCCCGTTGTAGGGGCGGTAACGCTACTAGCACAACCAAACCGGTCGTTGTTGGACATGTTTTTGTAGTGTATAGGTGACCAAGTGGTGAAACACCGGATTTTTGGCCCGGATGCATGGTACTTTCACTGTCAACAGTGAAACTCTTCCTCCCTCTGGAGCATACCAATTGATGTGAAAGACTAGAGGGGTCTGGCACAACTTTGTTCATGCCTCCAGGTCCTGATGGGGTACCTTTCCTACCACTAATAAGCAAACTCAGGTGCTCACTTAATCCACCGCACCCAAAGTGAACCACCACCACCACCCAAGGGCGGGGGGTTTGTAGACACGTGTAAGTGGTTCGGTACGGCCCAGATTGTCGTGTAGCATGGACCTTGCCCACGGGTTTCACTGGTAACAGTGAAACCATGGGAGGTTAGGGAGTCAAAACTTGATTTCAAAAAACAGCGCTGGTCAAAAACTGGTGTTTTCGGAAATCTAATGAATGTTTGAGGGTTTGTGGTCATTTTTTTTGAAACTACCTATCCCGGGTGGGGGCTGACACCTTGGGATGTCAGGTTCGTACCCCGAAGTCAGGTGAGCTATTATTGGTGGAAACAGTCATTTCGCGTCTTTCGCACGGGTTGTGACCGCAACTCACCAAGGCTAGAGACTGCAAAAAACCTCCTTTCGTATCTTAGTAGGCATATACTATCACTACATCCCCACTCACACCCCTGAGGGTGGCCACCACGGGGTCACCGAGGTCGCCAAAACCGCCAACACAACAAAAATGGCTGAAATGTGCATAAACTGCATCAGCGCTCGTCCCACTCCGCCCCATGCAAATCTCAGTCGGCACCTGGAAACACTTTGTCGGTTCAAAATCGAAAAAAAACCATAAAATTCATGATATTCGACCCAAAAAAAGGGGGGTCTTCTTTTCAACATGTTTGACCCCCCCCACCGAACCCCCCCCTCCCTCAAAACCTCAAAAAAGTGGGTTTCAAGTGGGGAGGTCTACGGAGGTTCGGACCAAAAACTCATTGGGGGATGCGTTTATTGGACAAAATAGTAATTTTACAAGGGGTTAAATTAACAATTCAACCCCTTGGGGTAGGGAATGCCAATAGGCCCAAGAAGGCCCAAAATGGGGGGGGGTTATGTGGCGTTTTCGCCTATATACGCCTGCCTCGCTTTGATCTAACAACCTGTGCGAGGCCATATTTATGGCGATTGGGAGCATGTGCAAGTGAAGGAGGATGAGAACGTGCGAGAAAGAACCATTTGTGGTTCAAAACACCAATTGACTTTGTGCTTGCGTTGGCCTTTATTCCGCAATGGCGCATATCAGTAAAAACTATGTGCAAAAAACTTGCATGTAGGTAAAATTGGACCAAAGAGGAAATAGTATTTTCAAAATTCTATCGCCTTCGGCAAGTTCACCTCGCAGAGAATCTACTCCAAGCAACACACACACAAAATAGGGAAAAACCGACATAAATACGGCCCAAAACATGCTTCACAGAGCTTGGATGGTCAGTTTCAGTGATCACGGCATCACATCAATAAATTTCGAAAATTTCGACTTCTGAGCTGCCCAAGGTGAAAACCCGCAGAAGCACGTTATGTACCAATCCCTTGGGAGACCCCCCCCCCCCGCGCCCAATACCCGAATAGGTTAAAAAACACGTAAATATGGCCTAAAACATGCTTTACATACCTTGGATGATCATTTTACGCGATCAAGGTATCAAAAAAAAAGAGTTTCGAAACCTTCAATTTTTGAGCAGCCCGGGGTGAAAAACTGCATCAGCAGGTTGTGTACCCATCCCTTGGGAGACCCCCGCCCCCCCCCCCCCCCGTACACGTAAATACGGCCTAAAACATGCTATACATACTTTGAATGGTCATTGTACGTGATCAAGGTGTCAAAAAAATAAGTTTGAAAACTTCGATTTTGGAGCTGTCCAGAGTGAAAAACCGCATCACCGGGTCGTGTACCATTATACCAATCCCTTGGGGGAACCCCCCCCCCCCTTCCGTGCGCCCAATATCGAAATGGGGTGAAAAACACATAAATACAGGCTAAAACATGCTTTACATACCTTGGATTCTTATTTGGGGTGATCAGGGTATCAAAAAAGAGTTTTGAAAACTTCGATTTTTGCGCTGCCCAGGGTGAAAAGCTGTAGAAGCAGGTTGTGTACCCATCCCTTGGGAGACCCCCCCCCGGACCCTATTACCCCAATAGGGTGAAAAACATGTAAATACAGCGTAAAACATGCTTTACACACCTTTGATTATCATTTTAGGTTATCACAGCATCAAAAAAAAGTTTCGGAAACTTCGACTTTGGAGCTGTCAAGGGTGAAAAATTGCCGCCCCTCAGCAAGGCTAGAGAGTGCAAAACACGTCGTTTCGTATCCTAATAGGCATATACTGTCACTACATCCCCACTCACACCCCAAGGGTGGGTACCACGGGGTCACCGAGGTCGCCAAAAACCGCCAACACAACAAAAATGGCTGAAAAGTGCATACAGTGCATGAGCGCTCGTCCCACTCCGCCCCATACAAACCCTAGTAGGGACCCGGAAACACTTTGTCGGCTCAAAATCGAAAAACCAAAAAATGCATGATTTAGGACACCAAAAAGGGGGGGTTCATTTTTAAACATTTTTGACCCTCAAAACCTCAAAAAAGTGGGCTTGAAGTGGGGGGGTCTACGGGGGGCCGGACCAAAAACTCATTGGGGATGCGTTTATTGGACAAAATAATGATTTTACAAGGGGTTAAATTAACAATTTAACCCCTTGAGATAAGGTACGCGAATAGGCCCAAAAAGGCCCAAAATGGGGGGGTATGTGGCGTTTTCCCCTATACTTAGGAGGCCCATAGTGCCCCCTATCGTTTTTTTCAAAAAAAAAAAATTCATGTCCTGCACAGAGCCTAGCCTCTCTGCTGCATAGCCAAGCGTAACGGAGGGGTGGTTCCCGGCCTGGGTGTATGGGGAGGAGGAACGAAACGCAATTTAGGGGTGCGAAGCAGCCAAAAGGCACCATTTTGGGCCCCCACAGCATGCAAGCGCAGCCACTGTTTTTTCCAATTTTGGAGGTCTGAAATACCGAAAATGGACCAGTCGCACCATAAAACTATGTTTCATAGTCTGATATCACAAATGGAGCACGTAGTTGGCAACGGCACGTGCTGCGGTTCTTCTAGCACCCGTGGTATTGTAACGGCAATCATGACCTTACATGCACCGCCTGTGAAGAAGGTGTCCCCTATCACAACACAGAGAGGGTGCAAGGCAGCATTTCTGAAAGGCTGGGCTCTGCAGAGCCCAGAGACATGAAATTCACTAAAAACAGGGGTAATAGTACAGGGTGATACACCAACACAACAGTGTACAGGCAAACAGGTAGTAACAGGGCGTTAAATAGGGAATTCCTACTGGCTGGGCTCTGCAGAGCCCAGCTCAATACAAACATCACAAAGCACCCATGAATTACGCTATTGATAAACAAGCCAGACCACCAGTGTAGTAATGGCTACAATAGGCATCGGACTATACCCCCCCCCGCCCCCCCCCCCTGCGAAAAAAATCCTAGTCCAATAAGCGATAGACCACTAGAGCACCAGTCATACACAAGGCATGGAAGCTGTACACACTAGTTGACGAGTCTAAGGCACGAACACACACAAAACAAGGCACAGACTGTAAAAACCGTTATGTGCGCTGTAGGAGGTCCGCCACAACAACAAATTTGGATGCTGTATTGACTACAGACTGGTGTGTCCCCAGATGTGGTTCACAAGCACCTACTAACACGTGGCCACACAAAGACTGTTCCCCCTTCTAAATTCCGAGCAAATGTTGAACTATCCATAAATGGTTGACACCAACAAAAACCTGCCACAAATCGCATCAAAAATTTAAGCATCGCACAGTAGACAGTGTCAGGCCACTGTCCAACATACGCACTGTCAACCGTTGGAGAAATGAAAAGACACAGGCCCAACAGATGAATGCAATTGAGCATACATGACAGCGAGGAATAAAACGTGGATCAGCGATAAAAAGCAAACCTGTGCCCAAACTATTGACTTGAAATTGGACTCAGGGCATACCTGGTAAACTCAAAATGACAGACACGTTCAGCTGAGCTCTGCAGGGCCCAGGCACGGGCAACAGAACCTGTCAGGCCCAAATCAGGGTTACAAAAGACATCTGGACTTTGCACGGCATGGAGTGGTAAAAAAATAGAAAGAATTAAATGATCTGGGGCTCATACACACAAACTTGGCACCGTATATGGACCACAATTGTGAGAAAACTCGACGGTTGCCACACTGTGTCAACGAGGGACGTACCAAAAGAAATGCCAGAGCACAATGTTGTGCTGATACAACCAAATTCACACAGGGACACAGGGACACTGTTGAGATGAAAGCAGTACTACGTACCACCAGGAGGCATGCAAATTGGCCTGAAACAGCATGCTGGTCTCTGCAGAGCCCAGCAATACAAAATTGTTCATATTCGGGGGCAAATCAAGCAAATCTGGCAAGCTGGGCTCTGCAGATCTCAGCTCAGTGCAAATTAAAAAAATGAGCGTCAAATTCAGCCACAAACACGTACAGCGTCAAACAGGCACATCATTCACTGTCCCACAACCATTTGGGACTGCAAAGGACAGGCCCAGTCACATCAGGCGCTCACAAAACCAGCACAGTAACACGGACGCGTCTGTGGTTGTACGTCCGGTATGGTCCAGCGACAGTCATGATCCAGCGGTATGTGGGGCCTCTAGTCACTTGCCGTTGCTCTTGCCGTTGCTCTTGGACAAGCCAACCCGGACACCACGTTGCAGGGTGGCCTGCAGGCCCTCAACTGCCCTTTTTTTCTGCGATGGGGACGCCCCAGCGGCTGCCGTTGCCAACTTATCCTCCTCTTCTTCCTTCTTGCGATTTGCTCCTTCGTCCTCTTTTGCCTTTTTCTCCTTCTCCTTCTCCTCCTTTTTACGTTGCTTCTCCCGTGCCTCCTCTTGCTTCCGCAACTCGCGCTCCGCCTTCCCATGCTCTTTCTGCCGCTGCTTTTCGGTGTTTCTCCCTTTTGGCTTGGGAGTTTGCGGATCCCGCACCTCCTCGACTTCTGACTCACTCGTGTCCGCGTCTGCTGCCTGGTCAGGGGACTCCTGCCGGAACAACGGCTGCCCGATGCTTGCCCGGTGCGTGACACTCCGCCACTCAACATCCTCCTCCGTGTCCCCTTTCCGGACGCTCGTCTTCAGCAGGTTCACCACATCAGCTGCATTGTAGGGACCATCAGATAGTACACCCCATGCGCAATTCAACGGGACAGGCAAGTGAATACAGCCCAAACTGATCAAGTCGGGGCGGCGGCCATAGTACAGTGCCCAAAGGCAGCGCAATGCATCACCATCCATGTGCGTGTCGTCCGAGTCGTCGTTGGGGTCCTCCAGCAAATTCACCAACCACCACAAAATAGCCAAACCCAGCCACAGACCTTCAGCGAACGACTTTTGTGTGAGGAAGTGCGGCACTGCAAGGCCCAACCCATGGGTCTTCACAAGCAACAAGGTTGACTGCTCAAACAAATATGGCTCTTCTCGGCGCCCCAGGTGGTACACAGCCATGCGCAAAGCCGTTGGGTACAAATCTTCCAATTGCGACCGCAAGTGTTGTTCCACAGCGACCAAATCCCCATGGTGTCCATGAAAGGCGCCAAGTACCCCTTGAGACAGCACACGCACGATCTGCGCACCAGGGATCCACCCTCCACGCCGCGGGACTTCAACAATGACGAGATTGTACTTCAGCATTTTGATCTCATTTGGGACTGCGGTCACCGATCCATCGTACGCCCAAATTTCTCCAGAGTGTGACCCCTTGCCAACATTGACCTTTGCCACCTCGCCACCAGACACCTCAACAGCTGGGTTCAACACTGGTCTCACAAGCAGTTTGCGATGGGCTTCGACATCTTCTCGATCGCTGACCCACAGACCTGCCTTCAACAGCGCCTGGAGCGGTGGCCAGGGCGTGCTCTCGCTGTACTCCCAGCTCCCTTGCCATGCACCAAAATTCGCCAGACGGTGACTAAACTTCTTTGAGATGCGAGCCACTTCAGTCTTTGTGCCTGTGTGTACACGAGCCATAGAGGAGGGTAGAAGGGCAGCGATCCACCAAGTCACAGCGATCCGGCAAAGCGTAAATTTGCATTTTGTTGGATCCTGGGCTGTGCAGAGCGCAAACTGTCAAATTGGTAACATTAAGGCTGAAATTGGTCACTGTGGTTCATCTGGGCTCTGCAGAGCCTAGCATGACTAAATTGGCAACTTAAGGGGTGGCCCGGGGGGGGGGGGGGGGATTCGTGGGACATCAATAGGCCAGGCCGCAGTGGTCAACAGGTCTAGCGTCAAGGAAGCTTCAACAGGTCCAGCGTCTGTGTACATGCAGTCAATTGGCATCCCAGGGGATCCTGGGCTCTGCAGAGCCCAGAACTCTCTAAATGGTAATATGGCGCCTGAAATTTGGTCGACTCCCTCCATCTCGGCTCTGCCGAGCCTACCATGACGAAAATGGTGAATTAGGGGGTGTCCCGGGGGGGGGGGGGGGGCTTGGACATCATTACGCAAGAGTGCACCTGTAATCGGGAGTGAAGTTGCGGAAGTTCGGACAATCCAACAGATCCAGCGTTTCTGTACATGCAGTCAATTGGCATCCCAGGGGATCCTGGGCTCTGCAGAGCCCGGCCTCTAGATGGTAATATGGCGTTTGAAATTGGTCAACTCCCTCCATCTGGGCTCTGCAGAGCGGAGCATGACCAAAATGGTGAATTAGGGGGTGTCCCGGGGGGGGGGGGGGGCTTGGGCATCATTAGGCAACAGTGCACCGGTCATCAGGACTGAAGTTGCGGAAGTTCGGACAATCCAATACATCAAGCGTCCCTTTACATGCAGTCAATTGGCATCCCAGGGGATCCTGGGCTCTGCAGAGCCCAGAACTCTCCAGATGGTAATATGGCGTCTGAAATCGGTCAACTCCCTCCATCCGGGCTCTGCAGAGCCTAGCATGACCAAAATGGTGAATGAGGGGTTCTCCCGGGGGGGGGGGGGGGGGCTTGGACATCATTAGGCAAGAGTGCACCGGTCATCATGAGTGAAGTTGCGGAAGTTCGAACAATCCAACAGATCCAGCGTCTCTTTGCAGGCTTGCATGCAGTCAATTGGCAACCCAGGGGATCCTGGGCTCTGCAGAGCCCAGCAGACCCAAACTGTCACACTGAAATCGGTCATTACACTTCATCCAGGCTCCCTGTCGCAGCGGCCCAATCACAACAAAAGGCAGTGGCTTACAAAGCAACAGCATACGCCGTGAAGGGTGGATGCGCTCAACTGGCGTGTCGGGATGACCAAAGTGATACCACCACAATTCCCCAGCGCGGAGCTCCTTTGCCAGCTTCGGGAAGCCCGGTACTGTACTCTTCGGCGAGGCCATTTAGTTGCATACGCGCCACAAATTGTCGGGTTGCATTCCAGCAAAGCATCGCATTGTGTAAAGGGCAATCACCTGCTTGCGTTCCACCATCTTGCCGAGTGCGTCCGTTCAGGTGGCACCACAGGTCAGGGCCATATGGGCAGCTGGCCTCATTTGCTTGACGATTGTCTCCGTGTTGCCGGATTTCGCAGTCAGCCCCGCCTCCACGATTGCCTCACACATCAAGGTGACAACTGTCTTCTTGCATTGTGTGTCCTCAGCCGCCAGTTGTAGGAAATTGTTCTCTCACGCCCACTGTGCTGCGCCCTATTGTGTTGTCCGGCCAACTTTCGCCTGATCTCGACGGATGTATCAAACTTGATGATGCGCACGTCCAAGTTAGTCATCCAGTCCTCGACCTCGCCCATCCTTGCTGTCACATCCTTGCAAATTTCATCACACGCCGCAACGCCGTGTTGGCCTCCAATCACCCACAGGGCTCCCACTGAATACAACAGCATGGCAGGTCACACAGGGCAGGCCACGTAGCCAATTACGCTGATCGAGTTGCGTCGCAACAATCCCATACCTTTGTCGTCCCAAACCAGAAGCTGCAGTCGGCCATCGGGGTGGGTTTGCCAGTAGGTCCTCCTTCACCTCCGCCACGTGGTCCCAATCAATGAGCCTGGATTGGCCATACTCCATGCACCTGTCAATCTTCAGTTCCTTGCGCAGCACCTTCGCTCTCCGCACCTCCACGTAGTTTTGAATGGCCAGTACGGTTGAGGAGTCCTTGATACTGCCCATCTTCCTTGCGACACGACCCTTGTTCACCACTTGCGAGGGAGATTGACTGGCCTGGCTGGCCCCAGCAATAGTGCTGCCCTGTACAGCATCCTCTATGGAGGGCTCTGGCTGCAGTGCGTCCACTTTCTCGGCTTCCAGTGTGTCCATCGCTGGTGTCTCAGAGGTGTTGCCATCCATGGCAACTTCGTTTGGTATGTCACACATGGTCCAAAAACACACGGACTTTACAGGACAAATCAGGTCACCAAAAACAGCACCACAATCACACAGTTCAAAGCATCAATGGTGGCAAATGGCAGATTTGGACAGCAAATTAGTCGGATCAAAGCATTCAAATTGGCACCCACATGGGTTGAAATAGCCAAAACTGTCTTCAAAACAGCAAATCACTGCAGAGGCATCTCAAGTACAATGTCCAGGGCACATTGATGGTCACAGCATCAAACAGGCCCACTAAAACGTCCCTCGTTGACACAGGTATGAACCAGTGATGGATCTAACTGGGGGGGTGGGTGTCCCTCCCTACCCCCCCCCTCCCCCCCCCTGTTGTGACGAGGCGTCACGATATGCGTCACAAAAAAACCCGGTCACAGATTGAGCCACGCAGGGTGCCACGAGGCAGGCAGCACACCCCTTCACTTGAAGCATTCAATGCAAGCCATTGATAATTCCAAGAAACACTTTTTTGTCTTTTTTGCTGGTGCACCAGGGTTCTTATTCACTGTTACTGTCACTGTCGGTACCCAGTACCCACAGCTGCACCCCCAGCACCCATAGCCAGAGCAATTGCTGCGGCGCGACAGGCTGCATGGCTGGTTTTTTTTCGGCATGCCACGGCTGAAACACACGGCCAATCAGACTGAAAACCCAACTTCTTTCGACCCATGACAGAACTATGACAACGGCGGTCGGAAGGATGCGACAGACAAATGAGCTGCTGCGAATGTCGTCAGTCTTGAGAGCCTACAGAGAACACCGTGTCAGTTGACACCGCGTCTCATCTCTCTGTCGCAGCAGCAGAATGTCACAAAAACAGAATTGTCACAAAAACACAGGAAGCTCAGGAACACAAAGATGAGCAATCCAGAAACCATCCCGCATGCCCTCGGAAAGTACCACTGCCCTCGGAAATTACCACAGAGCCTTTTGGGTGTCACAATATTTTCAGAAAAGCTGTTTTCCCACTATTGCCTATTGTATTTTTTGTGACATGTCACAATTCACTACCCCCCCCCCCCTCCCCCCCCACCCCCACCCCCTGAGTGGCGCACAAATTAGATCCATCCCTGGTATGAACCAGCTGGAAATTGGGCCCGTGCAAATGGCCTGCAACACCACAGCCAAACCTGCTTGTGGCAATTTAACTCCAATAATCGTAACAGTGAGTACAGCAGTGCCCGGCACACCTCTTCGATGGTCACACAGGCTGACGCAGCGGGTGCACACTACAATACAAAAGAATGGAGATGTGTGCACAGATCAAAGCACGAAGATGGCATGGTCCAGGACTGGCCCAGCCCTAAGAAAGGAACAGCAAATGACCGGATGGGAGTACATATCGGGCAGTGGTGACAAGCTGGGCTCTGCAGAGCCCACAGTAACAACAACCAGTAATACGACCCCTTAAAACTCAGTGTCAGGCAAAGCTGGGCTCTGCAGAGCCCAGAGACTTGGGGTACAGTGATAGCAGGGGTGTAAACATCAAATTTGCCTGTCTGGGGGGGGGTTGCATTGCCACCCCCCTCAATGATCAGTCTGAGTCTATGAAAGCAACAAGAAAGCGACTGAAAATGACCAGATACGGGTACATATCAGACAGTGGGGACCGGCAGTGCTGTGCAGAGCCTAGAGTGTCAAAAACTAGTATAACAAGCCCTGAAAACTCAGTGGCGGAGAAAGCTGGGCTCTGCAGAGCCGTGACTCTGGGGTACAGCAATAAGGGGTCTATACACAGCAGATTGACTTGTCTTGGGGGGGGGGGGGTTTGCATTGGCACCCCCCCCCGTGATTAGTCTGAATCTATCAGGTCAAATTCACGCAACTCCTCACTGAGCACAACAGGTACAGGGCCATCAGACAGGGCATCAACATCTACAGCATCCCTCGCCCGGATCACAGGTACGCCATCCTCAGGGGGGGCAGGCACATGATCAATGAACATTGCATTTGGCAGTGGGGGAACAATGTGCTCCATTGCAATTGGTATGAACCCAACTGTTTCTACAGTTGCCCGGGCCTCGCGGCGGTTCACAGGTGGCCTAAGTGGGATATGTTGACGTATGTAAGCCATGGCATCATCGCGGAGCCCTTGTCCACCTACTAGGGTGCGCAGAAAGCGCTTTAGAATAGATTTCATGAACACAACTGTTAGGGTACCCCCGGTTCCCTTTTCGGGGAACACGTACGCCGTGTCTCTTTCTGCCTCAACCACACTAACTGGACCTGAGGACCATCGCACAGTTGGATGCTCCTCCCGTTCTGCACCACACATGAGTGCCCATACCGTGTCGCGCACCTCAACACACACACTTTCGGAGATGGACTCCGTTGCACGTGCCTCCTGACGGGGGGGCATGGTGCGGAATAGGTCACCAGCCTCATCCGCCGTGTGCTTGTCGGGGTGTTGCTTGCACCGTGGCCGCAATTTTGCAAGCAGGGCCTCACAACATTCCTCCACATGGGCAGCACAAGGCGTGTCGTCGTGTCATTGTGTATTGTACAGAAGTGGACAGCATATGGTACGGACATAGTGCATTTTTGCTGCAGCTGGACCGGCTAGGTCAACAAGCAGACCCACGCAGCGCTGAAGTACACACGTGGCCACTATACCAGTCCCGTCGGCGCGCCCAGCCCAAGTGCTATTGCGCACTAAGTGTCCTACTACAAAGATGGCTCGGAGGTAATAATTTAGGAGGGATTCAAGGCCCCGAGAGATGCGCAATCCATCCTGTGTGTTTAGGGCTGCTTGGTTGGCGCGTCCCTCAAACAGGGTAATTTTCTGCCGAAGTTGTGCCTGTATGTCCGGGGCTGAGAGAAGGAGGGCAGCGATGGTTTTCTCTATTACAATGAGTTTGGGATGGTTATATATGCGCGCACCGGGCCCAAACACGGGAGCGGTGATGTACGAAAACAGAGGAAAGAATTTACGCCAAATGATATTGCAGACATGTTTGTAGGGGTGCCAGACGCCGTAAATCAACGAGATACCCCGCAACCAATCCACAAAATTCTAGTCAATGGTTGCTCTAGAGTACAAAAATTTGAGCACCCGGTAGTGGATGTTGCAATCAACGAGCAATGCCATAAGTTTTTGACAATGCCGTTGGGTAGTGCGTAGCATATCGAGGAGATCCAAGAGCTCTTGGTTCTGACCTGTACGGGACTCATATATGCCGAATGGCTTCCAAAAGAGTTGCTGTCTACCAGCCTCTCGGGCAACATCGAGGGGGGCACGGATGGTTCTCCGAGAAATGGGTGTATTGCACATACCAGTGCACACCTTCAACATTTCTCTGTGCTGTTGAACAACTGCCATGGCCACTGTGTCCACCCGGTCCACTAGGTCACGCAGACTCGGGTGGCCAAGAAAATGAGGAAGGGGGGTTGTGTGCAACACCGCTATGGCGGTCACATCTAGACAGACATTGGGTTTCACCGGATTGGCCCGAAACTGGGCATGCCACCAGTTGTCCACCCACACCAAAATATCACGGCGAACAATGCTACGCCACAGTTTCCGGAACTGCAATGCCCCCTGGTCTGCAATAGACAACTGCGATGGCTTGGTGAGACAGCGTGCACCAGCTTGCGGCTGTCTGCCCGCATTACAGCAATGGTGCTCTCACCACTGGGGACGGCCGCTTGTGGCAAGGCCATGCGACGCATCCCCAGCCATACATAATAGGCCTCCTTGGAAAAATTAGCTAGCCAACGCGGCCATTGTTTTCGTGCCAACACCTTGCGAATGCGGTCGAGCGTAATGCGGGTCCGCTTGTTGACACGTAGACCCGCACAGAATTTTATGAATTCCTTTGCCACACCATGGCGCACAGCCGACAATATCATTTGGCGACCAGTGCGCCATTCTGTCGTACAAAGAGACCGCATGTAGCTGACATGCAACGACATAGAAACCGATGCCATAGTTATAAGACAGTGTGGGTGGCACAACAGGAAAAGGTGGTGACCAGAACAGGTAACTAGAGGCGTAGACTAGCACACAAAAGGGGGCAAAATGGGAAGTGGTGAAGGTCTGGGCTCTGCAGAGCCCAGCCAACAAAGAAACCCCAATAAGCACCCCTCAAGTACCAAGGTTATGAGTGCTGGGCTCTGCAAAGCCCAGCGTCCCGTAATCAGTAATGGCGGGCCGTGTAATAGACAGAGGAAAAAGAGGGAGGGACGTGCCACAAGCAAAGAATTGAGAAGGGGTAAAAGTAGCATTTGGCGCAAGCTGGGCTCTGCAGAGCCCAGGGTCCCAAGAAATGATAGTAGGGGGTGCATACCACCCATTTGGGGAGTAGACCAACCACTTAATGCATCACAGAGTTTTCCAGTATTTGGCCGGGGGCATATCAGGTAGTAATGACCACCGTGACCGATACCGACCATCCTTCTTTACCGGGATAGTAGATGGTTGTGGGGGGGCAGATGGAGCCACATCCGGCGACAATCCTACATGCGCATGTGGCAAAAGTGAGTACTTGGGGGTATGTCGGTTGTCCGCATAAGCGGCAGTGGGCAACAGAGAAGTGCGCGGGGGGGGATGCAGGAGGTAACTCCTTGGGGGTAGTGCATTATGAGACAGGGGCAGCGGGGCGCTAACTGACCGCCTACCACTGGAGGTGACTGAACTGTGACTCAGGGCGGGGGGGGTGCCTCGATGTGGTACAGTCACTGGCGGCAACAGGCTGTATTTTTACCGCCCACCGGTGCGGTCTGCTTCCACAGGTAATGGAAGGGACCTTACGTGCTGGCGATCGGAGGGGTGCCGATCAATCTGTGTAAATGTGGGTTGGTCAGGATCCGGGGGAGGAAGTGGCCGAGGAGGTGGGATACGGGGATGGGGAGACAACTCAACAGGGGAACGTGATTCTGGATTCAGTGTATCCAAGATCAATGCAGCCCGCTCCTCGCTGCGTGACAGAAAATGGGATCGGCATATCCGATCCCCTTGTTGCCATGTGACGAGGGGGTTGCGCATTGGGTTCCGCATTGCAAAATGGAACCGTGCACGAAGCCCCGAAATGTACTGCACGAACCATCGTGCCTGGTCACCACTGTTGTCCCTCAGCAACTCCATTGTCTTTGGAGTCAATGGGTCATCGAGGGAGGCCTTTGGTGGGGTTGGCTGGTCCTTGGGGACAAGCTTTGGTGGCCGCGGTGGGGATGGGGGTGCTGACCCCGGAAACATTATCGCCTCTTGCAAGGCGAGCGTAGCTGCAGCACACGCTGCTGTTCCACTGGTTGATGGGACCGGTAAAGGTACAGGTCCTACAGCCTCATCTCCTTCAGTATCCTGGCCGGAACCCGGTACATCCACCTCCGTACGTCTAGCATGTGGGAAATCAGCCATGGCTGTTGTAAAAGGAAGATAGCATGTTACATGTACTTAATATATGGGACGTATGACCAGATAGTAAATGTACGAGCACTGCACAGTATGCATAAAAACCAACTGCAATAGATTAGGGTATATTGCAAACAATGTGTCCTAAAACTCCCATAGTATCGGACGCACCACAACAATAGAAACACTACCCCGCTGGACCCTGTTGGACTAGACTGCGTGCAAACAGTCCAAGGCTTGTTGCAGCGTCCTCCTGAATGGCGACTGTCATACTTACACAATGCCGTGGGTGCACCATTGTAATACACGATACAACAGCAACGCGGCACAAAGGCATAGAAAAAAATACTACCAGACCACATGTTGAATAAGTTTCGAAGTGTCATAGCGCTATTATGTCACACAAAAGGGGGCAAAATGGGAAGTTGTGAAGATCTGGGCTCTGCAGAGCGCAGCAAACGAGGAGACCCTAATAAGCACCCCTCAAGCACCAAGTTTATGAACTCTGGGCTCTGCAGAGCCCAGGTAGTTGGAAAATCCTAATATAAGCCTTGTTTAGGCAGTTCCATCTAGATTATGTGATGCCTGGTGTGGTAAGCGTCTTGGATCATTGCCCACTGGTAATGTATGTACGAGTTGTATCCTTGAATACTGTTACTGCTGAGCTGTCCGGGGACAATGTTTAGGTTGAATGTGTTACAATGTCAACAAGAGTATACCACTTAACCCAGCGCCATGTAGCGTGGCCACTTGAACACTGTATACAGGTGCCGAGTGTTGTACCGGGGGGGAGGTACAGAGGGTATAACTTGTAACCTGGGCTTTGAAGAGCCGAGAGATCTAAGATGTGTAGTATTGGGGCCAGAAATGACTTACATGGCTGGTCTGGGCTCTGCAGAGCCCAGCCTCATGAAAAAATGCAAATTTGAACCCGCATTTTACCATACGCAAAACACCACCCATCACCCCTTTTTTCGCTAAAACGATAGGGTGCACTATGGGCCTCCGAAGCTATATACGCCTGCCTGGCGTTGATCTAACAACCTCTACGAGGTCATTTTTATGGCGATTGGGAGCATGTGCAAGTGAAGGAGGATGAGAACGTGTGAGAAAGAACCATTTGTGGTTCAAAACACCAATTGACTTCGTGCTTGTGTTGGCCTTTATTCCGCAATGGCGCATATCAGTAAAAACTATGTGCAAAAAACCTGCATGTAGGTAAAATTGGACCAAAGAGGAAAGAGTATTTTCAAAATTCTATCGCCTTCGGCAAGTTCACCACGCAGAGAATCTACTCCAAGCAACACACACACAAAATAGCGACAAACCGACATAAATACGGCCCAAAACATGCTTCACAGAGCTTGGATGGTCAGTTTCAGTGATCACGGCATCAGATCAATAAGTTTCGAAAATTTCGACTTCTGAGCTGCCCAGGGTGAAAACCCGCAGAAGCACGTTATGTACCAATCCCTTGGGAGATCCCCCCCCCCCCCCCGCGCCCAATACCCGAATAGGATGAAAAACACGTAAATATGGCCTAAAACATGCTTTACATACCTTGGATGATCATTTTACGCGATCAAGGTATCAAAAAAAAAGTCTCGAAACCTTCGATTTTTGAGCAGCCCGGGGTGAAAAACTGCATCAGCAGGTTGTGTACCCATCCCTTGGGAGACCCCCCCCCCCTGTGGACGTAATACCGCAACAGGGTGAGAAACACGTAAATACGGCCTAAAACATGCTATACATACCTTGAATGGTCATTGTACGTGATCAAGGTGTCAAAAAAATAAGTTTGAAAACTTCGATTTTGGAGCTGTCCAGAGTGAAAAACCGCATCACCGGGTTGTGTACCACAATACCAATCCCTTGGGGGAACCCCCCCCCCTCCGTGCGCCCAATATCGAAATAGGGTGAAAAACACATAAATAGAGGCTAAAACATGCTTTACATACCTTGGATGGTTATTTTAGGTGATCAGGGTATCAAAAAAAAGTTTTGAAATCCTCGATTTTTGAGCTGCCCAGGGTGAAAAGCTGTAGAAGCAGGTTGTGTACCCATCCCTTGGGAGACCCCCCCCGGACCCTATTACCCCAATAGGGTGAAAAACATGTAAATACGGCGTAAAAAATGCTTTACACACCTTTGATTATCATTTTAGGTTATCACAACATCAAAAAAAAGTTTCGGAAACTTCGACTTTGGAGGTGTCAAGGCTTAAAAATTGCCGCCTCTCAGCAAGGCTAGAGAGTGCAAAACACGTCCTTTCGTATCCTAATAGGCATATGCTGTCACTACATCCCCACTCACACCCCGAGGGTGGGTACCACGGGGTCACCGAGGTCGCCAAAACCGCCAACACAACAAAAATGGCTGAAAAGTGCATAAAGTGCATGAGCGCTCGTCCCACTCCGCCCCATACAAACCCCAGTAGGGACCAGGAAATACTTTGTCGGCTCAAAATCGAAAAACCCAAAAATGCATGATTTTGGACACAAAAAACGGGGGGGGGCTTCATTTTTAAACATTTTTGACCCGCCCACCAAAACCCCCCCTCCCTCAAAACCTCAAAAAAGTGGGCTTCAAGTGGGGGGGTCTACGGGGGGCCGGACCAAAAACTCATTGGGGATGCGTTTATTGGACAAAATAATGATTTTACAAGGGGTTACATTAACAATTTAACCCCTTGAGATAAGGTACGCGAATAGGCCCAAAAAGGCCCAAAATGGGGGGGTATGTGGCGTTTTCCCCTATATACGCCTGCCTGGCGTTGATCTAACAACCTCTACGAGGTCATTTTTATGGCGATTGGGAGCATGTGCAAGTGAAGGAGGATGAGAACGTGTGAGAAAGAACCATTTGTGGTTCAAAACACCAATTGACTTTGTGCTTGTGTTGGCCTTTATTCCGCAATGGCGCATATCAGTAAAAACTATGTGCAAAAAACCTGCATGTAGGTAAAATTGGACCAAAGAGGAAAGAGTATTTTCAAAATTCTATCGCCTTCGGCAAGTTCACCACGCAGAGAATCTACTCCAAGCAACACACACACAAAATAGCGACAAACCGACATAAATACGGCCCAAAACATGCTTCACAGAGCTTGGATGGTCAGTTTCAGTGATCACGGCATCAGATCAATAAGTTTCGGAAACCTCCATTTTTGAGCTGCCCAGGGTGAAAACCCGCAGAAGCACGTTATGTACCAATCCCTTGGGAGATCCCCCCCCCCCCCGCGCCCAATACCCGAATAGGATGAAAAACACGTAAATATGGCCTAAAACATGCTTTACATACCTTGGATGATCATTTTACGCGATCAAGGTATCAAAAAAAAAGTTTCGAAACCTTCGATTTTTGAGCAGCCCGGGGTGAAAAACTGCATCAGCAGGTTGTGTACCCATCCCTTGGGAGACCCCCCCCCCCTGTGGACGTAATACCGCAACAGGGTAAGAAACACGTAAATACGGCCTAAAACATGCTATACATACCTTGAATGGTCATTGTACGTGATCAAGGTGCCAAAAAAATAAGTTTGAAAACTTCGATTTTGGAGCTGTCCAGAGTGAAAAACCGCATCACCGGGTTGTGTACCACAATACCAATCCCTTGGGGGAACCCCCCCCCCTCCGTGCGCCCAATATCGAAATAGGGTGAAAAACACATAAATACAGGCTAAAACATGCTTTACATACCTTGGATGGTTATTTTAGGTGATCAGGGTATCAAAAAAAAGTTTTGAAAACTTCGATTTTTGAGCTGCCCAGGGTGAAAAGCTGTAGAAGCAGGTTGTGTACCCATCCCTTGGGAGACCCCCCCCCGGACCCTATTACCCCAATAGGGTGAAAAACATGTAAATACAGCGTAAAACATGCTTTACACACCTTTGATTATCATTTTAGGTTATCATAACATCAAAAAAAAGTTTCGGAAACTTCGACTTTGGAGCTGTCAAGGCTTAAAAATTGCCGCCCCTCAGCAAGGCTAGAGAGTGCAAAACACGTCCTTTCGTATCCTAATAGGCATATGCTGTCACTACATCCCCACTCACACCCCGAGGGTGGGTACCACGGGGTCACCGAGGTCGCCAAAACCGCCAACACAACAAAAATGGCTGAAAAGTGCATAAAGTGCATGAGCGCTCGTCCCACTCCGCCCCATACAAACCCCAGTAGGGACCAGGAAATACTTTGTCGGCTCAAAATCGAAAAACCCAAAAATGCATGATTTTGGACACAAAAAACGGGGGGGGGGCTTCATTTTTAAACATTTTTGACCCGCCCACCAAAACCCCCCCTCCCTCAAAACCTCAAAAAAGTGGGCTTCAAGTGGGGGGGTCTACGGGGGGCCGGACCAAAAACTCATTGGGGATGCGTTTATTGGACAAAATAATGATTTTACAAGGGGTTACATTAACAATTTAACCCCTTGAGATAAGGTACGCGAATAGGCCCAAAAAGGCCCAAAATGGGGGGGTATGTGGCGTTTTCCCCTATATACGCCTGCCTGGCGTTGATCTAACAACCTCTACGAGGTCATTTTTATGGCGATTGGGAGCATGTGCAAGTGAAGGAGGATGAGAACGTGTGAGAAAGAACCATTTGTGGTTCAAAACACCAATTGACTTTGTGCTTGTGTTGGCCTTTATTCCGCAATGGCGCATATCAGTAAAAACTATGTGCAAAAAACCTGCATGTAGGTAAAATTGGACCAAAGAGGAAAGAGTATTTTCAAAATTCTATCGCCTTCGGCAAGTTCACCACGCAGAGAATCTACTCCAAGCAACACACACACAAAATAGCGACAAACCGACATAAATACGGCCCAAAACATGCTTCACAGAGCTTGGATGGTCAGTTTCAGTGATCACGGCATCAGATCAATAAGTTTCGGAAACCTCCATTTTTGAGCTGCCCAGGGTGAAAACCCGCAGAAGCACGTTATGTACCAATCCCTTGGGAGATCCCCCCCCCCCCCCCGCGCCCAATACCCGAATAGGATGAAAAACACGTAAATATGGCCTAAAACATGCTTTACATACCTTGGATGATCATTTTACGCGATCAAGGTATCAAAAAAAAAGTTTCGAAACCTTCGATTTTTGAGCAGCCCGGGGTGAAAAACTGCATCAGCAGGTTGTGTACCCATCCCTTGGGAGACCCCCCCCCCTGTGGACGTAATACCGCAACAGGGTAAGAAACACGTAAATACGGCCTAAAACATGCTATACATACCTTGAATGGTCATTGTACGTGATCAAGGTGCCAAAAAAATAAGTTTGAAAACTTCGATTTTGGAGCTGTCCAGAGTGAAAAACCGCATCACCGGGTTGTGTACCACAATACCAATCCCTTGGGGGAACCCCCCCCCCTCCGTGCGCCCAATATCGAAATAGGGTGAAAAACACATAAATACAGGCTAAAACATGCTTTACATACCTTGGATGGTTATTTTAGGTGATCAGGGTATCAAAAAAAAGTTTTGAAAACTTCGATTTTTGAGCTGCCCAGGGTGAAAAGCTGTAGAAGCAGGTTGTGTACCCATCCCTTGGGAGACCCCCCCCCGGACCCTATTACCCCAATAGGGTGAAAAACATGTAAATACAGCGTAAAACATGCTTTACACACCTTTGATTATCATTTTAGGTTATCATAACATCAAAAAAAAGTTTCGGAAACTTCGACTTTGGAGCTGTCAAGGCTTAAAAATTGCCGCCCCTCAGCAAGGCTAGAGAGTGCAAAACACGTCCTTTCGTATCCTAATAGGCATATGCTGTCACTACATCCCCACTCACACCCCGAGGGTGGGTACCACGGGGTCACCGAGGTCGCCAAAACCGCCAACACAACAAAAATGGCTGAAAAGTGCATAAAGTGCATGAGCGCTCGTCCCACTCCGCCCCATACAAACCCCAGTAGGGACCAGGAAATACTTTGTCGGCTCAAAATCGAAAAACCCAAAAATGCATGATTTTGGACACAAAAAACGGGGGGGGGGCTTCATTTTTAAACATTTTTGACCCGCCCACCAAAACCCCCCCTCCCTCAAAACCTCAAAAAAGTGGGCTTCAAGTGGGGGGGTCTACGGGGGGCCGGACCAAAAACTCATTGGGGATGCGTTTATTGGACAAAATAATGATTTTACAAGGGGTTACATTAACAATTTAACCCCTTGAGATAAGGTACGCGAATAGGCCCAAAAAGGCCCAAAATGGGGGGGTATGTGGCGTTTTCCCCTATATACGCCTGCCTGGCGTTGATCTAACAACCTCTACGAGGTCATTTTTATGGCGATTGGGAGCATGTGCAAGTGAAGGAGGATGAGAACGTGTGAGAAAGAACCATTTGTGGTTCAAAACACCAATTGACTTTGTGCTTGTGTTGGCCTTTATTCCGCAATGGCGCATATCAGTAAAAACTATGTGCAAAAAACCTGCATGTAGGTAAAATTGGACCAAAGAGGAAAGAGTATTTTCAAAATTCTATCGCCTTCGGCAAGTTCACCACGCAGAGAATCTACTCCAAGCAACACACACACAAAATAGCGACAAACCGACATAAATACGGCCCAAAACATGCTTCACAGAGCTTGGATGGTCAGTTTCAGTGATCACGGCATCACATCAATAAATTTCGAAAATTTCGACTTCTGAGCTGCCGAGGGTGAAAACTCGCAGAAGCACGTTATGTACCAATCCCTTGGGAGATCCCCCCCCCCCCGCGCCCAATACCCGAATAGGTTGAAAAACACGTAAATATGGCCTAAAACATGCTTTACATACCTTGGATGGTCATTTTACGCGATCAAGGTATCAAAAAAATAAGTTTCGAAACCTTCGATTTTTGAGCTGCCCGGGCTGAAAAACTGCATCAGCAGGTTGTGTACCCATCCCTTGGGAGACCCCCCCCCCCTGTGGACCTAATACCCCAACAGGGTGAGAAACACGTAAATACGGCCTAAAACATGCTATACATACCTTGAATGGTCATTGTACGTGATCAAGGTGTCAAAAAAATAAGTTTGAAAACTTCGATTTTGGAGCTGTCCAGAGTGAAAAACCGCATCACCGGGTTGTGTACCACAATACCAATCCCTTGGGGGAACCCCCCCCCTCCGTGCGCCCAATATCGAAATAGGGTGAAAAACACATAAATACAGGCTAAAACATGCTTTACATACCTTGGATGGTTATTTTAGGTGTTCAGGGTATCAAAAAAAAGTTTTGAAAACTTCGATTTTTGAGCTGCCCAGGGTGAAAAGCTGTAGAAGCAGGTTGTGTACCCATCCCTTGGGAGACCCCCCCCGGACCCTATTACCCCAATAGGGTGCAAAACATGTAAATACAGCGTAAAACATGCTTTACACACCTTTGATTATCATTTTAGGTTATCACAACATCAAAAAAAAGTTTCGGAAACTTCGACTTTGGAGGTGTCAAGGCTGAAAAATTGCCGCCCCTCAGCAAGGCTAGAGAGTGCAAAACACGTCCTTTCGTATCCTAATAGGCATATACTGTCACTACATCCCCACTCACACCCCGAGGGTGGGTACCACGGGGTCACCGAGGTCGCCAAAACCGCCAACACAACAAAAATGGCTGAAAAGTGCATAAAGTGCATGAGCGCTCGTCCCACTCCGCCCCATACAAACCCCAGTAGGGACCCGGAAATACTTTGTCGGCTCAAAATCGAAAAACCCAAAAATGCATGATTTTGGACACAAAAAACGGGGGGGGCTTAATTTTTAAACATTTTTGACCCGCCCACCAAAACCCCCCCTCCCTCAAAACCTCAAAAAAGTGGGCTTCAAGTGGGGGGGTCTACGGGGGGCCGGACCAAAAACTCATTGGGGATGCGTTTATTGGACAAAATAATGATTTTACAAGGGGTTAAATTAACAATTTAACCCCTTGAGATAAGGTACGCGAATAGGCCCAAAAAGGCCCAAAATGGGGGGGTATGTGGCGTTTTCCCCTATATAAGCCTGCCTGGCGTTGATCTAACAACCTCTACGAGGTCATTTTTATGGCGATTGGGAGCATGTGCAAGTGAAGGAGGATGAGACCGTGTGAGAAAGAACCATTTGTGGTTCAAAACACCAATTGACTTTGTGCTTGCGTTGGCCTTTTTCGCGCAATGGCGCATATCAGTAAAAACTATGTGCAAAAAACCTGCATGTAGGTAAAATTCGACCAAAGAGGAAAGAGTATTTTCGAAATTCTATTGCCTTCGGCAAGTCCACCTCGCAGAGAATCTACCGCGAGCAACACACACCCCAAATAGGGTGGAAACTACATAAATACCGGCTAAAACATGCTTTACATACCTTGGATGATGATTTTGAGTGGTCACAACATCAAAAAAACAAGTTTCAAAAAGTTCGATTTTTGAGCTGCCCAGTGTGAAAAACTGCACTAGCAAGTTGTGTACCAATCCCTTGGGATACCCCCCCCCCCAACCCCGGGACCTAATACCCAAATAGGGTGAAAAAGATGTACATACGGCCTAAAAAATGCTTTACATACCTTGGATGATCATTTTAGGTGGACACAATATCAGCAAAACAAGTTTCAAAAACTTCCATTTTTGAGCTGTCCGGGGTGAAAACCTGCATAAGCAGGTTGTGTACCAATCCCTTGGGAGACCCCCCCCCCCTGGACCTAATACCCAAATGGGGTGAAAAACACGTAAATACGGCCTAAAACATGCTTTACATACCTTGGATGGTCATTTTAGGTGATCACAATATCACAAAAACAAGTTTCAAAAACTTCCATTTTTGAGCTGTCCGGGGTGAAAAACTGCATAAGCAGGTTGTGTACCAATCCCCTAGGAGCCCCCCCCCCCCCCCCCCCCCGGACCTGATTCCCAAATAGGGTGAAAAACACGTAAATGCGGCCTAAAACATGCTTTACATACCTTGGGTGGTCATTTTGGGTGGTCACAATATCAAAAAAACAAGTTTCGAAAACTTCGATTTTTGAGCTGTCCGGGTTGAAAAGCTGCATAAGCAGGTTGTGCACCCGTCCCTTGGGAGCCCCCCCCCCCCCCCGACCTGATACCGGAATAGGGTGAAAAACACGTAAATACGGCCTAAAACATGCTTTACATACCTTGGATGGTCATTTTGGGTGGTCACAATATCAAAAAAATCAGTTTCGAAAACTTCGATTTTTGAGGTGCCCAGGGTGAAAAACTGCATAAGCAGGTTGTGTACCAATCCCTTGGGAGGACCCCCCCCCCCACCCGGACATAATACCCAAATGGGGTGAAAAACACGTAAATACGGCCTAAAACAGGCTTTACATACCTTGGATGGTCATTTTAGGTGGTCACAATATCAAAAAAAGAAGTTTCGAAAATTCTATTGCCTTCGGCAAGTCCACCTCGCAGAGAATATACCCCAGTCAACATACACACACACACACACACACAAAAGGGTAAAAACTACATAAATACGGGCTAAAACATGCTTCAGGTATGTTGGATGGTCATTTGAGGTGATCACAATATCAAAAAAATAAGTTTCGAAAACTTCGATTTTTGGGCTGTCCAGAGTGCAAAACTGCATAAGCAGGTTGTGTACCCATCCCATGGGACAACCCCCCCGGGCGAAAAACACGTAAATGCAGCCTAAAACATGCTTTACGTAGGTTGGATGGTCATTTTGAGTGATGACAATATCAAAAAAATAAGTTTCGAAAACTTCGATTTTTGAGCTGTCCAGAGTGAAAAACTGCATAAGCAGGTTGTGCACCAATCCCTTGGGAGGACCCCCCCCCCCTGCCCACCCAATAGCCAAATAGGGTGAGAAACACGTAAATACAGCCTAAAACATGCTTTACGTAGGTTGGATGGTCATTTTGAGTGATGACAATATCCAAAAAATGACTTTCAAAAACTTCGATTTTTGAGCTGTCCAGAGTGAAAAACTGCATTAGCAGGTTGTGTACCAATCCGTTGGGAGGACCCCCCCCACCCCCCCACCCACCCAATACCCAAATAGGGTGAGAAACACGTAAATACAGCCTAAAACATGCTTTACGTAGGTTGGATGGTCATTTTGAGTGATGACAATATCAAAAAAATGAGTTTCAAAAACTTCGATTTTTGAGCTGTCCAGAGTGAAAAACTGCATTAGCAGGTTGTGTACCAATCCCTTGGGAGACCCCCCCCTAGGACCTAATACCCGAATCGGGTGAAAAACACGTAAATACGGCCTAAAACATGCTTTACATACCTTGGATGGTCATTTTAGGTGGTCACAATATCAAAAAAACAAGTTTCGAAAACTTCGATTTTTGAGCTGCCCAGGGTGAAAAACTGCATAAGCAGGTTGTGTACAGGCCCATTCACTAGGCCATTATTGGTGGAAACAGTCATTTCGCGTCTTTGGCACGGGTTGTGAACGGCCTAGGCAAGGCTAGAGACTGCAAAAAACGTCCTTCCGTATCCTAGTAGGCATATACTGTCACAACATCCCCACTCACACCCCTCAAAGTGGGTACCACAGGGTCACTGAGGTCGCCGAAACCGCCAACATACCAAAAATGGCTGAAAAAGTGCATAAACTGCATAAGCGCTCGTCCCACTCCGCCCCATACAAACCCCATGGAGTTGGGACCCGGAAACACTTTTTCGGCTCAAAATCGAAAAAAACCAAAAGATTCATGATTTTGGACCCAAAAAAAGGGGGGGTCATTTTTTGACCCCCCCCCCACCCCCCCCCCTCCCTCAAAACCTGAAAAAAGTGGGTTTCAAGTGGGGGGGTCTGGGGGGGTCCGGACCAAAAACTCATTGGGGGATGCATTTATTGGACAAAATAATGATTTTACAAGGGGTTAAACTAACAATTCAACCACTTGGGGTAGGGTACGCGAATAGGCCCAAAAAGGCCCGAAATGGGGGGGGGGGGGGTATGTGGCGTTTTCCCCATATATACGCCTGCCTGGCTTTGATCTAACAACCTCTGCGAGGTGACTTCCATTTTTGAGCTGTCCGGGGTGAAAAACTGCATAAGCAGGTTGTGTACCGGCCCATTCACTAGGCCATTATTGGTGGAAACAGTTATTTCACGTCTTTGGCACGGGTTGTGAACGGCCCTAGGCAAGGCTAGAGACTGCAAAAAACGTCCTTCCGTATCCTAGCATGCATATACTGTCACAACATCCCCACTCACACCCCTCAAAGTGGATACCACGGGGTCACCGAGGTCCCCAAAACCGCCAACATACCAAAAAAGGCCAAAAAGTGCATAAAGTGCATAAGCGCTCGTCCCACTCCGCCCCATACAAACCCTATGGAGTTGGGACCCGGAAACACTTTTTCGGCTCAAAATCGAAAAAAACCAAAAGATTCATGATTTTCGACCCAAAAAAAGGGGGGGTCATTTTTTGACCCCCCCCCGGCCCCCACCCCCCCCCTCCCTCAAAACCTGAAAAAAGTGGGTTTTAAGTGGGGGGGGTCTGGGGGGGTCCGGACCAAAAACTCATTGGGGGATGCGTTTATTGGACAAAATAATGATTTTACAAGGGGTTAAACTAACAATTCAACCCCTTGGGGTAGGGTACGCGAATAGGCCCAAAAAGGCCAAAATGGGGGGGGTATGTGGCGTTTTCCCCATATATACGCCTGCCTGGCTTTGATCTAACAACCTCTGCGAGGTGATTCTATCGCCTTCGGCAAGTTCACCTGGCAAAGAATCTACTCCCAGCAACACACACACAAAATAGGGAAAAACCGACATAAATACGGCC